>CM076574.1:1176576003-1176962621 GCA_034641835.2 Pinus albicaulis | reverse complement strand
ATTTATATTCCTTCTATATTAGAGATGGATATTGTCGATGTTTTTCATTGACTTACTCTAATTGTAGTATAAAACTTTGGCCTACATATGCAAATAGAGAATAGAACAATTTTCATATCGATTGCCTTTGTCCTCTAGACAAGAGACATGTGCATTGTAGCATAAATCCATGCAAAATGATAGACTTATAGATCTCTTAGATGATTCTTTAGATGAACTTAGGATTCATTAGTTGTAAGAGAACTTAATCTAAGTCTATGCCTAGTTCCTGAGATAACAAGAAATTATATGTACCTCTTCAACCTTACATGTTCTCCATTTTTTCCTTTGAGTATGGTACCATGCGATAACTTCGTTGGGCTACTTCAAAAATATGTGCTCAGAGCAAACTCGGACTTCTCATCATGGTAGCTCAACTCTTCAATAATTTGCATAAGTGTCGCAGTCCTTCATATGAGCCAAGGGTATAAACATCTAGTATTCACTTGGAAACAAAACAAGCTAATTTTCTACAGATTAAATCCTCAACTATACTTCTCTTTGCTATAGACTTTGGACTTCATGTATGTGTGAGATTAAATGTCTGTATGGTTATTTTCACATAGCATATCTCGTGTCGTAATTCAGACGTCATGGATGTTATGTCATAGGACTTGTAATTATTCTATATTTTGATAGAGTTTTGGACTTGACCATTCTATAGGATGAGAGAGCTTGGACATTTATAGTAAGAAGGAGACTTGTCATTGTAAAATATCAAGATGCAACAGTGCCATTTTAGCTATATACCTTTGATCTACCATAGGGACTTGTCTTTACACAGGGATCATAAACATGTAGACTTGGCTTTGATTCAAGAAGAAATACAACCATGTCATTATTCCAAATAATTTTGGATCATTGTAGTCACTTAGGTAGCTCTATCTTTTTTTTTTTTTGCTCAGAGAGAATATTTGAATCATCCACAGAGCTTCCTTAGTTTGGATTTAGATATAGTTCCACAAAGGTGACAAACTTGGATGCCATTAGACTACCATACCACAAAGATGATGGTCAAATTTTCATAGATCAGATTGAATAACACTTGATTTAAATAATATAGGTAGTAATATGGATTCAGACATAGATTCAACCTTGAGAACTTAAGAAAACCTTAAGAGAGTTTGGAGCTCATATTCCTTATTTCTCAGATCCCAATCTTAAAGATAGGATTACCACGAATTAGCCCTATGTACCAACCATAGAATTTTGTGTCAACATAAAAAACTTCGCATAAGATAGTTGCCTCAAACTTTGCATAGCTCCCTTAGACTCTTATCACAAACTTCGCATCACAAGTAACTGCCTCAGATTTGTATGCCTTTTTGCAGAGAATTAGATACCTCACAGAGATTTTCAAGTCAACATATTTCCACAAAAGGTAAACACCATAGGTCCACAAAGAGTATAAAGTATAAGTGCTACAAATAAACTCACATTGAAATTGGTGACTTCAATTCAATCTTCCAGATCTTCAATCCTAGCTCTAATACCATGTTGAAATTTCATTGAAAGATGAATTTATAGTCATGATAATTAATTGTGACTTGTTTCTATATGTTTTTCTTTCCAAAGATATAAAGAAATTGCACAAGAGGCAAGAGACACCAAATATTAGGCTAAAGGCGAGGGCAAAACCCATAAGCGGAAAACCCAACAACCCTTATAGATTCTTTGTCAACAAGAGAAATCCAAGTCAAACTAACCAGTGATCTAAATGCCATGTCAACCCTCCATCTATCCATAATATTTTTCACAATATTGTTCCACAAATATGTCCTTAGAATGATTTGTTATGTGCCTTGGGATTTGCCACAATAAGTTTGGTTATGTGCCTCAAGATATGTCACATAAATCTCAGTTATATGCCTCAAGATCTGCCACAAAAAGCTTGGTTATGTACCTCAGGATCTGCCATAGAAGTTTTATTATGTACCTTGGGATATGCCACAGAAGCTCGGTTATGTGCCTAAGGATCTGCCATACGAAGCTCAGACCATCATAGAGAGAAAGTGTCATAGAAGACTCACATTAACCAGAAGAATGTGCCTCAAATTTTTGTTGATAATTAGGTAGGTCTGTGTTTAATTCAAATTCTCTACTTGATAATTACTTGTGAGCTTACTTATTTTACTCATGTCTTCTCTTCTTAGCTTATTATGTCTTTCATCAAGTTACTTACCAAAACACAAGAGACACAAATTTAGGTTCTTCGATCCAAGGCCAAACCCTCTCCCTCTTGAAGAGGAAAACCCACAAGAAATTATTCTTACAGACTTTCAGTTGACAACTACCATAACCATGACACAGACCCTTGACCATTGTGTTGAAGAGGTAAATCCCCTCTGCGGACAGAGGCGATCCCTACTAGCCCAGAACGGGTCTAGCAACAATCATCAAATGCTACAGCGCAAGTTCCTAATTGCGAATAAACAGACCAACGATGGAGGCCTACCTGGAGTCCAACGCTACGATTCGTAGAAGAGACGATGTTCCCGTTCCTTAGCCTCGGCAGATCACGATCCCCACGATCTCCGTGAATGGACACCTGCACATGCAAGAAACAATACGAATACAAGCATAAAATCCAGAATACACAACTATATATCAGTCAGAAAGGATATAACTCATCATCATCATAAACGAAAACCAGAGTGGAACCATAACCAGTAGTCATTCATTAATAAACAATCGAAAGATAGTACAACCAATGTTCTAACGCTGAGGTCTCCTTCGGAGGGGTCACCAGTAGAGCATGTCTCGCAAAGCCTGCCAAGGATGGGACAAGCCTCTCTTAAAGTCTCTCGACGATAGTCTCCTTTCTTGAGTTTGGCCTTAAGGGAAGAATGAGGGCTCTTGCAGCATAAGGCTCTTGGGAATTTGGGAACTTGGAGATTCAAGACTTGGGCACTTCAAGACTAGCTTGCAATGGAAATGGGCAAGCTTTTATAGATGGAGGAAGGGGAGTTGGGATCCCTATAATTGTGGGATTGGCCCTATCTTCAAGGAAGCTTCCATGAGAGGTGGCAAACCACTTCCATTTCATGGAACTCCCGGAGCCAAACCTCCCGACTCAAGATAGATAACAGTTTCTGAGTCTGTTGAAACGAAACTTCCGCCATTTTATTTTAAAAAACACTCCTTAAATTGGTTGGCGCGACTGCGACTCTGGGACAGAGCGCCAGTTGGTGCGGCCTCTTTGTAGGATTTTCCCCATTGGCGCAAGTGATGAACTGGCTGCACACGCCAATGCAAAAAGGGATGTTTTTATGGTTTTTTGCAAGGAGATGTCTTCAGGGCAATTGAAGCTCATATTCAGAGGAATGCAATGATAGTGGTTTCAAGGCATGACATTGCTCACAGGTCACATAATGGGCCCTCCAATGTGCGGGACGGGGAATGGTAGGGACGGTGACAAATTACTGTGTAACAGATGCCCCCTAAAGCATGAGGCCCGAGAGAGAGAGAGGGGTGAAATGCTTTACAAGAACATGTTCAACTGAAGGCCCGCCGTCGGAAAACCTGCGCAGAAAGATACAACTGATAACTCAAGTACATGATGTATAAGTGGTATGGACGCAGCCATCTGAAACAGAGTATGCTATAATCCGGATCCAGGGTATGGGCGCAGCCATCCAACTAAGATCAAACAAATAGACTCGGGTATGGTCGCAGCCATCCAATCAGTGAGTCATGTACATAATGATAATAATCCACAATCGCAGCCTGGATTACAACAGACACAATCCAGGGTCTTGCGCTCCATCTCGACCCAACAGAGTACAAGTTCAAGCATGTGAATATGTGAGCTGAAGTCGAACATGCAATAACATCGTCTGATTACCAGCCAATGATGAAAGTTGTTAACAGACGCGAGAGAAACCACCAATAATGACAATGGTCCTCAAGGTACTAAGGTACAATCTACAGTGTGCGAATAAATGAGTTGACGTCGAACACTCGCAGAATCACTCGATCAGAGGTCAATGGTGTAAACCTCACGTCGAATGCGACGAACCTACCATTGAGGCATGCAGGCTCCAAGGTACCATAAGGAGTCTCTAGACCAACTTCCTGGATAATGAGCTGAAGTCGACAGGAAGTGACCTTGATCGAAGGTGGGCCATAATGTTTCCCACATCATCGACACGAGACAGAGGAACATGATGTTTTTGTTGTGAATCAGGATCATATGAGAACCAGAGGAAGGTTGATATTCGCAGAGGTCAACTTCTCTTGAACATATAACGGCACAATAGTGGTTTTGGCAGTATTTGACATCAACGAATCAGAGGTCATGGTGACGAGGCAATGAGAAAATGAGAGGTCAAAAGGGATTATCCAAACCCACGGAGGCAAGTGAAAGAACGAGATGAGATATCCCCAACCCGACACGAATGCAGACAAGTGCCATGTTCAAGAGCGACATACTGCCGACACGACAATGATGATGGTTCCATTTTTCCCCCACCATTTCTGGCGAGTACCCCAATTATTTTTTATAACAAGCTTGAAGGGGATAGCATACGCTTGTAATATAAGTCCGCCCGTCGGGCGAATCCATCCTAGTACATTTAACGAGCCCTAGGAAGGAGGAACTCGGAGAACGTCATTTTGACTGAATCCGATGTCATCAGGGTTTAACGAGTCTAACAAAGGAAGAACTCGGCGTCTTTTCATGTTTAGAGAGTTTGAAAAGACAGCAGAAAAGTAAACTCCAAAGGGTCCCTTTTCGTAAATAGTTTCTCAGACCCGAAAAGGTAGAAAACAATATCCGAGAAAACCTCCTAGTCGCGATAGGCTAGGGTATTCCTTTTTCGTAAATAATCCATCCCAGCCCGAAAAAGGGGTAAACGTATACTGGGTAGATGTCGTTTCGTAGCCACTTTAATGAGATCGAAACGACAAGGGCCTCAGCAATCTTTTCATATTTAGAGAGTCAGAAAAGCACTGAAAGATGACTCCAAAGTGACTTTTTCGTGTTTTTGCGGAGTCCGAAAAAGTATAAAATACAAATCGTTTCGCCGTTTACGTTGCATAAAAAACCTGTTGCTGCACAGAAAGGCAAGTGTAAAATCCATTTTCGACAAAACATATGAAATATTAATGAAAAATTACTTTTTAAACCTAAATAGAGCTCAAAAAGTTATAAATAAGTCTAAATGGTAAAAATAAAATTACTTTTACTTTTTACCTGAGTGAAGAGCAACATTGGTCCATTTACTGTGCAAACTTCTGGCGGCAATTGCAACCGATCTGGGCTACCATTCAGAGTTCTGTCAGTTCCAGGTAAAAGGCGCTTCCTTGTACTTCATTTCAATCCATTTTTCAATAGTTTTCCATCATGCAATAGACTTATGTGGCAACTTTTTGAATTTTTAGGGCTCCGTTCATTGGTGCGGGTATTGGGCACGGACCCGCGCCAATGGGCTTTTATATGCAAAAGGCTCGCGCCAACTGGCACGACTGTTCCTAAAATAGCCGCGCCAGCGGCCGAACCCAATTTTCCGCCTAAAAATTCGACATTTTAATCAATTTGAATGAATTTTGAAGCTCAATAGAGATCTAATTAAAGGTTTGTGACCATGTTGATGCAGGAAACCGAGCAAAATGGTGATTGAGTGGAAAGAAAGAGAGCATGGGGAAGAGGATGAAATGGCCATGGAAAATGAGGCTTGTATGAATGTCCTCAGAAACTGTGGGCTCAAGAAATTCTTCCTGACACCTTGTTTACGAGCTCAACCTGAGTTGCTTCAGTACCTGGTGAGCATTTGGGATGAACAGGAACAAGTATTCAAGCTACGAGACCAGGTGTTAGAACTGGACGTTTCTGATGTGTACTTCATAACCGGACTGTCGTGCAGAGGTCCGGTACCCATACTGACAGGGAGCAGACCGTCTGGTGAGAAAATGGAGGAAGTTATGGCATGAGTGTGCCCAAGGGCACAAATGGGATCAGGGAGTAAAAAGGTGGATATCCACACCATCCCCGATCTGGCACTACGAGTAGTGCTACATACCATCACGCGAGCTGCGGGATCGCAGGCACCGCACGAAACGATGAAAGCCCAACTCTTACTGGCTTCGGAGTGCACGAGTCCCATACTGTTTGACTGGGCCACAACAGTAACGATCAACATCAAGAGATAGCTGACGAGATGCAAACAAGCCAAGCTGAAGCAGTTTGGCTACGGGTCCATCCTGGTATCGTTCATTCTGGAACGATTACCAATCTTCCAGGGCCAAGGGGCCGTTGTAGCGGAGCCAATACCACGAGAGCCGAGAATGGCTCGCTGGGCAGCACTGATGCCCAGAGCAGGAGGAGGCCAACAGATGTCTTGGAGGCCAGAGTTTTTTGGGTTGCGGCGCCAGTTGATTGTAGTTGAGGACTGGCCTTACGTGGGACAGAATTTACTGGAGACCTAGATCTCCCACTGCCGGAAGGAGAGGATTGGGACGAAGAGCTGGGTATGATATGTTTTTATTTTTTATGTTTTATGATTTTTTTTTGTTAATACATGTCCGTTCTGACAGCAGTTACATGCGTATGCAGATGTTGGCCCAAAGAGACCAGCCGGGATGTCTCCTATCGCACGGAGAACTCAGCTCGCAGTCGATCCTCATGAGGAGGGTGCAGAAGGAGGAGAGTTGGTCCAGAACCTTGAGGGGATCGCCCGAGGAATTCCAGACTATGCCCGGCTGGCGGATGTACCGTTAGCATATCAGAGACATACGGTGGGAGTGCCTAGTCACCTTCACCGTTTACTGAGACGCCTAGTGCGTGCGGTGACTTGTTATCATGAGCACCACGCAGACTAGCCTCCTAGGGCTTTATTTCATGCATATTTTTGAGAGACGTGTCGTCTCCGGATGTAATAAGACGAACATGTATATTTTTTGATCTTATGTGACACATGCCATGTAAACATTTCGATATCTATCTATATACATATCTATTTCTCGATGGATTTTCCTTTCACATGTGATGATGTTCTTATAAATTGCGCAAATGTCTATCTAAAACCATATTAGCTACTGCATTTGTTAGTGTATTCATGTGCCGGGGTATATGTTGATATGTAATATAGTCAAAATTTCTCTCCAGTAAACGAACACGCAGATACAGACGTAAAATGTGTGGATTTCTTACTGAATAGTGACCATTGAGTTGTGATACTACGAGTTGTGAGTCTAGATATACAAGAAATTCACGGATACCAAGGTTTACAGCCTCAGTTAATAATTCTAAAACAGCACTATATTTCGCGATGTTATTTGTAGCACGTCCCAGACACACACCTTGCAGGTTCACCAACTCACCAGCAGGATCATAGATTACCCAAGTTGCCGAAGACAGATTCCTGGTACTGCGGGAGGCACCATCCGCGAACCCAACAAACGGATTGATGGACATCTGCACAATCATGAATACTCGATCAGCAGAAAGACACTTACATTGCACACCACACCACACATGCACACAAATGAATAAACACACCTATGTACACACACCACACAAAAAATGACTTTAAGCGTAGTATTTCTTCAGGTACAGCCCATTTTTGGGCTGCGCCAGCGGAACTCCTTCATAATCTATAAGCTCATAGGCCCCATTCTTTAATACTCGTTTAACTATGTAGGGCCCATGCCACATGGGTTGGAACTTCCCCGCCCCAAGCTTATCGTGTGCTTGATCATACAGGAGGACAAGGTCCCCTTCAACGAAGGAACGTGGTGAAACAGATTGATCGAAATGGGCTTTGACCCACTTTTTTTGTGCCTCAATAACTAAGGCAGCTAAGCGGCGGGTTTCATCTAACCATTCCATATACAGGAGACGCTCTTCTTCAGCAGAAGTGTCAATTAGAAGTTCTACAGCTAATTTCAAAGAAGGAATCTCGCATGGTGACCAAAACCTTTTTCACTGCTTCAACCTGGCCATTTTCCTGAGGGTAATATGGCGTTGAGCTATCATGGCGTAAGCCCAACCTCGATGTCAGCTCGGCCAACATATAATCTCGGAAATGTGTACCATGGTCGGTAACGATGGCCTGAGGAACCCCGAAACGCACGATGATGTGGTTGAAGATGAACTGAGCAGC
This sequence comes from Pinus albicaulis, assembly GCA_034641835.2. Classification (NCBI taxonomy): domain Eukaryota; kingdom Viridiplantae; phylum Streptophyta; class Pinopsida; order Pinales; family Pinaceae; genus Pinus; species Pinus albicaulis. The sequence goes on along the minus strand of CM076574.1, from coordinate 1,176,954,480 downwards.
TGTTTTACCGTCGGCCGCAAGTGTAGGCATCGCTTCGGCCCACTTGGTGAAGTAGTCGACAGCTACGATTATATACGCATGCCCCCCGGCCGAACGAGGGTTACACGTCATAAAATCCACGCCCCATTTCGCAAAAGGGCCGACAGTAACAACAGGATGCAAAGAAAGAGGTGGTGCGCGCATCTTGCGCTGAAACACCTGGCACGCGTGACATTTGCAGACTGTTGTAATACAGTCTTTGAATATTGACGGCCAGAAGTATCCTGCTCGCAGAATCTTTTGAGCAGTAGCATATCCGGACATATGTCCACCACAGGCACCACTGTGGCAGTCATTGAGGGCCTTTTCAGCCTCTTCCAAGGTAAGGCACCGGCGGAGCACCGAATCTACTCCAACACGGTATAAGGTATCTCCTACGATACGGTAGGGTTGAGACTGATGCCGAATTCGACGTCGGGCATCTTTAGTCAACTCAGACCGAAATGTGGAGGTCTGAAGATACACAATGATATCGCCATACCAAGGGTCACGAGTACTGATGAGGAAAAGAGTTTCGTCCGGTATATGGTCTTCAGAGTGTGAAGGAGCGGAGTCTGTAGGGAGAGAGCATATAAGATCCGCGAAAACCAGTGATTTAGTTGACTTAGCGGTGGTGAACTCTAAGTCAAACTCCTGCAGGATAACGATCCATTTGGAGTACTTGCCCCCCAGTAATTGTCGAGAAAGAATATACGTCATGGGGTTACAGTCTGAAACCACGGTAATCGTGCGCAGCAGGATGTAATGGCGAAAGCGCTGCACAGCGTGTACGGCGGCTAAAGCCAACTTCTCGACGTGAGCATAGCGTGTTTCCGTGTCGAGGAGGTTCCGTGACAGATAATAAACAACATGTTCATTACCTTCATCGTCATCCTGCACCAGAACCATAGCTATGGTGTTCAATGCGGCGGCGAGATACAAAGTGAAATCGCGGTGATAATCAGGAGGACGAAGCAAAGGAGCATTAACAAGTAACGTCTTTAGCTTCTCAAAGGATTGTTGAGCAATTTCGTCCCAATGGAAGGGAACGTTCTGCTTTAATAGGCGTGTGAATCCTTTGGCCACCTCCGCGTAGTTCGGGATAAAGCGTCGAAGGAAGTTCGCTTTTCCTTGCAGACTCTGCAACTGATATAGTGAGGAGGGTGATGGGAGATTGATGATAGCCTCGACTTTTAAAGGGTCAAGGCGAATCCCGTCTTTGGAGACTATGAAACCCAACAGACGACCAGAATCCACGCAAAAGACGCATTTATGAGGATTAAGCCTAATGTTGTAGCGTCTACAGCGAAGGAAAATCTGGCGGAGGTGTTCAGGGTGGTCTTCTTGCCTAGTCGAATGAGCTGGCAAGTCGTCCAGATAAGGCTGAAAGATATGGCAAATGTCATGGAAAGCGTAAGACATCGCACGCTGAAAAGTGGCTCCAGCGTTCTTCAAGCCGAACGGGAGCTTTTTATATGTGAAAGTACCCCACGGACAGATGAAAGTAGTCTTGTGTTGATCCTCAGGTGCAATATTGATCTGATTATACCCCGAGAAACCGTCCATTAAGGAATAAATCTCACTTCCGGCACATTCGTCGATGATCTGGTCTATGAACGGAGTGGGATAGTTATCCTTTGGACAGGCGCGATTGATGTCGCGATAATCGACACAGACCCTAATAGTACCCTGCTTTTTATCGACAGGGACAATGTTGGAAACCCATTCTGTGAGGGGGATGGGATAAATAAAGCCCGCGTTCAGAAGTTTTTCAACTTCTACCTTAATTGCAGCAACTTTGCGAGGATGCATTGGGCGTAAGCGTTGGCGCACGAGCTTCGCACTAGGGTAGGTTGGAATCTCATGCACTACGATACTGGGATCAATCCCAGGCATTTCCTCGTAGGACCAGGCGAACACATCTCTGAATTCTTTAAAAAGATCAGTATATACCTGTATCTCATCAGGAGAACAAGTCACTCCCACATGTATATTCTCAACGATCCCCGGTTTAACGGAGATGTTGATCGGGATGGTTTGAGTGATATTACTCAGGTTTCCCTCCGAAAAAACCTCGTGCGTCAAGATGGGCGTTTGGAGAGGAGGAGTAGGAACCTGAGATGCATAACGCTCTAGACAATCTGACATTGCCCCCAAGCTAGGCATGAAAGAGGAACGATGATGTCCATCGCCCCAAGGCAGCTCCTCGAGAGACATAGTTTCAATGATGGCTTCATCGAAAGGAAAAGTCTCTTTGAGAGGATCAGGTGAATCGGCCTGACCAAGCCAGGGGGATTGAGAGTAGACGTCTAGAGCCATGCTCAAAGGAGCATGCTGAGGAGGTGGAGGATCAGATGCGGCAACAATTTCACAATAGCTAATCTCTACTGGAGTTAAGGGCATTGATTCTCCAAACTCAAACACCTGCTCAGGCGTAGGGATGAGCCAGGGGTCATCAGACTTGGAAATCATGTTAACTTGAGCGGTGTGCGGTGGTGGTGCGGGAAAAATACACATGAGGACGGGGTCTTTGAAGAGACCGGGCCCTACACTATCAGGGGGATTTGGAATCTGATCCACGTATGGGACGTTGTTCTCGGAGGTGGAGGTGAAGAATGACAATTGATCCACCGTAACGATTTTTCCCTCGTGAGGGAACTTAAGAAGTCGAAAAACGGTGGATGGCACGCATAGCATGGCATGAGTCCAGCTGCGGCCAAGAATTATATTGTAGTTGAGCCTATCTTCAACCACTTCTACTTCGACGTTGACAGTCTTCCCCTGTAAAGTAATCACTAAACTCTCGAGAACACCCAGGGGTTTGGATTCCCGACCATCAAATGCCTCTAGGGCATTGGGAGATGACGAAAGGGTCGGAGAGCCAATGGCCTTCCAATAAGCAGATGACATAACACAGGTAGAGGCACCTTCATCCACAACGGCCCTATGAATGTTAATACCGTTGATCCCGACTTGAATAACAAGAGCGATCTGATGCGGAAGTCGGGGGGTGAAATTCTCTAAGTCGAAGGTGAGAAGACTCGAATCGGCGGGATCAATGCCACCGATTGCAGACAATAAAGCCTTCCATTGCGAAGGAAAACTTTGAAGAACTTCTAGTGCAGACATAGCAGAAGGCGCCTGTGCCAAATCCTCAACAATGCTGTAGTGCTGAGCGGCACGGGCATTCGGATTATAAGAATATCTTCGTAAGACACCTTTAGAAGGTGGCTTCACAATGGGTTCAGGAGTAGGCTTCTCGATTTCAAATGAACCGGAGACAGGTGGGGGAGGCGGTCCATCTGCAACTGCCTTCCCAGGTGCCTGCCATGATTCATTGTAGTCCTTCGAACGCGTGGCAACAGAGATAGGTGCAGCACCATTCATCATAAAAAATTGGGACCCAAATGGTGCAGATGGTGAAGGCTGTTCAACCATCTGGGTCTACTGAGATGGGAATGGTTCTTTAAGAACTGTCGGAGTCCCTTTAGATCCTTTGAGAAGTTGACTAACCTCAGATCGTCGTGGACAATCCTTGGTATAATGGTCTCCTTCACAAATGAGGCAGGGATACTTCGGTTTACGCTGAGAACCATCCTCAGTGTGAGGTTTGGATTCTGGCTTTGGGGCGTCGGATTTAGATTTACCTTTGCCTTTCTTCTTCCCCTTGGAGGCTTTCTCTGTAGGATTGGCCTGAACGACGTTAACCTCCGCGGTTTTGCCAGAATCGGACGGGGCGGGATGAGCAGGAGTATTGTTGGAAGAATTAGACTTCTTCTTCCCATTCGAAGATTTCTTTGAATTCTGAGATACGGAACCAATGACACCATCCACTGCAGGGGTAGGTGGAGCCTTAGAGGTTCTGGACCGTGGATCATCAGGCAAGATATCATAAAGTGTGCCAGACTGAGAATACACAAGATCTAGATATTGGGAACGCGCAATGGCTTGTTCTTCCATCACACACGCTCCCATCGCAATATCTTGGGCGATTTTGTTCACAAAGGAGGTGGTGAACCAGTGAGTTAGTATCTGATCAGGTATATGAAACTTGATCAGTCTACGACGGCGCCGCCACTCATGAATGTGATCAGAAATGTGAGTGGCTTTGTCCTGCTTCAAAGAAGTCAGGAGGTGCGTCCCGGCTTCATAACGAACCGGTAACTGAAAGTGCGTCAGAAAAGCCATGGCTAAGGAATTAAAATCTTGGAAGATGCCACGGGATAACTCGATGTACCACTTAGCAGCAGCTCCAGTCAAAGTGCGCTGGAAGAGGCGCAGACGAATTGAATCATCGACCCAAGAGTTGGACGAACACCAAAGATGATACGTCATCACATGCGCTTGGGGGTCCTCTCCAGCTTTACCCTCAAACTTGGGGTAGTCACCTGGTATCTTTGTAGGAACCGGAGGCCAATAAGGATTAAGTAAAATCGGATCATTGGTCAGTTTTGAAACATCCGGCAACTCCAAGGTGGCCAGGAATGGCAATGGCGGATTGACCGGCATGCCAGGCCCGGGATGAGGACCCGTACCTGTACTCCACGCTGGTTGGTAATATCCTTGCCCCCATGGGTTCTGTCCCATAGGATTCTGACTTTAGGGGGCGTAGGTCGTATAACCAGACTGATTTGGTTGTTGGTAACCAACGTGTGGGGCTTGATAACCAGAGTACGAACCCTAATTATGTGTCGGCCCAGTATAAGCAGCATTTGGATTTGGCTGCTGAGTATAGGTAGACCCAGGTTGATGAGGATAATACTGAGAACCTTGGGGCTGGTTATAATTCGGTTGAGATTGACCATGAGGATAATAATCGCCCTGAGGATGAGTCGGCTGCTGATAGGTGGAACCCTGCAGAGCCTGATAACTAGGGCGCAACTGTTGATTTGGCTGCGACATCGAATAAATCGGCTGATGGGCAGGGTTAATGGAATGAGCAGGCTGCCCTGAGTGAACAGGTTGACCCGGCTGAACGGGCTGCCCTGAGTGAACAGGTTGACCCGGATAGACAGGCTGCGCCGGTTGCGTAGGTTGACCCGGTTGGAAAGGAGCCCCAGGTTGTACTGGATGGGCCGGTTGGCCTGGAGGCGGAACACCGGGTTGCACCGGATGGGCCGGTTGGCCTGGTGGAGGAATAGGGCTAGGTGATTGCTGGTAACCGGTTTGACCTGGAGCAGAACCATAGGATGGTCCTAGCTGACATGCAACGTTAGAAACAACAGGATACTGCGGTTGCATAGGCTGAGAAGGCTGGATTTGCCCCCCCAGGACCATGGACCGGTCCCGGTTTGTACCCCGCCTGAGGCTGCACAGGTTGACCGGAAGGGCTATAATACTGTCCTTACGGACCGTACGATGGCCTTTGCTGGCCTGCAGGATAGCCTTGCATGGGCTGCCCTTGCGGGTCATAAGGATAGCCAGGTTGGCCCGAAGGTTGGCCTTGGAAAGGTTGCCCTTGCGGGTTATAAGCCTGGTTATAAGGTAAACCTTGAGCATGGAGGTGAGCCTCAGGAGCGGGTAGACGTAAAATGTCCCCGTGCTCATCGTACTGATCTGGAAAAGCATACACGGGTGTACCATCCTGTGCATAGTGCGAAAAATAAGAGCGGTTGGGATCTTGGGAGGATGGTCCAACCTCGGGGTTTGGTTGTTGTAGGGACAACCGATACTCCTCCGGAGAGATGTTCTCTGGTATAGCAGTCGCTAAATAAATGTCTTCAGGAGGCGGCATAGCCCTCGCGGAGGGTGCCGTCACAGCGGGTGCAGAGGTGGCCACACAGACAGTGGGCCGAGTGGGTACAGAAGTGACGGGTGTCCGAGGAGACACCCCCAATGAAGGAGCAGCCGGCCTCGTAGAAGGAGCTGACACTCCCATAGAGGCTGCGGCGGAAATGATCTGACCCAAGGACCTATACCCTGCTGGCAATGAGAGACCGGATGATGACATAACAGCAGGTTCAGATTCATCTCCTGGAAATAATCTCCGAGGAAATAACTGGTAATCTTCACCGGACGTTGGGATTTCCTCACTGGAATCACTCATGTTTGAGCCTGCCGCTAGATCTCGTAATAGATGGCGAGGACTAGGAGGAAAAACAGCAGCTATAAAAGGCGAACCCGATGTAAGAGAAAGGAAATCGGCTCCTAATCTCAATTCAGACAAAGGGTCAGAAAAGGGCCAATTGAACTCAACTGGTCCCCCAAAGGGTTGCTCAGCAAGAATCGGTCCCCCGTCAGGAAACTTGGAAACAATGGGATGTTGTGGTTCAGCAAAGGATTGGGAAACCTCTGATGAATCGTCCGTATAAGGACTACCAATAGACAAAACCGAGGGTTCCGCCACTGTGGTAGTAATGAAAAGAGAAAAAGATCAAACACACACACGGGCTGAAAAAGAGTCAAGACACAAAATCAAATGGTCAACAAGCAGAATCTAACAAGGCGTGTGATCGTGGGTGATTAATTTTTTACCACATTGAAAAATAAGAAACTTCACTGTTTCATGTTTTAAGAGTCGAGAAACGGTCGAAAAGGTGACTCTATCTCTTTCAGATTTGACACAAGCGTGAAAGGACAAGCGCTTGGTGATCCTTTCAAATTTAGGGAGTCAGAAAAGATCAAATGACTACTCAGGAATACTAGGCAAAAAGGGTGTACCAAATAACCGTGAACTGCAATATACACCTTGGTTTCAATAATGAAAAATAAATCAACCAAGGACTTTCCGTACGTGCAGGCAATCTCCTCGAATGTTGTGTTCGGTGTATCACGGGTATAGGGCGGCAGACTCGGCTTTCTATGGATAAAGGATTGAAACCTAATGGGGTCTCCCTTTATATACGCGACGATACGGGGAGCACAAGTCCGTACTAGCGTTGTCTAAAGCCAAGAGGCGAACGACAACTACTAGGTTTTAAGACGTCGGAACATGTCTCTAGCCTAGACCTCTAAATGTGTTTCGTTATATTTCAATGCTGCCTTAGTGTAAATTGAGTAGATTTTAAAGTTGATCTTCAATTGTGTTCCAGTTTTCAGGCCCTAGCGTATGATGTATCTCAAAAGATCTCTTAAATGCAACAATATGCCACAGTACATTTCATTCGATGAAAGCTATCTATGAGAGAGTTAAGAGCTTTTTCATACAACAATGAAATGATCAGAAAGCAACCAAAAAAGTCTCTAATGAAGCTAATGAAACTAAAAACTTTTCTTTCAAATTTACTAATTACTAGCAAAATCGAAAAGATTTCAATTTGCACTAATCAACCAAAAGTAAAAGAGATTTTTGTATATATTTTCAATGTTTAATAACACAATGAACTAATCAAATGAAAACAATGAGAAACGATTTGAGAGACAATAATGAAAGAGTAAAACAAATGAATTTCACTCAATACAAGCTCACAATCAGATCTCTAAAGTGACAAAGCAGTCCTTCAAAACCAAAAAAAGACCCAAAAGGCTCCAATGGACCGTGTGATCTAGGCCCAAAGCAAGACCAAACGAAATTTGAATGGAGAGAAGAACAATCACCCAAAAATTGCAATAAAACGGTAAACAACCACTAAGAGAATGTGGAGGAGCAATCAGAGAATTGACTGGACTAACAAAACACCAAAACTCCTAAGGAGGGCTCGACACACAAAGCCACTAGATGCCCTAGGGCTTAAAACGTGAAATCGATGGAGAAAAGCAAACAACCAAAGGATGAAGGCAAAATCCCAGTCAAACAGGACTCCAACACACTCACGCAGCCGAAAAACCAAAAAGAAACACACTGACCAGACCCAGAGAGCTCAAAACTGAGCGAACTCTAATGCCTCACAGGATTGGCGCGACTGTGAGGTTGTAACTGGCGCCAGAAAGCAATTGGCGCGGGTGATACACAAGCAACCTGCGCCAATTGGCGCGACTGTCGGCCCAAGCGGTTCATGTAGGTTTCTCGACCCAAAAATAAAGAACTACTCCGAACGAGATCGATATCTGACAAACCGAGAAGCAAAAAGAACCAAGCCCTGCTTGCTAAGCAAGCGAAGCAAAACAGCGAAAACAATCCAAGCAGAGACAAGCAAAACTAGACGGTCCCCGATTAGGTCGCCAAATTGTTGGAGAGGTAAATCCCCTCTGTGGACAGAGGCGATCCCTACTAGCCCAGAATGGGTCTAGCAACAATCATCAAATGCTACAGCGCAAGTTCCTAATTGCAAATAAACAGACCAACGATGGAGGCCTACCTGGAGTCCAACGCTATGATTCGTAGAAGAAACAGTGTTCCCGTTCCTCAGCCTCGGCAGATCACGATCCCCACGATCTCCGTGAATGGACACCTGCACATGCAAGAAACAATACGAATACAAGCATAAAATCCAGAATATGCAACTATATCGGTCGGAAAGGAAAACTCGCATCATCATAAAGCAGTGGAACCATAACCAGTGGTCATTCATTAATAAACAATCGAAAGAGAGTACAACCAATGTTCTGACGCTGAGGTCTCTTTCTGAGGGGTCTCCAGTAATACACGTCTCGCAAAGCCTGCCAGGGATGGGACAAGCCTCTCTTAGAGTCTCTCGACGATAGTCTCCTTGCTTGAGTTTGGCCTTAAGGGAAGAATGAGGGCTCTTGCAGCATTAAGGCTCTTGGGAATTTGAGAACTTGGAGGTTCAAGACTTGGGCACTTCAAGACTAGCTTGCAATGGCAATGGGCAAGCTTTTATAGATGGAGGAAGGGGATTTGGGATCCCTATAATCGTGGGATTGGCCCTATCTTCAAGGAAGCTTCCATGAGAGGTGGCAAACTACTTCCCCTACATGAAACTCCCGGAGCCAAACCTCCCAACTCAAGATAGATAACAGTTTCTGAGTCTGTTGAAACGAAACTTCCGCCATTTTATTTAAAAAACTCTCCTTAAATTGGGTAGGCGCATTGCGACTGCGGGACGGAGCGCTGAGTTGGCGGCTTTATTCAATGTTTCCTTCATTGGCGTGAGTGATGAGCTGCGCCGACGCCGTGCAAAATTGTTTTTGTGGTTTTATAAGGAGAGATGTCTTCAGTCACAAATGAAGCTCATGTTAGAGAATGCGATTGAAGGTGGTTTTCAAGGCATAACCTTGCTCACAGGTCACGAATGAGCCCTCAATGTGCGGGACGGGGACAAGTGCGGCCTTAGCAGCTGATGTGCCTCAGGCCTTGTCACTACTCTTTCATTACTCATGTTAATCTCCTTTTCTACACCGTTCTGCACCAGGACTAGGAAATATCAGTTCCTAGAGAGACTTTCCTCGACCTCCTTTGGATACTTCTTCCTTGTTGTAGCATATATCTTAAGAGATTTACCAATTATTCCTTTGATGAGATATCCCTTTGTCTACCCATGCTTCGATCCCTTCCTTGTTCCTTTTTGTAGTCCTTGAGATAGATCCAAAACTGAATATTCTTCTTCGCATTACATTCCAGAACTTCTCACTGTGTTAACCCTTAACTTGTTGCTTCAATTTCGAACTGTGATATGCCACCTATTAGATCTGAGATAGTGACATGATGCTTCTCCTTTGCATTGTGATCTTTACTGCAATTCGGACCAACCAAAACCGAGATCTTTTAACCCTAAACAAAGATCTCTTTTCTTGTGATATGCAGATCTCTTTTCTTGTGATATGCCTCCTTTGTTCTGCGTTGGAAAGTCATCTTACTCTTTGTTTAATTTTCCCTTATCTTCACACTGAAACGTGCTTTTGCTTGCATTACTTCGAAGCTTGATTTGAACTTTTCATCCATAGAATGTTGTCCGAAAATCTCAAAGGTATCAAACTCACTTCTTTGTATTTTCTATGCAGTTTAGTTGGGTATATATAGTGGTTTCCATCTGTAATACGCTGACATGACCTATTAAATAGCTGTGTCTATTTTGAATCGACATGAATTTGCATTCTCTGCTTTAAGGACGACTTCAATAAGTAGGATATACATATCGTTTGAGCTGACTTTCATGAGCATATTGACAAGGTATTGGGGCATCAATTAATGTCCTTTACAAGTGTAACAATCCTTCATATACATGACTCTACGTGTGTGTGTGTGTGTGTGCATGACAAGATGACAAAACCCCTAAAGACATCAAGAAGAAGTCTTTGACCCATGAGTCAAGTAATTACAAAATACATTTTATTATCTTTGCCTTCTTCATTACATAAATTCATAATTACAAGTCATTATGAAGATCGAACCTAGTTACACTTTTCAACAATTTTTATGCCACAAACTAGACCGAAATTGATTGCCAAAAGATGGAGAATATATGTCAATAAATAGTTGTTCGTTCATTAGAAGAGACAGGTTCTTTGGGAAAGTCTACTCATCTTTCTTGAGGGTCGATTTGGCAAAATGGAGGGACATGCAGAATTTTGTGTCAACATCAGAAACTTCACATAAGATAGTTGCTCAAACTTTGCAAAGCTCCCTTTGATTCGTAACACAAACTTTGCGTCACAGATAGTTGCCTCAGATTCGTATAATTTTTGCAAAGAATTAGAAACCTCACATATCTTTCCAAGTCAACGTATTTCCACAAAAGTTAAACAACATAGGTCCACAAAAAATATAAAGTATGAGTGCAACAACAAAACTCACATTGAAATTGGTGACAATGTCTTCAATTCGGTCTTCCAAATCTTCAATCCTAGCTCTAATTGTTGATAATTTGGAGGGTTGGTGATTAACACAAAATTCTCTTATTGATAATTACTTGTGAGTTTACTTATGTATTCTCTTATTTAGCTTAGTTAATCTTTCATCAAGTCAATTATCAAAGTACACAAGACACACAAGTTAGGCTCCTTTTGGATAATGTCTTTCTTTTTCACTTAACTTAATATAAGACCGAACAATATTACTTGGGCTTCCAGTGACTGCATGGATATATGATAGGCAATAGTCTGATTACACACCATTCCTAATTCGAGTCTTTACTATATAACCATGTATTACTTATTATGAACCGCATCATAAATATGTTTGATATGGTATTTATGTTTCCTTTTCAACACAGTGATACAATCATAGAAGCTTTACCGAAGCTTTGGTCTGTTGATACTTATATCAGACATAAGTCATCATAGATTGCACTTTGTTCTATTCTTAAACCCGTACTTTGTCATGTCCTGAAGTTCGCAGTTCACTGTCCTGAAGTCCGCATTCGATTACAGACTTGTCTAAAGTCTATTTACTGATCCGCATATTTGACCCTTGAACATTTCTCTCGTATACATATTTATTCCATATCTCATCCACTGTAAACCTCTGTTTCAAAATCTATTCTTCAGGGCTATCCAAAATCCGTTTCATTTCCTATACTGCGTCAAAGAGATCCGCATATTGTTCCTTTTGACTAAGACATATCCACATTACTTGCTTCCTATCCCATTCTCCGCATTATATGTTGTCCCTTTTCGGCATTGTAGTTTAGAGGTAAGTCTGCAATAGGTTCATATACATTCGCTCCTTTTAACTCAGATAGATCCACATTCTTCCTTTATCCACACTTTAGACTCAGAGGTATTTGCATTTATTTCTTCAGTTGTGACCGCATACCATATGTGTATATATATATATATAGGGCACATCCCCTTAAGCAAGCCGACCCAATAGCTGTGAGTGAGGCCGACTAGATAATGTTTATCTCAGCGTTGATGAGGTACTTGATTTCTTGCATTTTGAGGCTTGTCTTTCATCATTGCATTGAGGGTTGTTGTGAGCTTCTTTCACAAGGACCTGCAGCATATAGCTAGACTAGATTTGACACTTAACTCAAACCTAATGAACATCAAGGAGACGTCCATCTACTTAATAAAATCTTGCTCATGAAACCCATGAAGCAAGTACACAAAAAATACATTTTATTATCTTTGTCTTCTTCTTTTCATAAATACATAATTACATAGCCAACATGAAGACCGACCTAGTTACACTTTTCAACACTAATACCATGTTGAAATTCAATTGAGATATGAATTTATAATCATGATAATTACTCATAACTTGTTTATTCAATTCGGTCTTCCAAATATTCAATCCTACCTCTAATACCATGTTGAAATTATATTGAAAGATTAATTTCTAATCATGATAATTATTTGTAGCTTGTTTATATATGCTTTTCCTTTAGAATTTACTTCATTTACTTGTGTCATCAAGCAATTATACATTTCAGACATATAGAGAAAGTGCACAAGATACAAGAGATGCCAGAGATTAGGTTATAGGTTAGGGGAAAACCCATAAGGGGAAAACCAAACAACCCTTTCCTTATAGATTCTTCATCAACAAGAGAAATCCTATTCAAACTAACCAGTGGTCCAAATTCCAATTCATCCCTCCATCTGTCCATAATATTGTTTACAACATTGTTCCACAAATTTGTCCTTACAATGTTATTTTATGTGCCTCGGTATCTGCCACAATAAGCTCGGTTATGTACCTCAATATCTACCACAGGAAGCTTAGTTATGTGCCTTGAGATCTGCCATAGAAAGCTCAATTATGTACCTCGGGATATGCCACAGAAGCTCGATTATGTACCTCACGATATGCCACAGAAGCTCAGTTATGTGCCTCGAGATCTGTTATAGGAAGCTCAGATCATCATAGAGATAAGGTGTCATAAAAGACTCGCATTGTTTATTTTTTGGGTAGCTTGGGAGGTACTCCAAGCCCCAGGGTTCGGCGATTGGAAGGCAGAGCGCCACAAGTAGGTTTGTGGGCTTGAAACCCAAGCTTGGGAGTTTTGTACCCATCAATGTTTCGGCCAAAACTGTGACGAGTCTTCCACATGTGATAGATGAGGATGATATCTCTTGGTGAGACGATACACAAGGAGAATCATTTGATTCCAAGTTGTCATTGAAGAGTTAGGAATTTTTGAAATATAGTGTGGGTGAAGAAGCCTACTAGTTTATTTAGGTCGGACTAGTGTGTTTGGTCACTTTATGATAGTTGGCAACCCACCTTCATTAGATTTGTTGAAGCCCTTAAGAAGGCTATAAATTACGGGCATGATTGAGTTTATTAAGCACATCCAAGGGTGAAAAATATCACAAGTCTTCTCTGAGGTAGCCGCAGGGAAAGGAGGCCTAGCGAAGGTGCAATAGAAGGGTTGCTTGGGTTTGTTCTCATTTATTGTTTAGGTTGAGTTTGTGTAGGAGATACCAGCGAAGAAGGAGGAAGGTTTTGTGCCTTGTTGAAGGGTCTACTCCTCAAGAAATATGGTATGAATTCTCTGTTCAAGCCCTAGTTGCAACAATGTACCTGTAAGGGACATTTGGAGGACCAAAAATCAAGAACAAAAGGATTGTAATTGGTGTTTTCAACAGTGAGAAAGGAGGACTTGTGTATGAAGCGAGGTCGCAGTCCAAGAGGCAAATATTTGCTGATATTTAGGGGTTGTTACAGTGGTTGCAGGATGCCCTAACCAGAGGGCCAAGATTGTAGGAGAAGGCACAGGATTCCAGGACAAGAATGGCAACGGAAAGGTAAGGCTTGTTTTCTTATTGTGGTGCTTCACTAGGAGATTAGAGGTCCAATGATTGGAAAACTTCTCTATGCATTTGTGTGGTGGATCTTTATCATAAAGACCACATGAAGAGGTTGCTACAGCAACAAGTTAGGTGGTTCTTTGGAGGACGTAAGTGGCAGTTCATTGAGCTCAAGGGTATGATCAACCACGAGCAGTTTGTGGAGCCCGAGACTTGTGTGTGGAGAAGGACTTCTATAGCAGATTATGGGTATTCCTCCTAGCCTGTTTTCATTATGGGAGATGGATATCTTGCAGAGATAGGTGGCAGCCCTCTGTTCCCTATGTTGGTCTTCATCGTTGCAACACAGGAAGACCATAGTGCGCTGAAGTCCCTGAGTAGCTCAGGAGCAGTGATGGGCAGTTGTGAGTTGTTCACAAACAAAGTTGTGAACAACTCGACATAGGTCTCGATGTGTTGATGCATTGGTGGACAAACGATCAACTAGAGAGTAGATTGATAGTCGAGATTCAGTGGCCAGATGGACTTGGAGCATTGATAGAGGTAGGAGTTGTAGATCAAGAGCCGAAGGACCGAGAAGGTACAGGATATGACTGAGTGGAGCTGAGATAGTCAACTACATCAGCCAGATGGTCAAGGTCAATGTAGTATTAGTGGATGTATGAGGGCCATTATCCCTGGTGCGGTATCCCCAGACTCTTGTATTATACTATTGTTTAATATAACGAAGTTGGGTTTAAAACTGTAAAAAGTTGTCTATATTTTGTGCACTAGTAGATTTACTGTTGTTTATATTCTGATGTGCAAAGTAGTATCGTTGTGATTCTTGGTTTGGTAGCGTCATATATTTTAAGACTCCATCCTAGACCCAAGGTCGTGGAAAAATAACACGGTTTCAGAGTGTATTTGAGCTACTTTGAGGGACAGTGAATCAAAGTGTGCATAACGAAACAACTCAAAGGGAGTTTTGGGTGTCTAAATCATGGAGCAGAGGGTTCAGCTGAAGACATGGAGATGTGGTCTTGACTTTCTTGGCAGCGAGAATCGCTGGGATTTCTTGTGGATTGGTGGTGATCCTAGTGAACAACAGTTTGTTGTAGGGCAGATTGTTGATCATGGATTTCCATTGATTTGACATGGATGGTTGGGACAGCTCGAGGTTTTCTTCGGCATTGACGAGATCAGGTTGATCGAGATGGATTCATGTGATGGACTGGATATTGGCAAGCTAGAATCTTCATAGGATCGTGATGTTGCATATCCAAGATTAAAAGGATTTGCACGAGTGGTGTTTGATCCAGGAGGATGAGTGCTTGTAGGACTGAGCCAGTGGAGATCGTGTAGGCTCATAGGGAGTCTAACCTCAGAGGGAGAAACCCTATTCAGGATTAGGATTTTCAAGTTCGGATGTGATGAGGCAAAGGCACTACCGAGATTGTCAGGTTCATTCTACAGGGTTTGTTGCGGTGATGGATGCCAGATGGGCTAGTGTCGTCGGAGATGATGATAGTTACTTCCTAATCTTGGAAGTACCTCTCTCACTAAGAGGGAGTGTTGATTTTTTTAGTAGCTTGGGAGGTACTCCAAGCCCCAGGGTTCGGGGATTGGAGGGAAAAGAGCCACCAGTAGGGGCTTGAAATCCAAGCTTTGGTGGATTTTCACCCATCGATGTTTAGGCCAAAACCGTGACGAGTCTTCGACATGTAATGGATGAGGATGATAGCTCTCGGCGAGACGATTCTAACGCAACAAGAATCATACGATTCTAATTTGTCTTTGAAGAGTTATGAATTTTTGAATTATAGTGTGGGTGAAGGAGCCTATTAGTTTAGGTCGGCCTAGTGTTTTTGGTCACAATATGACAGTTGGAAACCCACCTTCATGAGATTCGTTGAAGCCCTTAAGAATTCTATAAATTAAGGGCATGATTGAGGTTATAAAGCACATCCAAGGGTGAAAAATATCAAAGTCTTCTCTGAGGTACCCGCAAGTAAAGGAGGCCTAGTGAAGGTGGAATATAAGGGTTGTTTGGGTATCTTCTCATTTATTGTTTAGGCCGAGTTTGTGCATGAGATACCAGTGAAGGAGGAGGAAGGTTTTGTGACTTGTTGAAGGGCCTTCTCCTCAAGAAATATATTTTCAATTCTTTGTTCAAGCCCTAGTCGTAGCAGCGTATTTGTAAAAGAGACATTTGGAGGACTGAAAGGCAAGAACAGGAGGGTTGTAAGTGGTGTTTTGGACAACGAGAAAGGAGTACTTGTGTATGAAAAGAGGTTGCAGTCCAAGAAGCATATATTGGACGAGATTAGGGGTTGTTACAGTGGTTATAGGATTCCCTAACCAGAGGGCCAAGATTGTAGGAGAAGTCACAAGATTCCAGGACAAGAATGACAACGGAAAGGTAAGACATGTATTCTTGTTGTGATGTTTCAGTAGGAGATGTAGAGGTCCAATGATTGGACAAGTTTTATGTGCATTTGTATGGTGGATCTCTGTCATAAATACCACAGGAAGAGGTTGCTACAATAGCAAGTTAGGTGGTTTTTTAGAGGATGTAAGAGCTTGGAGAAGGCCCTCTCTTGAGGCAATATATTCCCAAGTTTGTGCGCAATTAGGACATAGAATATTCCATGTGATTGGGCAGCGTTCTTACTGTTGGTTGGTGCAGAAGTGTTGTAGAGAAATTGAGGAGTAGCCTCACCCTAAAACAGTGTTTGCTACATATAATTGGACAACGAAAAAGGAGCAGCCTAAGGGATAAGTTCACACTAGTTTGGAATAGTGAGTTAGGGCTGGCGGTGTGCCTTAACCAATATTCCAAGATGCACAGAAATCAAGGACAAAGTAGGCAACAACAATAAGTTATAGATGCCACCTTGTTGATGAATGAAGGCCTAGATTTAGGCAATAGCTCCTCTATTGCAGAGCAAAGGGTGGTTGATGAGAAGTTTTTTTGGAAGTCGTGTAAGGGTCTCTTAGGTGTGAGGATGCCCTAACTAAGGTAGATGCTACAACATGGACTTGGTAACTCATGGACTGTTGGACGGCAGCGTGAGAGTGGAACAAGTGTGGACATGGATTGGGCACTTATGGTATGTTGGAGGACAATGTGGTAGTGTCCAAGTTGAAGCCTGGTGTGCAACACCTTGACAGACAAAGGAAGTTGCTAGAGTGGCATTTTATTGAGCTCAAGGGTCTGATTAGTTAGAGCAATTTGTGGAGCCCGAGACTTGTGTGTGAAGAAAGACTTCTACAGCAAATGATGGCAGTCCTCCTAGCCCGCGTTCATTGTGGGAGATGGATATCTTGTTGTGATAGGTGGCAGCGCTTCGTTCCCTATGGTGTTCTTCATTGTTCCAACACAGGAAGACCATAGTGGGTTGAAGTCCCTGAGTAGCTTACGAGCAGTAGTGGGCAGCTGTAAGTTGTTCAGAAACGGAGCTGTGAACAACTCAGCAGGGGTCTCGATGTGTTGATGCATTGGTGGAAAAACGATCAACTAGAGAGCAAATTGACAGTCGAGATTCAGTGGCCAGTTGGACTTGGAGCATTGATAGAGGCAAGAGCTACATATCAGGAGCCGAAGGATCGCGAGGTACAAGTACGACCAAGTAGAGCTGAGATAATCGACTACATCAGCCAAATGGTCAGAGTATCTTATTGAGGGCATATTGGTTGTCGATGGACCAACACCAAGCCCCAATTTTTTATCTTTTACTAGTGGATGTATGAGGACCATTATCCATGTTACGGGTGCCCTAGACTGTTGTATTATATGTTGTTTAGTATAACGAAGTTGGGTAATAAAACTATAAAAATTTGTCCATATTTTGTGCACTGGTAGATTTACTGTTGTTTATATTCCTTTGTGCAAAGTAGTATCATTGTGATTCTTGGTTTGTTGGCGTCAGTTCTTTTAAGACTCTATCCTAGACCAAGGTTGTGGAAAGACAACACGCATTAACCAAAAGAATGTGCCTCAAATTTGTATGCCACAGACTCTAATTGTCTTCCACGGAACTGACTCGAATTGATTGCAAAAGATGGAGAATAAATGTTGATATATAATTGTTTGTTCATGTGAAGGGACAAGTCCTTTGGGCAAGACGACTTGTATTTCTGAAGGGCCGACTTGGGAAAATGGAGGGACAAATAACACATTTCAAAAATCCAAATTTGATTCTTTTACAAGGGTCGCGAAGAACATGCCCTTTTTATTTTTCTTTTAACCAAAACAAAGCACGAAGAACATGCTATAAAATAACAATAATTTTGTTTTTTTGTTGTTACATAAAATACATATTGATATAAGTACAATGGCAATTATGAAGACTCGACCTAGTTACAATTTCAACATTGGTCAGGATCCTCGAACTCTCTGGAATGTTGGTGACCTCGAACTCTCTGGAAGTCTTGCATTAGAATGGGATAATTTTATCAGTTGTCTTTATTTAAATGGTATTATCCTTAGGGAAGGAGAGGATTCCCTTGTTTGAATTTGGAATATTGCTAATGGGAAAGTTACAGCTACAGAAGCGTATGACTCATTGTTAATTTTGGACAACTAGGTCCAAACTCCATGTTGTGATGCTTGGATGAAGATGCCAATATTTTTATTGGACTCCTCTTTCGGAGAGGTGCAAGATCGATCGAAAGATCATCTTGATCCGATGAGCAGAACATTTATTTTGAATTTATTCAAAATATGTGCAGGTCGCCCTTAAGGTTTTGTGCCCCAACAATTGTGTCACACACACCCTCATTGATGAATATATATTGGTCAATGTTGGAGGACATTTTCACTCATCTCATCCTAACACATTTCTCTCTCCTCATTTGATTGGTTCGATGACCTTGGAGGCTCTTCTCTCCACACATGGGAAATTTTAGCAGCAACTCTTCTCTGTTTTCGGCCTAGGGTTTCTGCAGCAGCTTAGACCAGTGTTGACTTTGGTCAACGCAAGGTCAAACGGACGTGAAACTCTCCCCAAATTTTGATCTTTCAAATCCGCATTTTTTGGCACTATTCTTGAGGCTAGACGTTGACTTTGACTTTGTTGTGTTGACCTAGCTCATGTTGCTGTTTGCGTTGACCATTGATTGACAACGTTGACTTTTGTGTTGACTGTTTTGGTTGTCCTAGAGGGTTGTGTGACATTGCTGGTTCGATGACCATATTAAGACTTTGTTGGTTGAAGCATCTTGCCAATCACCGTAACGCACCAACACCCATATATATTTTTGGCTTGTCTTTTGTCGATCTACTGGTATGTTCTATCAGCATTTTACTTTGTTGTTTATGTGATTGTTGTCTGATATTGGGATAAAAAGTAAATTTGCATCAACCATAGAACATCTACGAAAATTTACATGGCATCAGAGCTGAGGTGAATACAAAGCCCTAGTTTTTAGCAATCACCGAAGAAGAGGATGGGTTCCTCAAACTACAATGGCTTTAAGGCTGATGACAAACTGATTGGGAAGGATGACTTCCATGCTTGGAAGATGACATTGGATCTTAACTTGGAAGACCAAGATGTCATGGACTATGTGCAGGGTAAAATCCAAGAGCCTCCAACCACTGAAACTGCTACTTCCAAAACAAAGTATAAGAAGGGGGAAATCAAAGCAAAGCTGATGATGAGGGACTCAAGTCATAAGAGTCTGGTTGCCTACATCTCCGAGCTGGGCACATCCAAGGAGATGTATGATAAGTTGTTCCACATGTTCAAGGCCAAAAATGTGAATCGAGTCCTATTTTTCAAGAATCAATTGAAGAATCTGAAGAAAGGCAGGGATGAGTTTGTTCAATCATATTTTCTGAAGCTGAACGAGATCAGGAATAATCTGCTGGCTATTGGGGAGACAATAGTTGATCGAGAGATGGTACTCACCGCACTTGGAGGTCTCTTATCCGAATGGCATGTATTCAACACTACCATTCTCAACAACAATGTCATACCTGACTTTGACGAAGTACTATCGAGATGCATACAAGAAGAGACAAGGATGAAGGAATATGAAAATGAAGGAAATGTTGCCTTCGTTGCTCATTCTAGAAAGAACTTTGGTGGTCCAAGGAACAAATGAAGAGTAGGGGCCCAAGGAAAGAAAGGCAAGTGTTACACTTTTCACAAGCCAGGACACTATGCTAGAGAATGCCCTTTCAAGAAGGATTCTCCCGATGATGATGACAACAACAACAACCGGAGGAATCGCAATCAAAGGAACAACAGGTTCAAGGGGAAGAGGAAGGCTCCCTCCGGCGGAAATGGTCAACCTTTCAAAAGATCGAGAAATTCCAAGTATGAGGAATCAAATGTTGTTGATAAAAGAAATGAATTCATTCTTGTATCTGCCCTCTCTGCTGCATCTCCACCCGACACTATGGATATCTGGTTGATAAATAGTGGTGCCTCAAGGCACATCACTGGGTTCAAGGAAGCACTTTCCAATATGGTTGAGAAGGATACTAATCTGGAAATTATCCTTGAAGATAATGCCACATATCACATGAAATGGACAGTCACTGTGACCCTCCACTTGTCTCAAGGTCAAGTCCTCTGCTTGCAAGATGTACTCTATGTACCTAATTTGAAGAACCTTGTGTCTATATCGGCCATGGAAGACAAAGGTTTCAATGCGGCATTCATTGATGGAAAGGTGTGTATCTGGAAGAAGAGCTTCAAGGAAGCTATCACGATTGGGTTTAGAGTTGATACACTCTACCAGGTTGGAGGAAGTCCATTGGGAGCGATGACGTGTGATACTATCCGACAGACTGAACTATGGCACCAGAGGTTTGGACACCTTCACTACAAGGCCCTTCCCGAAGCAAGGAAGGTGGTGACAGGAATGCCCGAAGTTCTCAAATAATCATGAAGGTGTATGTCAGGGTTGTGCCGAAGGAAAGCATACAAGGGGACCTTTCCCCTCAAGTGTCACAAAGACATCTGATGTCTTGCAATTGATACATTCTGATCTATATGGGATGTTGCCCGTGACATCCTTGGGAGGATGTTCTTATTATATGACATTCATAGATGACTTCTCTCACAAAACCTGGATATACTTCTTGAAGAAGAAGGATGAGGCTTTCATGTGGTTTTGTACCTTCAAAGCCTTGGTGGAAAATCTGACAGGGAAGAAGATCAAGATATTGAGGACCGATAATGGCACTGAATATGAGACGAAGGAGTTCAAGAAATTTTGCAGAGAAGTTGGCATCAAGAGGGAGACCACAACTGTCTACACTCCTGAGCAGAATGGTGTTACTGAACGAAAGAATAGAACCATTGTGGAAGCTGCCCGTGCCATGCTATGTGACCAGGATCTACCAAAGTTTATGTGGGGAGAAGCTGCGAACACTGTTGTGTACATACAAAACCGATGCCCACATTCCGCTATGCACTCCAAAACTCCCGAAGAGGTTTTCACTAGTAAGAAACCTTACGTCTCACATTTTATAGTTTTTGGATGTCCTGTTTATTTTCATGTGCCGAAGGAGAAGAGGAGCAAGTCGGATGCTTCTAGGAAGAAGGGAATGTTTGTGGGCTACAGCGAAACTTTGAAGGCCTATAGAGTCTATGTGCCTAGTCAAAGGGAAGTGGAGATATGCCACGATGTTACCTTTGACGAAGATCCCTCCCTGAGGAAAGTAGTCAATCTTTCGAGATCTAAGGAAGATCATGAAGCAAGGCCTGGAAATCAACAAGAACCGAAGGATGAGACGATGTCTGATGCTGAAGGACCGATGGACCCGATTGATCCACCTCCTTCGATGAGGAAGAGACCATCATGCCTCAGGGACACTCTCGAGGATGCCGAGGGACATATGGCGCCAAGGGGGACATTCTTTTGAGGAAGTCGTAAAGCATCAAGTGGAAGGATGCTATGCACGAAGAGTATGAGTCCATAATGAAGAATGATGTACGGGATGTGGTTCCAAGACTAGAGGACAAAGCCGTTGTTCACCTCAAAAAGGCTCTACAAACAAGCATGGATACGATGGAAGTGCTGAAAAGTTCAAGGCAAGATTCGTTGCCCGTGGCTTCTCTCAAAAGGAAGGCGTAGACTATGATGACATATTTGCACCTGTGGCCCGATATACCACTATATGATCTATCATAGCCCTTGCTGCTACGCAAGGATGGATTCTTCATCAAATGGATGTGAAGACCGCATTTCTGCATGGTGCAATAAAGGAAGAGGTGTATGTGGAGCAACCTCTGGGTTTCAAAGTCCAGGATCGGGACAACCATGTCTACAGGTTGAAGAAAGCCCTTTATGGGTTGAAGCAAGCACCCAGAGCTTGGTACGAGAGGATAGATAACTACCTGATGAAGTTGGGCTTCACTCGTAACAACGCTGATCCAAACCTTTACTTCAAGGTTGATAGAGAAAAACCTCTCATTCTGGTGATGTATGTGGGCGACCTCTTCCTGACAGGTGCTGACCCTCTCATTCATCAGTACAAGAGGGAGCTCGTTGTTGAGTTCGAGATGAAGGACCTAGGACTGATGCATTACTTCCTAGGCCTGGAAGTTTGGCAGAGACCTGGCGAGATTTTCCTTTGTCAAGGAAAATACATTGTGAAGCCTCTGGTAAGATTTGGTATGGTGGACTGTAAGTCCGTGTCGACTCCGATGGAGCTCAACTTTAAGAAGTTGAGTGGCAGCGTTGTTGGGCCCATGCTAGCAAATCCTACTGAGTATCGTCAACTCGTAGGAGCCCTAATGTTCTTAGTGAACACCCATCCAGACGTATGTTTTGCAGTGAACACTTTGAGTCAACATATGGTTGAGCCTCATCACATTCACTGGGTTGGTGCCAAGAATATATTGAGATATCTACGGGGCACGATAAACCATGGGCTGAGATACACTGCCGAGAGCGTGACACTCCATGGATATTATAATGATGTCGATTGGGTTGGCAGTGTGGTGAATCGTAAGAGCACATCGAGATGCTGCTTCACACTTGGTTCTGCTTTGATATCATGGATCTGCAGGAAGCAGAAGCCGGTGGCTTTGAGCACCACAGAGGCCGAATACATTGTAGCAAGTATGGCCTATTATGAAGCAGTTTGGTTGCGAAAGCTCTTCAGTGAGTTGTTCGGGCATGTGCTAGATACCACCATGATACTCTATGATAACCAGAGTGGGATTCGTTTGTCCGAGAATACCATGTTCCACGATCGATCCAAGCATATTGATATCAGGTACCACTTTATCCGAGATATGGTCCAGCGAGGCATCGTAAGGCTCGATCATATAGGAACTGATCAGCAGGTCGCGGATATTCTCACAAAGCCCCTGGGGAAGGTCAAGTTCCTAACCTTCCGTGAGAATCTTGGTATCGTGGAACGACCCTATGATGAGGGTCTTGTTGGACGATGATCTTTGGGAGCTCTGAGGGGTCTTTGGGGATAGCTTCTCGGAGCTATAAGCAACCATAGGGCTAGGCTTGCCGAACCTTGTTGGTGTGTTTCTGCCCCACCGTTATGATGATTGAGTTGGTTCACCTCTCATTATCTGTGCCCCGTATGCATCCTACCCATTGAATTCAAGGGTCATGGGAGGTACCTCTCATTTGGCCAATGAGGTGGGAAAATCTAGAGACTAGTAGCAAAGAGTGATGGACGCATCAGATATTTTCGTACTCTCTATCTAGGATGGCACGGTCCAACCACTTGATCTGGGATCAAGTATAGTGAGGTTTCGAACCTCCAACTGACTTCGGGTCAGGCAAACCAACTTCGAGTTGGTATGAAACTCTTTGCGAGTCCAATAGAGGTTTCAGACCTCTGGGCTGGCTCTATCTGTTGGGAATGATGTCTTTGTGACTAACCCACTTCTGTTCTGAAATAAAGAAGCCAGCAAAGCAAGTTACGGCGAGATAACGAACGATGTTTGGATTGCACAGGTGGATGGAGTTCGCCCTAGTTGACAGGGAGTGTTAATTTTAGGCAACTAGGTCCAAACTCCATGTTGTGATGCTCAGATGAAGATGCCAATATTTTTATTCGACTCATCTTTCAGAGAGGTGCAAGATTGATCTAAAGATCATCTTGATACGATGGGCAGAACATTTGTTTTGAATTTATTCAAAATATGTGCAGGTCGACCTTAAGGTTTTGTGCCCCAGCAGTTGTGTCACACACACCCTCATTAATGGATATATATTGGTCAACGTTGGAGGACATTTTCACTCATCTCATCCTCACACATTTCTCTCTCCTCATCTGATTGGTTCAATGACTTTGGAGGCTCTTCTCTCCACATGTGGAAAATTTCAGCGACAGCTCTTTTTTGTTTTCGGCCTAGGGTTTCTGCAGCAATTTTGACCAGCATTGACTTTGGTCAACGCAAGGTCAAACAAACCTGAAACTCTCCCAAATTTTCGATCTTTCAAATCCACATTTTTTGGCACTATTCCCAAGGCTAGACGTTGAGTTTGACTTTGCTGCGTTGACCTAGCTGTTGTTGCTGCTTGCGTTGACCGTTGACTTTTTTCGTTGTCTTAGAGGGTTGTGTGACATTGCTGGTTGGCTGACCATATTGAGACTTTGTTGATTGTCATAACGCACCAACACCCATATATATTTTTGGCTTGTCTTCTGTTGATCTACTGGTATGTTCTATCAACATTTTACTTTGTTGTTTATGTGATTGTTGTCTGATATTGGGATAAAAAGTAAAGTTGCATCAAGCATAGAACATCTACAAAAATTTACACTCATTAGTTTTCTTTCACCAGAAGTTTAGCATCTAGTGGCATAAAAAATTAAGGGATTGGAATCTTCCACAAAAATTGAGATATTATGGATGGCTATTGTTGGAGAATAGAATCCTCGCCTTGCATAATCTGTTGAAAAGAGGCTTCTTGGGTCCCAATATTTGTTGTCTTTGCAAATATGATGCAAAAGCAATTGACCATCTCGTTGTTCATTGCTCTATCTCTAAGGAAGTTCGGAAAAACACTCTTCAAATTCTTGATCTACATGTATCAACGTATTTTAATTCCTTTGAAATTTGTCTATGATAATAGGACTGTAATATGGGCAGTCATAAGACTCTTCCCATTTTTATTGCTTGGGGTTCGTGGAGAATGTAGAACAAATGTATTTTTGAAAACATTTATACAACCTTGGAGGTAGTAATTAATAGAATTATATGTTTCTCCAAAGAGTAGTTTAGGACGAGAGTGACCTTTGTTGCATGTCTATATAAATTTCCCTTACTCGAGATGAATGATCTGACAAGTATTTTTTATGGAGCCCCTCAAGGTGTGTGTGGTGGGGGTGCTATCATCAAACTACCTGATTGTAAATCCTATCAAATATGGATTAATCTAGACCAGGGAAAAAATACCAAAGTTAAGCCTATAGCATGTTGGAATCTCCTTGCTTTCACTTTAAAAAAAAAAGAGACACCATCTACAAGTCTATGGGGACTCTATGTGTATTATAGAGTGGTTGGTTGGGAGGTGTTCTTTATAGGTTCTCATTTTATGCTACTGGTTGGATAGGTAACTGGCAATAAAGGAAAGGTTCCACTCACTTTGCTTCCAACATATTTACAAGGTATGGAATTCAAGGGTGGACTCTTTATCCAAAAGAGCTCTCATTTAGCTTCTAGAATTATTTTCTTTGAAAAATGGAAGTCTACAAATATTGTTGAAAGAGCCAGTGCTTTATTCGCCAGCTGACATTAACTAACTTAGCTCTTTTGCAAACAGAGTTTATCATTTTTGGCTATCTAAGTCAAAGATTTGGATTTTTTTTATTTCTCTATCTTAGAGACATGTACTTTTTCCTTTTCAAAACTATTAGTTTTCAATATTTAGTTGGAACTATCATATGTGTTTTGTATCATGTATCGAGTTTTTTTTTGGACTGTCAATTTTGAGAAGGAAATTCTATTATTGGTTGCACAAGGTATTAGCATTCTATTAAGATTCTTGTGTGAAGTTTTTATTATATGTACCATTTGATTTCTTAATGGAATAACAATGGTATTATTTCTTCTTTTTGAAAAGAAAAAAAATTATTCGTCTAAAGGGAACATCACTTAACCCCCTAATAACTTATACCTCGTATAACTTATATGTTGAAAAGAACATTGAAGGCCACATATCCTAGGAACCTGAGCCCGCCACTTGTCATCCATCGATCACCCATATCCAAGGGCCCTCAGCCCACCACTTTTGACCCATAAAGAAGCATATATGAGAGCACTGAAACTGTCATTTGTCGCCCATGCAACACACGGATTTGTAGGCCATTTGTGACCCATCCAATGTGTTGATCTGATGAGTTTAGGCCCACCACTTTTCCACCATTTCAAAGCATCATAGACCTTGAGAAAACCACTTATCACCCATGTAGTGGCCTAATTTGAGGGACTTGCACCCACCACTTGTCACCCATCGAGCAACGCAAAATTCGACAAGCCTAAGCCCACCACTTGTTCCCATCAAGAGGGCAGATTCGGGGGCCTTGAGCCCAAAATTTGTCATCCATCGAGCGCCCAGATATGAGGGCATTGATCCCGCCACTTAGCACCCATCAAGAGAGAAAATATGAGGGCCCTAAGATCACCACATAGCACCCATTAAGAGGGCAGATTCGAGGAGCATATTTCTACCACTTATCAGCCATGCACTTGACAAATCTGAGGGCCCTTAACCTGCCACTTGTTGCGCATGCAACACTTCGATTGAAGGGCATTGGGGGGACCGCTTGTCAACCATCGAGCACCCAAATTCAACGACCTTGCGCAGGAAAATTTTCACTCAGCCAGTGCACAAATCCAATGAGCCTGAGCCTGCGACTTATTAATGCATTAGAGGGCCCTGAGCAAACCACTTGTCTCACATGCAGCAACCCGATCTGAGAGACCTACACCCACCACTTGTCATCCATCAACCACCCAAATCTTAGGGACCTAAGCGTGCCACTTTCCCTCCATCCATAGCCCAAATTTGAGGGCCTTGAGCCCGCCACTTCCATCAAGTGCCCCTATCCAAGGGCCTTGATCTCACCACTTTCATCAAGCGCTCAGATACAAGGGCCTTGATCCTACCACTTCCATCAAGCACCAAGATCCAAGTGCCCAAATCCCACCACTTATCACCCATGCAGCACCAAGATCTAAGGGCCCTTAGCCCGCCACTTTTCACCCATCAATATGGCATATCTAAGGGCCCTAAGCTGGCCACTTTTCACCCATCAATAGGGAAAATATGAGGGCCCTAAGCCCGCCACTTGCCACCATGTTGCGCCCAGATTCACGGGCCCTTAACCTTCCACTTGTTTCCCATGCAGCACCCAAAACCAAGGGAATTGAGCACTCACATTCGAGGGCCCACCTCTGAGGCCCTTGAGCAAGGAATTTGTCACTCATCCAACGTGCAAATCCAATGACCCTGAGCCTACTGCTTGTCAACACATCAGAGGGCACTGAGTAGACCACTTGTCACACATGCAAGACCTAATCCAAGAGTGCCACACCCAACACTTTTCATCCATCGAGCGACCATATCTGAGGGACCTAAGCTCGCCACTTGTACTCCATCCAAAGCCCAAATCCAACAACCTTAATCCTACCACTTTTCATCCATCGAGAAACCAGATCAGAGGGCCTTGGGCCTTCCAATTGTCACCCATCAAGAGGGCAAATCCATGAGGCATGAGCCCGCCACCTGTCACCCATGCAACACCCAGATTTGAGCGCCCTGGGCCCAACACCTATCGCCCATGCAACACCCAAATTTGAGGGCCCTGAGCCTGCCACCTGTCACCCATGCAACACTCATATTTGAGGGCCCTGAGCCCACCACTTGTTGCCCATGTAGCACCTAGATCTGACAACAATGGGTGGAACACTTGTGGACCATCAAGCGCCATATCTGAGGGAAATGTGCAAGACACTTGTCGACCATAAAGCACCCAGATCCGAGATCAATAGGTGAGCCACTTGTCAACCATCAAGCACCCAAATTTGAGGGAAATGGGTGGGCCGCTTGTTGACAGTCAAGCGCACAGATCCGACGAAAATGGGTAGACCACTTGTCAAACATCAAGCGCCCAAATCATGTTGTTTTTCCACGATACTAGAATCTAGGTTAGGGTCTTAGAATCACTGACATTACCAATACAAATACCACAACAAACTACTTTTCACATTGGAACAAAATACAACAATAAATCAACACGTGCACAAATATAGACAACTTTTTACAATTTAAACTCCCCAACTTCGTTATATTAACAAACTGTAATACAATTTCCTAAGGCTCTCGTACCAGGGATAATGGCCCTCATACATCCACTGATACAAGACTACAACTGGGACCTGGTGTCAACAACTATGACAACCAAACTGTGTGAACAAGATAAAATGATCGTCTAGTTGATGTAGAGCTTCTCACAGTTGCCTTCGTTATATCCTAAACACATTTGCTTAGTCCTTCGGCTCTCGCTCACCAGCAACACAAATCTGCCTCTATCAATGAACCAGCTCTTTTAGGTCATTGAACACGGCTCCAATGTACCATCTAGCTTATCATTCGTCCATTAATGACTTAACACCTCGGGTCTTCACATATGCCCACTTGTTGCTTCTTTGTCCTTCAAGAAGTCAACACCTTTGGGACTCCATGCCCACTAGTTGTTGCTCAGTTCTTCAAGGACACAACTCTTAGGGAATTTATTCCCACTAGTTCCTTCCTATGTTTTCCAATGAAGACACACTTAGGGAATGGAGGGTTTCCACCTATCACTGTCAAAATTCCTTCTCCAACAATGAACATGGGCTAGTCAAACAACTCCCTTTGACCTCCTTCTTTCGTCCTTCAAATATTAGTCATTGAACATCCAAGTCTTCACCCTTCTTACAACTACCAAATTCCTTCTTGTCAATTGATCTAAGGCTACTAAGATCATTCACTTGATGCCCCCCTTACATCCTTAAGATGACCTTCAATTTGTGTCCTCTATTAGGACACCTCATCCACCAACAACACATCAACAACTGTAGACAATCATACTTGATTTTTCTTCTCCTCTTACCTTAGCACATGTACAACTTCTGAGCTCTAGTTTTAGCACAAAAACAACCCTAATTATACTCTAAATAACAATGGTTATCCTTACCTAATTTTCCTCCTAACTCATTGTCCCTTCTACCACTTCCATCACTTATGTTCAGCCTCTTGGGTCCTCCAAAAGATACCTACAGACCTATGATTCTGTAAGTAGGGCAAAAACTGTTAGTTCATACATGTTACCATAGAAAACGACCTTGTGTTCTCCTTCAAACACCTGTATTTCCACTTCTATGAATGCAGCGTAGTGTGAGGACATTCTCTAGGCCTCTTAGCCCTCTCCAAAAGGGAGACACACCACTTGCAATACCACAAGATCTCGATGGCCTCAAAATAGAAGAAAAAATGCCTCTTTGTTGCACAAGATCAACCCAGAAATGCCTCTCCTAGCCTTGGTACGCTGCCTAGTAAATTCGACTCCCAAAACATTCATGGAAATATACCAACCAAGGCTCTTATCCTCTTCACTTGAGCTCCTTTTCTCTTGCGCCTAGATCATAGATGCATTTCCTTGATGTGATGCTCTTTTGATGTGTGAAATGATCCTCCATTCACCTTTTATTTATAACCTCTCTTAGGGTGACGTCCATCCCATCAAGAGGGGCACCCTATACTAAGGTCGACTTGATCTTGAGACAAATTCACCCACATATAACATATAAAAAATAATTTCTCCATTTTTACAAGGGATCTCATGGTGCTTGAAGTTGCCCCTTGCTCCTTTAAGGGTGCTCTTCCATCTCCATTTTCCAAGTCATCAATTCTCCTCATGGTTTTGGCCCCACACCTTTGGGTACAAAATCCCAAGCTTGGGTTCTTAGCCCACAAGTGACCTTATGAACCAATTCCTCCACAACCCTCTGACCTAAGGTTTGGATTACCAATCAAGCTACAAATCTTAACAAATCCAAGGGACTTGAACAAGATCCATTTGTCACTCATCCAACACACAGATCCGATGAGCTTAAGCCTACCACTTGTCAACGCATCAAACGGATCTGAGAAAACCACTTTTCACCCATGCAGCAGCATGATCCAAGGTACCTGCACCAGCCCCTTGTCGCCCATCAAACACCATAAATTCAAGGAGCCTAAGCCCACCACTTGTCATCCATAAAGAGCCCAGATCTAAGGGTCTTGAGCATGCCACTTGTCATGCATCAAGCGAGCAGATCTGAGGACCCTAAGCCCACCACTTGTCGCACATGCAACACTCAGATCCAATGGCCCTTAACCCCCACTTTTTTCCCATGCAACACCCAGATTCGAGGGCGACTTGTCATCCATCAAGCGCCCAAATCACATAGACATGCGTAGGCCACTTGTCATCCACTAAGCACCCAGATCCAACAAACCTAGTCAAGCCAATTATCATCCATCGAGTGGCCCATGTCGGAGGGACCTGGGCAAGCCACTTGTCATCCATCAAGCACCTAGATCGAAGGGACCTAGGCAAGCAACTTGTCGTCCATCGAGCACCCAAATCGAAGGGACCTAGGCAGGTCACTTGTCATCCATCAAGCGTCGAGATCGAAGGGACATGGACAAGCCACTTTTCAACCATCGAGCAATCAGATCAAAGGGACTTGGGCAAGCCACTTGTTATTCATCGAGTGACCAAATCAAAGGGACCTAGGTCGGCCAGTTATCATCCATCAAGCACCAAGATCAGAGGGGCCTGGTTAGGCCACTTATCACAACATCCAGTGGCCATATCAGAGCGACATGAGCCTGCCACTCGTTCTCCAGAGAGCCCAGATCTGAGGGCCCTCAGACTGCCACTTGTTATCCATCTAGAACCCCTAGATCAAAGGGTCCTGAGCCCTTTACTTATCACGCATCAAGAAGACATACATGAGGGCTCTAAGCCCTCCACTTCTCTCCCATGCAGCACCTAGATCCGAGAGCCCTGAGCCCACCACTTGTTGCCCATGCAGAACCTAGATCTGAGGGCCCTTAAGTCACCACTTGTTTCCCATGAAGCACCTAGATCCAATGGGCACTTGTAATCCATCGAGCACCCAGGTCTGATGGACTTGGGCAAGCCACTTCTCATCCATCAAGCACCCAGATCTAATAGACCTAGGCAGGCCACTTCTCATCCATCAAGCATCCAAATTGGAGGGACTTGGACAGGCCACTTGTCATTCATCGATCAGAGGAGCTTAGGCATGCCACTTGTTATGCATTCAATGGCCTACAAGGTTACTTGGGAGCAGGAGTGAAAATTGGGAGCAGGAGCGGGAGCAACATTTTCAAAAGCTCCTGGTTTAGGAGCGATTTTGAGGGAAGCCGAATATAACCTTGTAGCCATATATATATATATATATATATATATATATTGATGCATATATGTCAACAAAAGCATGTATAACGATTAATTAGATATAAAAAATTACAAAAACATAGATTGAACCATATAAAATCAATCATCTAGAAGTTATAATCTTCATCAACCACATCCACAAGTTAGTAACATACAACATATTGAGTCTCATGATTCATCAATCTTAAAATTTCAAGCTTTCAAAATTCAATATATAACATTTATCGTCATTGATCACCAAAGTTGTATTTGTAAGCTAAGTGTAACCATTACAACAAAGAATATCTAACATGAAATGAAATGCTATAAAATGAAAAGAAATTAAACAACTTTCAACTTCCACGAAGCATCATATTCATAATTCATTGCCAATGAGTTATGATTTCCGACTTCAAACTTCAAAACTTAAATTGTCATATATTGTTTACAAAAAATATCGTAATAAATATGAAAGAGTCAACAATTATAAAAACTACTAGAAACTAGAAAACACAAGTAAATCTATTACCTATTGCTAATGCTTGGGCCTCTTGCCTCCACGATAAATGTCTATTTTTTAGTCTTATTGGAAAATAAAGATCTTTGTCATTAATATCACCCTCTAAGCATTAATATCCAGAGGTATATTTGTCATAAACTCTGGATCTGTATAGGGATCTTTTTCATTAACATAAGATAGAAAAAACAAAGCATGTCAAGTCAAGATTTCGTTTGAGTGAAGGGTACATTTTTAGTAGGGTCATGATAGTGGAGTTCGACAATTAATGTCACTAACATCAAGGTACATAAAGGGATTAGTGCTATTGATTAAATACGAGTTCCATACCCTAATACATGACAAAATACAATGAAAACATTACAATCCCCCCAATCCTGAAATCCTAAAAATCTGATAAGTCTGCAAAATTTTGAATGAGATCTAAAATTCTACTTTCTCTATATGAAATCCAATGAGGTCGGGACCACTCTCAAACATCCTGAGTCATTTCATAATAATGTTAAAACTTTAAGTTAAATGATGAAAATGAAAATTAAGGAGAATATCATGTTTACTTTAAGAATTTAACATTACTTTAATATCAATACTAGGGCCATAGGCTTGATCATTAGGATGCCCCACTCAAAAATTATTGTTTCTTTGAAAAAACTTCGCATTTGAAATGTTTTTGCAAAAAAAATTGCAAAAAAGGCTAGCGAGCAAAAGTTTCGCTCCTGGGGTCGCTCCTGAAATTCACTCCTTGTAGGAGCAATTTTCGGGGCGCAATCCCAAGTTGCTCCGGAAGGGAGCACGCTACGGGAGCGAGTTCGAGGGGGGAAGTCACTCCCCCACAACCCTAGTCCTAATTGAAGACCTAAACCTGCCACTTGTCATCCATTTAGAACACAAATTTGAGGGCCCTCAACCCACCACTTGTCATCCAAAGAGAGCCCATATATCAGGACCTCGACAGGGCACTTGTCATCCATAGAGCACACAAATCAGAGGGACATGGACAAGCTGCTTTTCATCCATCAAGCGCCCAAATTAGAGGGACTTGGGTAGGCCACATATTATCAACCGAGCTCTGAGATCGAAGGGGCATGGCCCACTTGTCACACATTTGATGTTATGATCGAAGGGACCTAAGCTTGCCACTTGTCCTCCATTGAGAGCCCAGATTGAAGATACCTCAACCCGCCACTTATCATCCAAGAGAGCCCAATCTGAGGGGCCTGATCCACCACTTGTCATCCATCAGGCATCAAATCAAAGGGACCAGGGAGGCCACTTGTTTCAAATCCAATGGCTTGAACACAAGGGTATGATCGAACCACTTTTCACCCATCTAGTGCATAGATTTGAGGAGCTTGAACATGCCTCTTCTCGCCCATCCAAGGCGAAGATCCGAGCGGCTTGAACCTGCCACGTGTCGCCCATCGAGAGCCCATATCCAAGGGCCCTAAGCCCGCCACTGGTAAGTGGTAGAAGGGGAAAAATCAGAGGGGCCTAGGAAGACAACTTGTCATTGATCCAATGCCCAAATGCAAGGGACCTAAGCATGCCACTTCATCGAGCGTCCAGATTCAAGGGTCCTAGGCAAGCCACTTGTCCACCATCAAGCGCACTAAACAGGCCACTTGCCGCCCATCCAGCACGTAGATATAAAGGCATTGAACAGCCCACTTGACACCCATCTAGCACACAAATCTGAGGGAGTTGAGCAATTATCACCCATCGAGAGGGCAAATTTGAGGTTCCCTAAACCCGCTACTTGTCATTCTTCAAGCGCATGGATCAAAAGGACCTGACCAGGATAATTGTTGCCCATCGAGCACCCAAATCTGAGGACCTTGAACACGCCACTTGTCATTCATCTATCGCCCAGAACAACGGGACCTGATCATGCCACTTGTCGCCTATGTAGCAGCTCGATCCAAGGGCCCTGAGCTCAAAACTTTTCACACATGCAACAACTAGATCTGATGTCCCTAAGCTCGCCATTTGTCACCCATTATGTCTAGATCTGAGGGCCCTGAGACTGACATTTGTCTCCCATCCACCTATCCACATTCAATGGCCTTGAGTTCGTCACATGTTGCCCTTCCAGCAATCTAGAACTGATGGCCCTGAGCGCACCACATGTCACCCATCCAGTGGTTCGAATCTGAGGGCCCTGAGCCCAACACTTTTCCACATCTAGCGGTTTGTATCTGAGACCCTGATCCCACCACTTCTCACCCATGTAGTGTTCCAAATCCAAGAGCCCTACGCCCAGCACTTCTCATCTATCGAGTGCCCAGATCAGAGGGACGTGTGCATGT
The DNA here is from genome assembly GCA_034641835.2 of Pinus albicaulis. Classification (NCBI taxonomy): domain Eukaryota; kingdom Viridiplantae; phylum Streptophyta; class Pinopsida; order Pinales; family Pinaceae; genus Pinus; species Pinus albicaulis. Next base: position 1,176,920,693 of record CM076574.1, on the reverse strand, counting down.
CACTAGTAATCTATCAAGCACCTAGATCAAAGGGGCTTGGGCTCGCAACTTGTCACCCATGCAGTTTCCAAATTGGAGGGTCATGGGCCTGCCACTTGTCTCCCATCCATTGTCCAGATCCGAGGGACCTAGGCTTGCCACTTGTCGCCCATCCAACGACCAAATCCAAGGGCCCTGAGCTCGCCACTTGTTACCCTTCCTAAGGACCATGAGCTTACCACTTGTTTCCCATCCAACACCCAAATATGAGGGCCCTGAGCCTGCCAATTGTTGCTTGTCCACCAGTCTAGATTTGAGGTTCTTGGGCAAGCCAAATGTCACCCATGAGCAGCCAGATCAGTTGCAACAATTCATGTTGTACCAATGCTACCACTTGGAGACGGATTAATGGCATCACTTTGCAACGAATCATGGAGCCACTTGGCAACATATCATTACACCACTTGGTAGAAGATATCGTGCCACTTGGAAGCAAATCAATCACACCACTTGGCAGCAGGTAGGAAACACTTGGCACCAATAATGACACCACTTAGCATTTGGTATTGGCGCCACTTAGGATTAGGTGGCACCACTTGGCATCCAAAATAGAGGCCCACTTAGCATCAAATACAACACCACTTGGCATCAAACAACAACACCATTTGGCATCAAATCTCACACTATTGCCAAGCAATCTATCGTGCCACATGGAATCAGATAATCGAACCATTTTGCATCAAATTATGGGGCGAGTTCAAACAGCGCCATTGATGATCTATTACCACAAATGCTTACATCACATAATGGTCCACTTGGCAAGCCAATATGGGGCCACTTGGCACGTTTTTAGGCTTGGTTTTTCTTCTCACTTCAATATTTGTACTTTGTTTCTTATATTATGTTGCTTAGGCCACCTCGCAAAATTGCTTGAACAAAAACTAAGAATAATACCAAATTGCCCATACTTATCAGCACAGGGAAGGGTTAGGCAAGTAACGTCCATTTGTCCAGTCGACTTACCCCCCATAATAACAATAGGGACTCATCCTTCCTTACCTAGGCAAGGAATACTGTGAGGTACTTATTTAGACTATGATGTGTTCTATGTTCTTCCAAAGCCATTAGTCCCTTACCACACATATGGATAACCATTCCACTCTATATAAGTCGCTTCCCCCTTCTTCTGCATGCGCAAACATGATTTTTGGCCATAAAAAGGTGATGAATCAATTGAATCAATCCAATAACTACCCCATGCCTCTCTATTGATCGTGGTACAGGAGCACCCACAATTTGTGTTCTACAACGAAATATAACAAAAAATAAATAAATAAAATGATGTTTTCATTATTTACAATGGGAATCACTAAGCACAATGATGGACCGTGGTGCAAGATTGTTTTATACCATGCAAAAAACAAAAAAAAACTATCCTCATTCCTTTCATCTACTCTTCCTCGTCTACTTACAAACAAATCAAATATGGCAAAAATCCTCACATTGATCATAAACCCTAAAGAGGTCCAAAATATGAAGCTCACACAACCTGACAGGACACAATTTAATGTGTGTGTGTATGTATAAATTGTCCTATATATATAAAGAGAGAGAGAGAGAGAGTAATACGTATAAAATAGTCAATTTATGTTTTAAGGTTATGTATTTAAGAGTTAAGAAATAATTAGGTTATTATCACTGAAAAGTGAATGTTTTAATTTAAAAATTATTCAACAATTTCATATATTAATTAATATTATTAGATAACTAAGCAATAAAAAACACAATTTACAATTTGCATGTCGCATATACAATTTACATTTGAAGCTAGGGCAGAGTTGAGAAGGATGCCCTGTGTGTAGAAATGCCTTTAATAAAAGAAACAATAAAAGAAAAGCTCCAACCTTTGTACGAAATTTCAAAAGAATAGGTGGATATTCAGCCAAAACGACTTTTGACCTGATAAAATTTTCATCTTAATCATAGCATAAAACGGATTTTTTTGGAAAACTTCAATACAATTGTTGGAGATTTCATTTAAATTGGAGATCATTCTCAAATGTCATACACTTTCAAACAAATATGATGTGTTCAAGTAGCAATACCCTAACAGTCAAGTTCTACCTTAAATGGATTGAAGTTCATGGGAGTTTATTATATTCACTTAAATTTTGATTTTGAAGCAAAAAGGACTTGTTAATGTGCGCTTTTACCAATGTTCAATCTTTTAAGAACTTTTTTTGGCTTTAAGAGTTAGTGTACCAAACCAAATCAATAAATTGATGTTGCGGAAAATCCACTTCACAATGAGAAAACTTTTCTCCTATTTTGGACAACCATCTAGCTAGTAGCCCTACACATTGCTTGATGATGATGATATGACAACTCCACCATCTGCCCCAATCATTACACCTCTCACTATCTGGCATTTCTCTTGAATGAAGGCGAACTACCACTCAATATGTACTTAAAGTTTTGTGCATTTAGTATGGATAAAAAAAATTATATGAATGGTTGATTGGTCTTGATTATAATTTTATTCTCTCACCTTACCAAAGTGGTTCAAGATAGGCTACCACTCAACAAGTACTTTGATCATTGTGCAATCGGGTGCATTTACTTAATGTTTTGGGAATTTGGTATGGATAAAAGGGTAATCTAAATGATTGATTGATCGTGTTTGTAAGATTATTCTCTCACCTTACCATAGGGGTTTATATTTAGCCCTAATCTAGTGAGACCTCCCCTAAGGCCTTAGGGTTATACGAGGGGCACTATGTGGAAGACTTGGATTGAAATAGAGTGTTCATTCTCCCTTTCACTATACTTAACACTTTCCATGTCACATTATTATCCCATGATATCATCTCCATTCTTCAAGTCCAATTGTCATTGGTTCATTGGCACTCTCTTATCCACACCCTTGAGTAGGGCCAGAAAGCATTGCCCTTAGAATTTAATGCAGCTAAAATAATGTAAAAGCATAATATGGCCACAATGAAAGAAAAAGAATATTGAAATGCAAAACATGTGAGAAAAAGCCTAACATGAGTTCTACACTTTTCATTAGCAATCACCCAATACCTAAGCACTTGATGCTCCATCTCACCAAAAGGATCACTTGCGTGTCCCAACCCTGATGAGCAATAAATTGCTTCATCTTAAAGGGGTAATTAAATGATATATCATAAAGAGCAAGCGTTGATCCTTGAGTTATGCACCAAAAAACAAAGCATTATCAAAAAGAAATAAAAGGCCCTCTAGAGCCTTTATTTCTTTTTGGCAGAAAAAGCGAGCCAAGCAGAGTAACTCATGCATCCAAAATTGTTGCCTCCATAACAACTATATACTAAGGGTGTGTATTCCCACTCGTTGGTCCCACTTGACCAGGCATCTTGGAAATAAAAAATTTCCCTTCCATTGTCGCTTACTTATGCAAACACAATATTGATTGAAGGATTAACCTTGGAAAATTCACCTCCCCTTGGGGGTTGGAAGCACCTAATAAGGTTGAGTAATTAGCCACCCCGACAAAAGTGGGAACACCAGTTAGATATTTGAAGGTGATCTCAGTTTGAATCATGAATATGACCTTAACACTTAAGTATGATCCACTTACTTACTATCCAAAACAGAAGACCACTTGGCATCAAAAAGTGGAACCACTTAGCTTCAAATCTGAACCCATTTCCAAGTGAGCTATTGTCCCACTTGGAATAAAATAATCAAACCATTTGGCATCATATTATGGAGCCAAATCAAAGGGCGCCACTAATGAGCCATTTCCACATTTCTTGCAATACACAAATGCATCTTGGCATATTTCCAGACTTGGTTTTTCTTATCGTTTCGATATTTGTATGTCCCTACCTGTATTATGTTGTTTGGGTTGCCCCACAAAATTACTTAAACAAAACCTAAGAATAATACCAACGTGCACATCCCATCTGTATGGTTGACTTACCCATACATATACATAGGGTATGGGAGCTCTCCACTTGTCCTGGAGACCGATTCTTGAGAGTTTCCACTTCTTTCATAATAACAATAGGGACCCGGCCCTTCCTTGCCTAAGCGAGGTATACTATGATGTAATTATTTACACCTCGATACATTCTGAGTTTTTCCAGAGCCATTGGCTCCTTACAACACATATGGATAGCCATTCCACTATATATAGGTCCCTACTCTCCTCTGGCCTATGAAGACATAATTATTGGTCACAAAAAGTGTTGAATCAACTGAATCAATCAAATAATTGTCTGAGGCTTCTCTAATTATTGTGGTACAAGTGCATCGTCAATTTCTGTTCTACAGTGAAATATAGTGGCCAATATCATGCCAGAATGTACTGCCACAGTTGGAGGACAGTATAGCTTTAACAAAGAAAAAAAAAAATTACAATGGGAATCACTAAGCACAATGATAGACAGTGGTGTAGGATTGTTCTATAACATGCATAGAATTTTCTATCCTCCTCATTTATTTTATTTACTTTCTCCCATCTGAATACAAACAAATCAAATTTGTCACAAATCCTTGCATTGATCATAAACCCAAAAGAGGTCCCAAAACTAAAGATTCTCACAATTTGAGAGGACACTGATCATTTTAATATGCACTCGAAATACCAAGATAGTGTAATGAGTTTTTTTTTAACTTTCAACAAAAATATTATTCATTTAATGTATTTGTGTGTGTGTGTAAGTATAAAATAGTTAATTTATGTTTTAAGATTATGCTTTACAATGTTAAGAACTAATTTAGTTATTACTAATTGTTAAACACTGGTATAGGAAACACACAAGACATAGGAAAGATAAGCGTGGATTGCACTAGTATTCACAATGATATACATTTATAGTACATTAGGTGATCCTTGGATTCCACATTCCAAGGTCTCTTGGACTTCCTATGTCCATTTGCCTTCTACACCTACCCATAGAGGATTAGGTGTCCAACATTCCCCCCTTAATCCGAAGGGGTATGTGTGAGTCCAAGAAGAGAGTTGTAATACAAATCTGCAAAGTATTCATGGCAGCACTAGGTTGAATGAGCTCTCTGAAATGTTGGCATAAAGAGGTGGTTTAAGGATGACCACCAACACTAGAACACTTAGTGCAGTTCGCGGAACTCTTCCAAATCTGGCAAGAAGCTGAGGTCTTCTGCTAGAAGAAGTGCTCCTCATATTTTGAAGAGGGAGACCTTTAACCTAGAAGAAGGGAGGTCTAAAACCAGCAATGGTTTGACCACCAATTCTAGAATGCTTGATGCATTTCCTAGAACTCTTCCAAAACTAGCAAGAAGATGAAGTCTTCTGCTAGAGGAAGTGTCCTGAATTCTTTAAAGAGGAAGAATATCAACCTCGCATAGATGGTTTAAGGTTGAACACCAACCAAAGGAATGCTCATGGGCATTTGTGTCTCTGGCTACAACTTTGAATCTGGAATGACAGGTTGTTGCTCAGGCTCACTTGAATTGTTGTGTCTCTGGCTACAACTCTGAATTTGGAATGACAGGTTGTGGATCAGGCTTGATGTGGCTTCGAAGCTTGTAGATGACCATCATTTCCCCCCCTATCAGATAGAAGGTGAGATGATGGTGAAAACTACAAGATTGTTCAATATTCTAGAATAAGTTTTGACATATGACTTAAACATCTTCTTGGTTATAATCATTGTGCAATAGGGTGCGTTTAATGTTTTGGGCATTCATTATGGATAAAAGGGTAATCTATATTATTGATTGATCATGATTGTAAGTTTCTTCTCTCACCTCACCAAAGGGGTTAATCTTTAGCCCTAGTCCAGTGGGACCTCCACTAAGGCCTTACAGTTATAGCAGAGGCACTATGTGGAAGACCTGGATTGAAATAGTGTGTCCATCCTCCCTTTTAGCATATTTAACACTTTCCATGTCACATTATTAGCCCTTGACATCATCTCCATTCTTTAGGTTCAAATGTTACTAGTTCATTAGGATCTGGCACTCTCTTATCCACATCCTTGAGTAGGGCCAGAAAACATTGCCCTAGAAGTTAATGCCTAAAAGAATGTAAAAGCATAATATGGCCACAATGAAAGAAAAAAAAATTGAAATCCAAAACATGGTCAAGACATAAGTTAGCATGTGAAGAAAAGCCTAGCATGACCTCTACCCTTCTCATTAGAAATCATGTGGTTCCTGAGCACTTGATGCTTCAGCTCATCAAAAGGAACACTCGCATGTCCCCACATTGATGAGCAATCAATTGCTTCATATTAAGGGGTAATTAAATGCTATATCATAAAGAGCAAGCTTTGATCCTTGAGTTATGCACCAAAATACAAAGCATTATCAAAAAGAAATAAAAGGACCAATAGAGCCTTTATTTCTTTTTGGCGGAAAAAGCAAGCCAAGCAGAGTAACTCAGGCATCCAAAATTGTTGCCTTCATTACATCTATACTCTCAGGATGTGGGTTCCTGCTTGTTGATCCCTCTTAAAAATGCCTCTTGGTCATGAATTTTTCCCCTCTATTTCCATTTACCTATGCCAACACCTATAGATTGAAGGATTAACCTTAGAAATGTCACCACCCCTTGGGGGTTGGAAGCACCTAATAAGGTTGACAACTTAGAAACCCCTACAAAAGTGGGGAACACCTTTACCATACTTTGACCTAGTTAAATATTTGAAGGTGATCTTAGTTTGAAGCATGAATACGCCCTTAAATTATGGTCCACTTACTTGGAACCCAAAACAGAGGGTCGCTTGGCATCAAATCTAACCCCATTGCCAAGTGAGCTACCGTCCCACTTGGAATCAGATAATTAAACCATTTGGCATAAAATTACGAGGCCAAATCAAATGGCACCACTGATGAGCCATTACCACAGTGCTTGCATCACAGAACGATGCCACTTGGCGAGGCAATATGGTGCCACTTAACACATTTCCATATTTGGTTTTGCTTCTCATTTTAATATTTGTATTTTCCTACATGTACTATGTTGTTCAGGCCACCCTCCAAAATCGCTTAAACAAAACCTAAGAATATTACCAACCTACCCATATTTATCATCACAAGGAAGTGTTGGGTAGGTAACGCCCATCTGTCTGGCTGACTAACCCATACATATACACAAGATATGGGAGCTCTCCACTTCTCTTGCATACTAACTCTTGAGAATTTCCAATACTTTCGTAATAGCAATAGGGGCCTCTCCCTTCCTTTCCTAGGCGAGGTATATTGTGAGGTATTTATCTAGACCTCGATACATTCTGAGTTTTTCCAAAGCCATTAATTCCTTACCACAAAAGCCACCAAGTTTGTAGGTTTTCCCCAGTTAGGGGTTTCTTGGATAAAATATGTTGTGTACAGATTTAAGGTGTGTTTGTCTTCATTTGTTCCTTATTTTATGTTGCATGTTAGTTAAAAAACTTAGTATATTTGTGGATTGAAGTTCGACTTCAGTTTTCAGCGCGTTAGTTAGCATTGTTAAGAAATTAGTTGTTGAGTTTTAAGAAATCTAACACAAATGAATAGATGGATATTCAGTGAGATCATTTTTTGGCCTATTAACAATTTGGAGCTCAATAGTAGGGTAAAACATTTTTTTTGGAAAACTTCAATAGAATTGTTGGAAGAGATTTCATTTAAATTGTAGATCATTCTCAAATGTCATACATTTAAAATAAATTTAAAAAAAAAAAGGATGTGTTCAAGTAAACGGATTGTTGCTCTTGGGTGTTTATTCTATTCACTTAAAGCTTTGATTTTGAAGCAAAAAGGATTGGTTAATGTGCACTTTCACAATCACTTTTACTAGCGTTCAATCTTTTAAGAACATTTTTTTGGCTTTAAGATTTATTGTACCATATCAAATCAATAAATTGATGTTGTGCAAAAGCCACTTCACAACTTGCCAAAATCAAGTAATAAAGTATTTGAGGGCCCTGTTACCCACCAAAATAGGTAACCTCCTAGGAGAAAACTTTTTCTCCTATTTTGGATAGCCATCTAAACAACCACCTTACACGTTGTTTGATGATGATGATATGACACCTCCACCATTTACCCTAGTGATTACATCTCTCACTATCTAGCATTTCTTTTGAATGAAGGTGAGCTACCACTCAATAGGTATTTAATATTTTGGCCATTTAGTATGGATACAAGGAGAATTTGGATGATAGACTAATCTTGACTATAAATTTAATCTCTCACCTTTTTTAATTTGTAACTATGGTCGGTCTTCATAATGTATATTTGGTCACTTGAGGTATTTGTATTTACCATTCTAAAGCATATTTTAAATGCTAGAGTCAAAAGAAAATATGTTTTGAGTCAAAGTCCCATTGTGACTTTTTAAAGAAAAAAATTTGAATTTTTGAAAGGTAATTATTTGCTCCAAAAATTGTCAAGTCGACCTCCACTCCAAATCAAGTCAGCAAAGACACCCATTTGGCCATGACAGACTACTATATAAAGGCAGTTTGACCTCCTCCACTTGGGCATTCACATTCTCTCGCACAAGACAAGTTTTGGGCAAGCAAGCGAAGGACAAGAAGGATGAATAAGAAGAATTGACACTCTTCTCTCTCTTGCAACTCGCAGGCGTGGAATGCCTCTCCTCTCTTTGGGTCAAAGTTTTTCTAGGCATTTTGTTGCAGGCGGAGGGGGCAAAATTTCGGACAACTGCAAGGGCCGAAATTTTTGGGGTGACTAGCAATTGCATGGGGACCAAAATTATGGGTCACGACAGGCAAAAAGAATTGTTGGATGAGATTGGGAGGCTTGACTTGTAAGGGAAGACCAAGTTTTACCATGAGTCTAAGTGTGTCTCTTGTTGAACAAGAAACACCTCTCTATTGAAAAGGTTGTTGGGTTTTTACCCTTGGTGGGTATTTCCAGGGTAAATCTTGTCTTCTTTTGTGCACTGTGATCTCCATTGTTCTTTATGGTTTTCTTTCTGAAGTATAATTGCTAAATGATATATGAGATCTTTGGTAAAGGAAGTAAAGAACATTGAGATCACCCTTGCAAAAACCTTAGAGACCATTTTATTGAAGTCCTTGTAGATTGGCATATATGGCTTCGTGTATGAAATTGAAAACAAGTCTAAGGGAGCATCAAACTTCAGAGCTTGGAAACTTAGAATAGATATTATTCTTGTTATGAACAAAGATTTGGACATTATGATCGGAAAGGTTGTTAAACCATTTGATGCAGTAGGGAAAGAAAAGTTTAAGAAGGATGGCATCATTGCCATGAGTCTTACAGTAGATTCTATTAGAGATCATCTCATTCCATACATTGCAAAGCATGATACTTCCAAAAATATGTACAATGCCCTAACAAATCTCTACACTATCAAGAATGTTGGTTAATCCGTGAGTTTGAAGAATGAGCTTCAAAATACAAGAATGACTAGTTTTAACAACATCATGGCTACTTACTTTGTGAAGATTGCCCAAATAAGAGATCAAATTCAAGCAATTACAAAATCTATTCCTGATCAAGAACTTGTGACCATTGCACTTAATGGTCTTCCTAGATCATGGGATGTTTTTGTAGCTGGAAGGAAGCCCCCTTCTTTTGAACAATTATGCATATCTTGTGCTCAAGAAGAATCAAGGTTGATGACAAGATATCGCCAGGAAGAGGAAGCTCAACCTTTTGCAGCTCGTTTCAAGAATAAGGGAATGTAGAAGTATGGTCCTCATCATAAGAAGTTAGGAAAGGGATCTTCTTCCTCCTCTCAAAGGAAAATAGATTTATCAAAGATTCAATGTTATGGTTGTCAAGAATTTGGACACTTCAAGAGATATTGTCCCAAGATGGCTAATAACAAGAAGAGAAAGGGAAACCAACATGCTTTGGCAGTGGATGTTGAAGATGAGAACCTAAAGAAGCCCAAAGTTGACAAGGATTTATTTTACTTTTCTACTCTAACAGGTTCCATTGCAGATAGATAGTGGAGCATCAAGACACATGACCAGAGAACATGGAAATATTTCTAACATGACAAAAAAGAGATTGTCCCAAAGGGTTGAGCTTGAAGACAATCATAGCTATGCAATCAAAGAAGTTTGAAAAGCATCCATAGAGCTAGAATCTGGTAACAATGTGCATCTTAGCAATGTTCTTCGCATACTAGGTTTGAAAAAGGAATTTGTCTCTATTTCTTGTTTGGAATATAAAGGAGATAAAGTAGCTTTTGTGGATGGCAAAGTACTTGTTTGGTTTAGGGGATCTAGTATAGATAATGCTAGGGTTATTGGGATTCGTGATGGGATATTGTATAGACTTGTGATTCAACCAACCCAAGAACTAGTACATGATGAGATCAATCCAGGTGAGTTATGGCATAGAAGGTATGGACATCTTCATTATAGAGCATTGCCTAAATTGAGTCAATAGTATCAAGGGTTCTTAAATTGCAGATAAAGAATGATGGTGTACATAAAGATTGTGCTTTTGGAAAGAACATTAAGAAACCATTTCCAAACAATGATAATAGATCTAAGGAAACTTTGGATTAGATTCATTCTGATGTATGTGGTTCAATGCTCCTGAAATTGCTTGGCGGTTCATTGCACTATGTGACATTTGTTGATGACTTCTCCCTTAAGACATGGATATACCTCTTGAAGACTAAGAATGAAGTCTTTGACATATTCCAAGAATTCAAAGTTGAAGTGGAAAAATTGATAGCTAGGAAGTTCAAGATCTCCAGCTCTGACAATGGAGGATAATACACCGTGAAGGAGCTTGTTGCTTTCGATAAGAAAGTTGGGATTAAGAGGGAGTTGATTGTCCCCTATAATCCACAACAAAATGGTGTGGAAGAACGAAAGAACAAGTCCATTGAAGAATCTGTCAAGGCCATGATGCATGATTTCGACTTGCCATTGTTCTTATGGGGTGAAGCATCACAGATAATTGTGTACATTCAAAATAGAAGTCCTCATAAAGTTCTGGAAGGTATGATTCCTAAAGAAGCATTCTCTAGAAGGAAGCCAAAGGTTGGGTATATGAGAATATTTGGTTGTCTTGTCTACATCCATGTTCCTAATAATTAAAGGAACAACCTTGAGCCTTCAGGAAAGCAAGGCATATTTGTTGGTTATAGCAAAACCATCAAAGGCCTACAAAATATACATTCCATAACAGTGACAAATCGAAGTCAACCGAGATGTCACCTTCGATGACAAAGTGGAATATTGAATTTATAACGAATTCTCCATGGATTCTTTTGATGAAGTGAAGCATGAGGCTTCAAAGCAAGAGCATTCAAGTTCTACTAAATGTCACATAAGGCCAAAAAGGCCATGTCATCTAGTGGAACTGGTTATTTTCCGAGAGATCGGGAAGATACTAGCATGGCTTAGATCTACACTAGAAGAGGCAGAAGGACATGCAACTCCTGATGGCACATCTGGAGCAGTTAAGAAACGTAAGAGATTTACTAGTTATGCAGCTCTTATGAAAAATCTTATTGATGCAGAGCCTTCCACTTATGAAGAAGTAACTAGCCAGCAAGTGTGGAAGGAAGTGATGAATGAAGCGTACCAATCTATTATGAAGAACGATGTTTGGGAGATTATGCCAAGGCCTGAAGGGAAATCAGTGGTGACTTCCAAATGGATATACATGATCAGGAATGTTGCAGATGGGAGCATTGACAAATAAAAGGCACGGCTCATGACTAGAGGGTTCTTCTAGAAAGAGGGGGACTACTACGATGAGAACTTTGTTGCAGTTGTCAAGTACACCTCCATTAGATCCATCATTTCTATTGCTACTTCGATGGGATGGAAATTGCACCAAATGGATGTGTAGATTTCCATCCTCAATTGTGTGATTGAGAAAGAGGTCTACATAGAGCAACCTCAAGGTTTTTTAGGTACATGGAAAGGAATCTCATGTTTGCAAGTTAAAGAAGGCCTTGTATGGACTCAAACAAGCTCCTAGAGCTTGGTATGCATGTATTGGCAATTATTTGACAAGATTGGGATTTACCAAGAGTCATGTTGATCCAAACCTTTATTTTAAGGTTGTGAAGGATGCACCTGTGATATTGTTGTTATATGTTGATGATTTGTTTCTTATAGGTGTTGAGCCTCTTATCATTTAGTGCAAGAAGCAGTTGGCTTCTGAGTTTGATATGAAGGATCTTGGGTTGATGCATTATTACTTGGGACTAGAAGTATGGAAGAAACCTAGCGAAGTCTTCCTTGGTCATGGAAAGTATGTGTTAGATATCCTTCATATATTTGGTATGATGAACTGCAAATCCATGGCGACACCCATGGTGACTAACTTGGAAATTTTAAGAGGCTCTGACTCTAGATTGGTAGATCCATCTATGTACCAACCATTGATTAGTTTGTTGATGAATATGGTTAACACCAGGTCGAGCATATGCTTTGTTGTGAGCACGTTGAGCCAGTTCTAGGTTAAACCAAGGCATGTGCATTGGATTGCAGTGAAACACAATCTAAGATATCTTCATCCTACGATGAACTATGACTTCAGATATGTTGCAAACAAGGATGTACGACTTTCGGGATATACAGATGTTGATTGGGTTAGAAGCATTGCGGATAGGAAAAGTACCTTGTGAGTAAGCTTCAGCTTGGGCTCCGCTATGATATCTTGGATGGGCATAAAGCAGAGGTCAATTGCACTCAACACTGCAGAAGCAGAGTATGTCGCAGCTAATGAGGCTTGTATCAAAGTGGTATGGCTCTAGAAGTTATTTGCAAGATTGTTCGACCAAGAGTTGGAATCGACAGTGATGCACTGTGATAATCAAAGTTGTTTTAAGCCTTTAGAGAATCGTGTGTTCTGTTACAAGTCAAAGCATATTGAGATCAAGTACCACTACATTTGTGACATGGTGTAGAGAAGAGCGATAAGGCTCGAGTACATTCCACCGATGAGCAGGCAGTTGACATCCTGATGAAGTCGTGCCCAAGGAAAATTTTGTGTACTTCAGAGACAAGTTCGGGCTCGTGGATATTACCTCTCTTGTTTAGAGGGAGTGTTGATATGTCCGCAGCATAAATGGACATTCTCCCAATAGGGAGAATGGGTCCAAGAGGCCCAGAGTACTCAATAAGCAGGTTGAGTGGGTAACTATTCAAGGAGGTCATGATCACACGCCATGAAGAGTGTAGTGAGGTATGTTAGTACTTGGACCCGGATCACAGACTAAGTGTGAAATGAGGTCCTAGAACCTTATCACATACCAGGAAGGGTGGAGTGAGGTCCTTTGACCCGATCACCAACCAAGGAGGGGTTGAGTGAGGTCTTGGCCCAGAGTGCTCACCAAGAAGGTTGAGTGAGGGATTGTTAATTGAGGCTCTCGACATTTTGGCGTAGAGAGAGGCCATGGGATTTAAGGATCAATCACTCTGGAGGAGTGAGTCCTAATATGCTAATGACGTTTCCATGGGTTTGATACTGCCCTGGATATGGCTACTAGCAAATGTTGAGGATAGATGATGATGTTGGTGATGATGTATAACCTTTTCTTTAGAGAAATATGTCGACTTAAGAAAACCTATGACAATGATTATGAATACTCCCTAGTTAAGAGGGAGTGTTGAATTTGTAACTATGGTCGGTCTTCAGAATGTATATTTGGTCACTTGATGTATTTGTATTTATCATTGTAAAACATAATTTAAATGCTAGAGTCAAAAGAAAAATTATTTCGAGTTAAAGTCCCATTGCGACTTTTTGAAGAAGAAAATTTGAATTTTTGAAATGTAATTTTTGGCTCCAAAAATTGTCAAGTTGCCCTCCATACAAGTCAAGTAGACCCTGGCTAAAGACACACCCATTCGACTATGACAAACTACTATATAAAGGAAATTCGACCTCCTCTGCTTGGGCATTCGCATTCTCTCACACAAGACAAGTTTTATGCAAGCAAGTGAAGGACAAGAAGGGCAAATAGGACAAATTGACTCTCTATTCTCTCTCTTGCAACTCGCGCATGCGGATAAGCTCTTCTCTCTTTGCTTCACAATTTTTCTAAGAATTTTGTTTTAGGGGGCCGGAATTCCTGGGGTGACTGTCAATTGCAAGAGGGACATAATTTCTCTAAGAAAAAGGTGTTGGGCTTTTCCCTTTGGTGGGTTTTCCCAAGGTTAATCTTGTCTTCTTTTGTGCATTATGATCTCTATTATTCTATTGTTCTTTATGGTTGAATTTATGAAGTATAATTGTTGAATGATATATTGGAATCAGGTAAAAGAAAAACTACATTAAAAGTAATTATGAAACTTTCAAAAATATTGTACTAATTGCACTTAGAAAAACAACACACCTTACCAGAGAGGTTAAAGATAGGCTACCACTTAACAAGTACTTTGATCATTGTGTAATTGGGTGCATTTACTTAATATTTTGGGCATTTTGTATAGATAAAAAGGTAATCTAGATGATTGATTGATCATGATTGTGAGTTTATTCTCACACCTTACCAAAGGGGTTAATCTTTAGCCCTAGTCCAATGGGACCTCCCTTAAGGCCTTAGGGTTATATGAGGGGCACTATGTGGAAGACTTGGATTGAAATAATGTGTCCATTCTCCCTTTTACCATACTTAACACTTTCTATGTCACATTAATATCCCTTTATATCATCCCCATTCTTCATGTTCAAATGTCAATGGTTCATTGGGATTTGGCACTCTCTTATCCACATACTTGAGTAAGGCCATAAAACATTTCCCTAGAAGTTAATGCAACTAAAAAATGTATAAGCATAATATGGCCACAATGAAAGAAAAAGAAGATCAACATGCAAAATATGGTTGAGACATGAGTTAGCATTTGAGCAAACGCCTAACATGTGAACTCTACCCTTCTCCTAAGGTTTTAACCTCCTCTTTCAAGGGCTCACTTCAGCCGTTGATAAGCATATTTTTTGCCAATGGCATCACATAAGCCTTCATTGTGACTACGAAACTAGGGTTTTGGAACCTCTCTTTTTCAAAGGTTTTCTAGGGTTGAAACCAATCTTCAAGGCTAGTGGATCTTTTCTAATATTTTCTAGGGTCTAAACCCTTCCTCATGGCAAATTGCATATTTTTTAAAGGAAATTGGTACCTCTCTTTCTCTTGGGTTTAGAAGGGCAAAAATTTTCAAGACCTTATGAAGGCTTCTTATTTGTTGAAGACCTCGTCATAAGGAGATAATTATGATATTTGGGTGGATCAAATACCCTTCTTTGGAGCAAGAGTTTGTAGATGCACATGGAGGGAGGCTTCTTCATTGAACCGATTGGACTTGTGGTGGATGTTTATATTAAAATTGGCAACTAGGGCCAAATTCCACTTAGGTCTACTTAGTTGATGGAGATAATCATTCCATTGAATCCCTCACTTCGAGAGGACCAAAATCGATCTAAAGATCGTCAAATTTGGTCAAAGAAAAATATTTGTTTATTCAAAAGAAATTCTACAAGTTATGCTTTTGTTTAGGCGGGAATAATCGAAAATTTAAATTTCAAATTTGCCTCCAAATTTTAAGGTCGACCTTCCCTCCATCTAGTATATAAAGAGGTTCTCACACACATCTCTTCTGAAATGGCAGCAAAAAGTATGAATGCTCCAACAAAGGAGGAAGGGATGTTTGATGTCTTGTTTGGGCTACATTATGAGATGGGTTCTTTAGGCTAAAGGCCGAGTTTGCTTCATGAATGTTTGGGCACTGTTCCGGGCATATCCTCCCCTTACTTCATAACCGAATTGTTCCTAAATCAGATCGCAGAGATGTTGTATTTTTGGTGTGTTTCTATGGTGTATAATTCTCTTCTACGGAGACCGCAACTACTAGAAGCCACTCTCAGGCAGGACGCAGTGCCTCCTTGAGTTTCAGTTGGTTAGATACTTGTTTGAAGGAGGCCAAGAGGCCTAGAAGACTATTATGCCCTAACCGTTGTCACATATAGGACCTGAGAGGATTGTTACGAGGGTTAGCACTCATTTGTTTATGTTCAAAGGCCAAATTGCACACTTGTTTGGGTAACTTATTTGGTGTTTTATCATTAGCTCAGAACAGTAAGTTTTGACTTAGATTGCACTCTCTTTATCTCTGTTGTTGCTGAACATTTGATAATAATAATAATTGATTAAGGGTTTTCCCCACATTGAGGTTTTTTCCCTGGCTTGAGCCAAATCTTGCGTCCTCTTGTCTTGGCTTGTCGTTTACTCTTGATGTTTATGTTCTTTCATCAATTACTGTCCTAAGCAAAGAGCATGTTATCTAATTTTAACATGGAATCAGAGTTATGGTAAGGACAAAGCCCAAGCAAGAATGAGAAAAAGCAATCACTAAGAGTTCGTTGACAAGCCTCCTTGACCCCTGCAAGTCTAAAGGTAAGTCAACATGAAGTAGAATCCTTAAGGTAGATCTCACATACTTCAGCTTGCCGAATTGAATGGATTCCTTTATTTGTTTTTTGAAGGACCGTTATTTAAATACCTCTACGAATGTGTGGCATGTAAGGCAGCTTGGTATATTCAACCATGATTTGGGTTGAAATATTGAAGATGCAGATCTGTATAACTATACATTACAGTGATATGTCTCGCTGAACATCTGAAGATATTGCATAAGGCAGCATACTGGATCTGCAAAGATGACAAGGCATTAATACCATTTATTGACATGGCCCTTGTGTTATTTCACATATTAAGGAGAATACCTCGTTGGAACAAGTTAGGTAGACATGACAAGTGGTTTAGTTCCTCTCTTCAAGGTTGAAGGCTGAAGTGTAGAACTTGATAAAGCATAAACTACTTCTGTTGAGAGGGATCAAATCATGTTTCAGCCCTATTCAAAGCAAATTTATCAGCCCTTCCCTAATTGCACTTATTGGCAAGTAATCTGATCTCTGCATCAAAGGTCACAGTGATGAGAGTCTTTGTGAACCTCGCATTACACAGTGGTGACAGTCTCTCTAAAGCTCTGCTCCTCAGAAATAACGATCACAAAAGTACAATCCACATGACATTCTCATGTCATAGAAAGCGAAGGTGCCACAGAGCTCTGGTATGTATACTAAAGCCATTATTGAACAATTGAATATGTTAATGTTTTGATGAAAGGATTGTTCTCTAATACTATAAGGCATTTAAGGCCTTCCTATTTTGACCATACTCTAGAAGAACGGAACACGGCCTATATTCTGCCCAGCCCTCAAAAGAATTAAAATTTCAAAATTTGAATCTTTAAAATCTTATTGGGCTGCCATGTAACGTCATCAGGATGATAGGGCTTCAGATTATTGTTCACATGAGACTACCCATATGCCCATTCACAAGACCACTAACAAGTATATTGACTGCTGCATCAAATGATGACACCACCGGAATTGACCTGCCAACAAGGGCATTCTCTCATATGATTTTTACTACATAACTCTTTGTAACGAACACACTGGTTAAGCAACAGTTAAAATGATAAGTTATAGTTTAGTAGAGGAGTTAATGCAGCATACTTCTGAAGTTTTACAGTCTGCTATTCATCTCTATATTTTCTGTAATTACTCTTCCCAGGTTAGTTTTCTGACATTGGTATTTGACCCTAGCATATAATTGGAATCTGTATATTGCGTTGAAATTTTTGAGAACCTGACAAAAAATTGTGGGAGAAAATTTCAGTATTCGAAACCCGAGATGAAAATGACTATCTAGAGAAAATCAGGGGAGTCTTGTAAGTTGCTCCAGACCATCGAACTCAAGCAAGGTTCACTGATATATAGAGATTACAAGAGACAAGAGATTGTTTTTATAATTATGATGACTAATGTGATCTGCCAAAGATGCAGGGGACATGCTGAGTAGCATGTTTGTATCAAATAATGGAGCATAGAAATCTCTATTTTGAAAATTCGTCCTCCCGAGGATGGAAGGGAATAGTTACCCATATAAGTGATTTCAGGTCAATAGTTTATCATCAAACTACAATTGGCCCAAAACTATCCAAGGAAGATATTTCTATGACACTGTTCAGTAACCTACCTAAGTTGCACAAGAACTTTATGGTTTCTGTTGGAAGTCAAATGGAAAATCTCACAATGGGAGGTGTGAGTAGACTACTTGTTAAAATTGGCCCATGACATATGTTGCTTGGATTCTCCTTGTGTATGGCCAAAGATGTGTTCTAAAAAGGGCTAGGACTCTGGAGATGCAGAAGAATAGTTCATTCAGAACAAGTCCCTTGATATCTTCATTCAGTCACATTTGTGATATCTGCAATGAAGTTCAGTTGATATACTGTTGTTAGTGTTTGTCAGTTCAATGGGCAGAGCATGTGAGAGTCTACACCTGTGCATTGTTGAGGTGTTGCTGAGTCAGTTCCAGATGATACTTCACCTTAGAAATAAGGAGTCAATTATTACAAGAGCTGGATGTCCAATTGGAGCAAGAATTCAGAGGGAGCTATTCAGATGACTTTGGTACATGGATCTTAGGAATAAAAACAGGAAAAGTAGCAGGTTGCAAATATCTCAATGATTATAATGTGGGCTGTCACTTTCCCTATATGTAGAGGAATCCATGATTGAAGATGCAAATGATGCCCCTCTCATCCAAAAGCTAAGATAGATAACCCAACCTTGACGCACTATCCCCTGCACTTTAGAGTCTGATATGATGAAGAAGTTGTTGATCCCTGGTATTCTTGATAATCAACTATCACTCCGACTCAGCCTATAAATGAGTCACATAAATGGATATCTGTTTGCTGAGATATCTCTATGATTCTATTATCTATGGTTGAAAACACTCTGCTGGAATTTTAAGATTCCAGGGAAGCTGGCTCAGTTGACAGTATGGTAGTTGATAAGAGCACATTTAACTATTGTATCTCTATATTTCTTAAAGACTGAAATCAATTACTCTGAAACTCTACTGAAGCAGAGTGTATATGATAGCATAGCCATTTAAGAAAACTCTTCAGCAGCCATTTTTGCTCATGATGAATATCACAATTGTTGTATATTGCCGAGTAGGATTCAGAGAATCCAGTATTTGACATATTAACAACATATACCACTTTATGGCATGGATCTTATGATGAGCAGGATACCAGATGGACACTGTGCACTTTGGTAAGACAAGCTAAGGCTTGTGGCCTCCCTTAGTTAGAAAGTGTAAGTACAGTTAAATATTTCCTTCATCAAGATATGCAAGAAGCAGAGGATTGCTAAAGTGTTTCTACGATCTTTGTTATGTCTGGAGAAAGTTGTGGATTCATTTATATGTTGCTGGGTGGAGCTATGAGGCTCTCATTGATGATTCGATCATCAATATCATCTACAAGATATAATATTGATTTTCAGAAAGCAGCTTGGCACTATTTCCTATATAAAGGGATCCTTGGTTAAAGATTGAACATTGAGCTCTGGGAGCTCCTGAGGACTTGGGGTACTTATTGAGCTATAAGTGACCATGGGGTGAGTAGTTCACCTTCCCCTATTGGTGTGCTTTGTACAGCGTAAGTAGTTCACCTTCCCCTATTGTTGGTGACATACGCATAGGATGAGTGGTTCACCTTCTACTATGGCATATGAGCAAGATGAGTGGTTCACCTTCTCCTGTGAGTACCCTATTGAGAGATGCATATAGGCATCTGTTGACATGTCGGTGAGACGTTGTTCATAATTTCCCCACATGTAAGATGTTCACTCCCTACGATTAATGGTAGACATGTCGGTGGGATGTGGTTCACCCTTTCCCTACATGTACGATCCTTCCTACTATTGATGGTTTATGCATGCGTGTAGGAGGCGGTTCATCCTTTCCCTATTATCGGTGTTTTTGCATGCGTGTAGGAGGTGGTTTATCCTTTCCCTGCATATGGTTATAATTTGAGTTTGTAGGATGTGGATTATCATTTCCCTACATGTGATTGTGATGTATTTTTGTAGGATGTGGTTACATGTGATTATGAGCAGGTTGTGATATATTATTTCCCTGCTAGTGTTTCGGCATCATCCTACCCATGTAGTCCCAAGACACATGGGAAGTACCTCTCATTTGGCCAATGAGTTGGGAAAAGTGGTTAGGGACCATAGCATTACTGATAGACGCATCGCGTATTGTCGTACTCCCTATGCTAGGATGCATGGTGTTTATCTACTTG
This sequence comes from Pinus albicaulis, assembly GCA_034641835.2. NCBI lineage: Eukaryota > Viridiplantae > Streptophyta > Pinopsida > Pinales > Pinaceae > Pinus > Pinus albicaulis. The sequence continues at coordinate 1,176,900,564 of CM076574.1, read as the reverse complement.
ATCTGGGATCAATTGAGGTTCTACCTCCGGATTGACTTTTGTCAATGGAGAGTGGCAAGGTCTTGTGACTTGTAGAAATTTGATAACCAACCTCGGTTTTCAGTTTCTCCTTATTTCTCCCATAAAGTTAAATGCCCATTCCCATAGCCATACATTCAACAAGCTGGAAAAATAAATATTTTCTAAAAACACAAATAAAATGCAAAAATAAAAACTCAGAAAATTAAATCAGCCACACACAGAATTTTGACACGCTGATTTTTTGTCAACTTGACCCTGGAAAAACCCCCTACAACTCTTGGGGAAACCAGTTCGAAAGCTCCTTATTTCTGATAAATGCTTTTACAGTGAGACAAAAATTACACAGCAAAAAAAAATTACAGCAACTTCATAAATGTACTTATCTCGAAAACCGTGCACAACCTCTGCCTCTATTTTCGTGCCAAATACAAACAGAAAATATCAGCAGAAAGTACAGCCTTAAATGTTGTACAGACAGCACTGAAAACAGTGTCGAAATAGTTGTACGGCCTCCCTCGAAATCTATGCAAATGCTACCTCAATTTCCATGTTGTACGGCTGTTGTACAGACCTCGATTTGCGTGTCGTTTGCTGTTGTACAGAATCCATAAAACCAGATTTCTCTCTGTTGTATAGACCTTAAAAAACGTGTCGCAATAAATGTTGATTTTCCTCCCTCGAAATTTGTGCCCACTTGCCTTGAACTTCGTGCTCTGTCCTTGTTGTACGGATTTGTTGAATATAAGTACTACTGCCCTCCTCCTTCCCACTGCTCAGAAATTCTCCCTTGCTTTCTCTCCTCCTCTCTCAATCTGCTCATGAAAGAATGAATGACCTTTTCTCTCCTTTTCCTCCTTTAACCTAACCCTAAGTGACTTTTGGGGAATCCTTAAATCTAATGTCTGAGATAGCTTTAGATCTAAGGCTGAGATTAAATGTTCATTTAAATCTCACTTTTTGTCTTTTAATTCACCCCACTCTAATAAAGACCCACTTAGTCATTTATTTCCAAAGTCACTTTTCCTTTCTAATTTCACATTGACTTTATTAAAGTCACTTTAAAATTAGACTTTATTAAAGTCACTTTAAAATTAGACTTTAGTAACTTTATCACTTCAAGTCACTTTTAAATTAGATTTGACTTCATAACTTTATAAAGTCACTTTAGGAGAAAAATTAAATTATTTTGGACACTTTTCCCTAGGCCAAAGATCAAAGCCTTTGGGAACCACCTGTCCTCTAGTAACCAAATTTCAACACTCCCTCTTACCGAGGAAGGTGTTCCTCACCACACCCATCTTGTCTCTGAAGTAGACATGCTTGCCCCGTGGTAAGGCTTTGGTAAAAATATCTGCAACCTGCTCATCAGTGGAAATATACTCAAGCTTCACAACTCCCTTCTGAACATAGTCTCTGATGAAGTGATATATGATGCCGATATGCTTTGACCTGTCATGAAATACTGGATTCTCCGTGAGTTTAATGCAACTTTGATTATCACAGTATATCACTGAAGGTCTCAATGGCTGACCAAATAAGCCAAACAACATCTTGCGAAGCCAGATGGCCTCACAACTAGCTAGACTGGCTGCCATGTACTTTGCTTCCGCTGAACTCTATGCTACTCACTGCTGCTTTCGGTTGTACCACGACACCACTGCCGATCCCAGCCCAAAACAGCACCCTGAAGTGCTCTTAGTATCAGAAGCACAACCTACCCAGTCAGAATCAGTGTAACCTACCCAATCAGAATCAGTGTAACCTGCCCAATCTCATTATGGTATAATCCAAACCATAATCCACTATCCCTTGCAAGTACCGCAAAATGTGTTTTGCAGCTACCCAGTGCACCCTCCTGGGCTCACACATGAACTGGCTCATCGTGTTGACTACAAAACATATATCTGGTCTAGTGTTGACCAAATACATCAAGGAACCAATCGGTTGTCCATACAAAGTGGGGTCCACCAACTCGGAATCTGAAGCGTGAAGCTTCTTCCAGTTGGTGATCACCGGTGTCAACATGGGTCTACAATCCTCCATGTGGAATCTACCAAGGATGTCCATAATATACTTCCCCTGTCCCAAGAAGAAATGCCCCTCCTCCTGCCACACCTCCAAACCCAAAAAGTAATGCATCAAGCCAATGTCCTTCATCTCGAACTCCGACGCAAGATCTCTCTTGCAGTGCTCTATGAGTCCCTCTACACCCGTAATGACCAAGTCATCCACATACAACACCAGAATGAGAGGCTCCTCACCTATCACAATAAAGTAAAGGTTTGAATCTGCATCACTCTTTGTGAAACCCATCTCCTGCAAGTATGTATCTATCCTGGAGTACTAAGCTCAAGGAGCTTGCTTTAGGCCATAAAGGGCCTTCTTCAGTCTGCACACATGGGACTCCTTCCCATGCACCTCAAAGCCCTGTGCCTGCTCAATGTACACCTCCTCCTGTATGATGCCATTGAGAAATGCGGTCTTCACATCCATCTAGTGGATCTTCCAACCCATCTCTGCTGCTATCGATATGACGGAGCGAATCGAAGAATATCGAGCCACGGGAGTGAAGGTCTCCTCATAATCTACTCCCTCTACCTAGGATAACCCTCTAGCCACAAACCTTGCTTTGAATTTCTCAATGCTGCCATCTGGAAGTAACCACGGATTTGCCCTCATGCCTCGGCACCACCTCCCAAACATCATTCTTCATGATAGAAGAATACTCCTCCTGCATGACCTCTCTCCAAACCTGCTGGTTAGCTACCTCCTCATAGCTAGAAGGCTCAGAGTCAATGATGTTGGCAACCATTGCCATATAGCTACAGAACCTATCAAGTGGTCTGCTCTCTCTTACCGACCTCTTAGGCCCAGCAACAGATGTGGCCTCTCTCAAGGTATCCTGATGCTACTTGGGCTTCCTCTTCCCTGAGCACACTTCTCCCACCAGAGAATGAAACTCCTCCTCCTCATCATCGGGAGCCTGAACTCCTGACTGTCTGTCTGTTGTCCTCCTGCCAGAACCTGAACCTGTAGACGCTGAAGTACAGTGTGAACTGTCCATCAGTGGACTCCCTAGTGAACTGCTCTGCAGACTGCTCTGCATGCTACTCGAAGCACCACCCCTCTGACTCTCTGAGCCATTGCTCACTGATGGACCTGACACTGTAATCGATGTACCTTCGGATCCTCTTGATCTCTGCCCACTGGATCCCTGCAACTGACTCAGCTGCTCCTAAGGGTCTGGCTGATCTAGATACTCTAACTCTCGTGACCTCCTGAAAGCCCTGTCCTCCTCGAACTTCACATCCCGCCTGACAACAACTCTCCTCTGTGCGGGAATATAAATTCGAAAGGCCTTCAAGGTCTCACTATAGCCCACAAAGACACCCTTCTCTGCGATGGGCTCTAGCTTGGTCCTCTTCTCCTTGGGTACGTAGGAGTATGCAATACACCCAAAGATACGAAGATGACCAACATCAGGCTTCTTCCCAAAAAAAGCCTCCTCCGGAGTCACATGCCCCAAGGCACGATGTGGACTCTTGTTCTGCAAATATACAGTAGTGTTGCAGGCCTTTGCCCACAAAAACAATGGTAACCCCTGATCATGTAGCATGGCTTTGGCAGCCCCTTCGATGGATCTGTTCTTCGTCTCCGCAACCCCGTTCTGCTGGGGGTTGTAAGGAACTGTGAACTCCCTCCTAATGCCTGCCTCCACACAACAATCAACAAACTCACCAAGGGTGTACTCCCCTCCATTGTCTGACCTCGGGGACTTGATCTTTCGACCTGTCTGAGTCTCCACAAGAGCTCTGAACTCCTGAAACCGCTTGAAGACCTCACTCTTGGTCTTCAAAAAATAAATCCAGGTCCTCATAGAGTGGTCATCAATGAATAAAACATAATACCCATATCCACTCAAGGAAACATGAGACATCTGACTGCTCACATCAGAATGAATCAAATCAAGTATCCCAGTCGCTCTGCTGTCATTGCTGGGAAAAGGGGATTTGGCAAACTTTCCCATCGCACATCCTCTGCATGTATCAATGTGATCAAAACTGAAATCTGGCACACCTGTAGTGATCTCCCGCAATGTCCTCAAGGCTCCATGATACATGTGCCCCATCCTGCGGTGCCAAATCTCACACAAATGCCAACTGCTAGCTCTCCGTCATGCAGATTATCAGCTCAATGCTTCAATGCCAAAAGGGGCCGAAATGCAAACTTGTACACCTTTGCACATGGCGTACACCAATCACTCTAGCCGAACCGCCCAGAGCGCCCTTGGGATATATAAGCACCTGTCCTCTCCTGAACAATATCTCATATCCTCTGTCCTCCAATGCTGAGATGGATATGAGGTTCTTCCTCATCCTTGGCACATATAGAACATCTGACACCTTCAAGGGAGGTTTGGGTTCCCTATCAAATGTCAATGTCCCCACACCGACTGCTCTAACAACGCTGTCATCTCCGAGTACTACCTCTATATCAGTGCCACTCTTTGAAAGCTCTGAAAAGTACTCACGGACTCCTTTCATATGACGTGAAGCCCCGCTATTAACATACAAGATACCTAAAGATGCTCCGCTAGTGGAGGGAAATGCACACTCCCTCTCAACCCCCGTGACAAGTGATTCTGCACTAGTGGACTCACAAGCAATGAACCCAAACTCCTGGTCAAAGCTATCCGTAAAGTCCCCTATCTCTGTTGATGCTGCCATGCTCTGGTTCTTCCCCTTCTTCTTCTTCTCCGGACACACAACTACATAGTGTCCCATCTTTTAACAATTCCAACACTTCGCCTTGGAATAGTCCTTTTGCGTGTTCCCCTGTTTACTTTTACCTTTGCCTTTGCCCCCACCAACACTTGTGGAAGCTTGCTTCTTTCCCTTTCCTTTCTTGCCTCCTACCAACAGTGCTACATCCTCATCCTGCTCAACTAGTTTGGTTGCCCCAAAATGGCTCTTTCTAATTTATGTCTATATTCAATCATCCCAGAACCTCTCCCAAGTGGGAAGGGTCTCACGTGCACAAACCCCATTAGCAAAGTTCAGCCATGAACTGGGAAGGCCATTCACTGCAATCCGCACCAACTCAGTTGGTGGAATGACCTCTCCAATTGCTGCCAATGCATCTCTCACATTAGTAATCTTTGTGAGATATTCAGCTGCACTATCAGTCTTACCCATCTTAATGGTCTTCAGTTTCTCCCTTAGGACCATTTTCCTGTTCTCATTGGTACTCTGGTAGAGATTGGTCAATGTTGTCCACATCTCATGAGCATATCTCTTTCCTCTCACATGAGGAATGCAATGGTCTTTGATTCCATCTAGATTCTAGAATCAATCTCTTACTCTTGTTCTTTTTATTAAAGGCTTCCAACTGAACAGCATCAGTAGGCACATTAACAGAGTTCTGTGCGGTATGCACCATGATATCCCAAACTTCTGCCTCCTCAAAGATGCTCTGCATTCTCTCCTTCCACACACTGTAGTTACTATCCCCATGCAACCTATCCTCCACCTTCAAGCCCAAAGGCATGTTTGTTGTCCTAAATAAGCTAAAAATAACATTGTTGTAGTAAAGGTAATGTTTTCTATGTGAAAAATCAGCTTCTTGTAATATTTTCGTCTTGCTGTCCCAAACTGCACTTTTCAGCAAAATAGCTCTGATACCATGTAGAAATTTGATAACCAACCCCGGTTTTCATTTTTTCCTTATTTCTCCCATAAAGTTAAATGCCCATTCCCATAGCCATACATTCAACACGCTGGAAAAATAAATATTTTCTGAAAACACAAATTCTAGAAATTTCACAATGCTGAAATGCAGAAATAAAAACTCTGAAAATTAAATCAGCCACACAAAATTTTGACACGTTGATTTTTTGTCAACTTGACCCTGGAAAAACCCCCTACAACTCTTGGGGAAAACCAGTTCGAAAACTCCTTATTTCTGATAAATGCTTTTACAATGAGACAGAAATTACACAGCAAAAAAAATTACAGCAACTTCATAAATGTACTTATCTCGAAAACCATGCACAACCTCTGCCTCGATTTTCGTGCCAAATACAAACAGAAAATATCAGCAGAAAGTATAGCCTTAAATGTTGTACGAACAGCACCAAAAACAGTGTCGAAGCAGCTGTACAACGTCTCTCAAAATCTGTGCAAATGCTGCCTTGATTTCCGTGTTGTATGGTTGTTGTATGGACCTCGTTTTGCGCGCTATTTACTGTTGTACGGAATCCAAAAAACTAGATTTCTCTATCTGTTGTACGGATCTCGATTTTCGTACATCCTTGTTGCTGTACGGACAAAGAAAAACATGCGGCAATAAATGTTGATTTTCCTCCCTCGAAATTCGTGCCCACTTGCCTTGAACTTCGTGCTTTGTCTTTGCTGTACAGATTTGCTAAATATAAGTGTTGTTGTCCTCCTCCTTCTCACTGCTCAGAAATTCTCCCTTGTTTTCTCTCCTCCTCTCTCAATCTACTCATGAAAGAATAAATGACATTTTCCCTCATTTTCCTCCTTTAACCTAACCTTAAGTGACTTTTGGGGAATCCCTAAATCTAATGGCTGAGATAGCTTTAGATCTAGGGCTGAGATTAAATGCTCATTTAAATCTCACTTTCTATTTTTTTAATTCACCTCACTTTAATAAAGACCCACATAGTCATTTATTTCCAAAGTCACTTTTCCTTTCTAATTTCACATTGACTTTATTAAAGTCACTTTAAAATTAGACTTTAGTAACTTTATCACTTAAAGTCACTTTTAAATTAAATTTGACTATATAACTTTATAAAGTCACTTTAGAAGAAAAAATAAATTCTTTTGGACACTTTTCCTAGGCCAAAGATCAAAGCCTTAGGGAACCACCTGTCCTCCGGTAACCAAATTTCAACATGACTCACTCAAGATCAATTCTTCTTTATTATTTACATCAGTGTTTAGCATAGCAGAATAGAGCAGAGCAAGACCGAGATGTTTCATGATGACAGAGATGGTTTATGAAGGCAAGAAGGTATGATGATCTATTGCAGCAGATGGATTGGCAAGTGGAATTCTCCCTAGTTGAGAGGGAGTGTTAAAATTGGCAACTAGGGCCAAATTCCACTTAGGTCTGCTTAGTTGATGGAGATATATTCAAATTTCATTCCATGAATCCCTTATTTCTAATTTGCCTCCAAATTTTAAGATCGACCTTCCCTCCATCTAGTATATAAAAAGTTTCTCACGCACATCATATAACACACGTCTCTCTGAAATGTCCGCAGAAAATATGATTGCTCCAGCGAAGAAGGAGGGTTGTTTGACGTCTTGTTTGGGCTACATTATGAGATGGGTTTTTCAAGCTGAAGGCCAAGTTTGCAAAATGAATGTTTGGGCACTGTTCTAGGCATATCCTCCTCTTACTTCAGGATCGAACTGTTCCTAAATCATATAGTAGAGATGGAGTATTTTTGGTGTGTTTCTATGGTGTATAATTCTCTTTTAAGAAGACCGCAACTACTAGAAGCCACTCTCAAGCAGGTCGCAGTCCCTCCATGAGTTTCAGTTGGTTAGATACTTATTTGAAGGAGGCCAAGAGGCCTAGAAGACTATTTTGCCCTAATCGCGGTCACATATAGGACCAACAAGGATTGTTATGAGGGTTAACACTCAGTTGCAACTGTAGGTTAGGGCCGGTATGTGCCCTAACCAGGTCTGTCATTATCTCAGAAATCAATCCAGTACAAACAATGTTTGGGCTCAGTTTAGCAAAGGAGGCTACATATAGTGATCCATCTCCTACATAAGATCATCCTGTAACTAACACTGATCACTAGTTAGGGCAGATCTCGTTTGTTTCTGTTCAAAGGTCAGATTGCACACTTGTTTAGGTAACTTCTTTGAAGTACTTGTCCTAAGCAAAGAGCATGTTATCTAATTTTAACAATTTCACTCATTATAAGGTGCTAATTATGATATTTGGGCAAATCAAATAACTACCTTTCTTTGGAGCAAGAGTTTATGAATGCACATGGAGTAACATCTTCCTCTTGATGTTCAAGATATGACACCATCAATTTCGCATTTCAACATTTTTGGATCAAGTAAATGGGCCCATCTTCTACCATAGCTTACATGATCCTTCTTGTCACAAGAAAATTGATGTTCAAAATGCTCTCTTTAATGAAGTTCCTAACTTCCTATTCACAGTCCACCAAGGTATTTTCCACTACTTCCTATAGATGTTTTTCCCACAAATGATTCTCGACTCGTTCCAATGAAACTCTCTATATGATGTTGGTTCAATCTAGATGCACTACATTTCATGGCCCCATTCATAAGAAAAGAATGTGCTAGTATATGAACTTTCACTAAACCAACATGTTTCATTGGATCTTTCTCTTCCACATTATGATGTTACTCCTATAATTGTTCGGTAGTGCAATGTTGATGCATCATTTGAATCCCATCCTATAGAAGACTATTTGGTCGTGCATCACTACATTCAACAATTCCATTCTCAGGGACATCTTGTGCCAAGCTTTTTAGCCTTTGACAAACCAACTTGCTAACATCTCTTCACAAATCCTCTACTAGAGACCACCTTTGCCAACTTATGGAATCATACTAATTCGGGAGATATGGCATTCAAAGGGGATCATATGTAATGGATTCTCTATTTGGCTCATATTCAATTTTAAGAAGGAATGTATATTGTTAATTTCTTCTCTCCATAGCCTCGTATTTAGATAAAGTTGGGGTTTTGAAAACGACATTAGCAGAAATTTGAGGTCTAAAATGAACCTCCTAATAAAAACAATAGATCAAGAGTTATGAATGTTGAATGTTGTTTTCATTGATGAAAACATTGGTCTATGAATGCTCTTAATATTAGTCTAAGCTTGCATTGATTGGAAGCATATTAGTGTAAGTTTGTATTGATTGGAAGCTCCCAATGACAAGAAGCCCTAGATGCCCTACACTTGTTGACGAAAATGGATGCAAAGGACAATGATTTTGATAATATGACCAAACTCATTTTATTCTCCTAGTCATATTGATTCCAACAATAGGTTATACACCTCATAACTCCTCACGGGTGATGAGAGATGCCCAATCAAAGTTGGGGCCCCCTCTTGTGGTCAATAAACCCCAAACATGATGTGGCAAGCAACTTATAAATTTGTTCAATTGTGGTATCACAATTTCAAATAATTTAATGTTTGACATATCCTAACCAATTTTGTATTCAAAATTGTCAAAGGGCAATTAAATTGAATCTTTATCGGTTAAATTCAACCTTGACGACAAGTCAACCTCCAAGGAGAATTCATTTTGGGCTCCAAAAGTTTAATTTGAAATTAAAATCCAAGGTCAGCTCCCCTCCAAATTTTATCAAGTCAACTACTCTTAGAAACCTCCTTCTCTTTAAAAGGGCAATCAAATCCTCCAAAGAAAAGACATTCCACACCAATCTTTTAAAATTTCATTCTACAGCCTTGGGTAATCATGTCGAGCAAATGAGCAAGACTATTTTGAAGTTGAAGTTTGACTTTATTTTTCATGTTTGGGTTTGGTTTCTTCGTTGGGTTCTTGTGCATCTTCGAGGCCATTCAACCCTCCTTTTCTGAGGTTGATCAAGGCTCATTTTCTAAGGCAATGCATGGATACATTATCCATGTTCTGAGGCAGTCTGAGGCTCGCATGTTTCAGACTATTGTGGCCTTGTTCCGAGCTAGTTTTGACCTATGTCTAAGGCTACTGCGACCCTGTTCTGAGGCAGGTTTGGCCTATGTCTAAGGCCTAGTTTGGCCTTCCCAATCCAAGTGTTCTCTCTGATGTGTTCTATGGGTATTAGGACCTCTAAGGCATGGATCTATGGCATATGAGGAGTTTTGAAGGAGTCTTAGCTCAATATTTTTGACAGTTTCAGCATCTCTTTCGGGATCATTATGTGGCAAGACCATGAGGCCTATTCAGCAAATAATCGTGGGTAAACTTTTATGCTAATCCTAAGGTTGGTCCAACAGTCCCTTTTGACAAAAGGGAGACCAAATTTCAAACATTTTCTAGGACAAATTTGAGAGCATCCTTGAGATATTTCAAACACTAGTCTAAGGCCAGCACATTGGAGATTCCAAGACGAATTTCAAGCAATTCTCCTAAGCCCTAATTATGTACCTCTGATGCATATAAGGGCTTTATTTTGGTGATTAAACCTAATCCATGTCGAGACTAGTTTTAAGGATATATCTTTGAAACATTGGAAGATTTGCAAAGCAAGTCTAGCCCTTTTCTCTTGAGGCAGCGTTGATCTCACAATTCGACCACTGAAGCGATAAGATATTCAAGCATTCTTCTAAGAATTTAAGATAACTCTACACATTGTCTTGAAGAAGGTTCCTTGCATTTTTGGCAACAGTACTAAAGCAATATTTCTGAGGAGTATGAGATCCTTAAGGGTTGATTCAAGTTCAGAAAGGCATTGAAAAGGTTTGTGGAAGGGCACTTGAAGTTTGTGTTCTAGAATAATGTAATGAAGTCTACTCATAACCCTTTTTCAGTACAGATCTTGAGGAGTGTTGAGGTAGGTTGAGATTTGACACTTGAGCAAGGTCTAAACTAGTTGTTCAAAGTATCTGAAGTCTATGGAGCCAAAATTCAGATGTTGTCTAAGGTATGTGGTATTACAAGTATTGAATGGTTGCAGTGTTGGAATTGCAAAGGATCCCTTTTGTAGACAGTCTATGATTCAAGAGTAGTGGTATTGTGTAGGACTAAAGCTTGTCTAAGGCATTCCTTGTTCATTTTTGAATTCTAGGTTGATCCCTTGACACATATTCCTAAGGCCTGTGACTAATATTTGTAGTGATTTAAGCCTCTAGTCATGACAAAGATTGAAGATTCCTATTCACTATAGAAATTGAGTTATATTCACCTTCTTACTAAGACATCTTGAGAAGCAATATTTGTTGGAAAGGCATTTGTGGCAGAGATGAACTATTTATATACAGAGGTATTATTGGTCTTTACTATAAAGGTCCTTTGGCTAAAAGGCAAAACATTTGAAGCTTGGCTTGACTGTTGTGATGTTTCTAAACTTACTTGAGTTTGTCTATTGGATATGCATTGACAATTTACTAAATTGTTGAGAGTATGGACTAGTATTACACCAATTACCATTATGCATTTACTAGGGACGACAGAGTTTTATTGATGCTATAGCACTGGTAACTAAGTGTCACAGAGAACTAACATGTGTAATCATCCTTGTTGGAACTTTTGGTCTCTTGAATTGTTTACTGATGAATGTTAGAATAAGTATTTGTTGAAACATGATCAGAGTTGTTTCCCAGTGTTATAATTGTTGCAGTGCACCTATGGTATTGCACTGCGCCTATATTGCTACTATCATGTTGATGTATGTTGTGCTAGGTTTTCCGCCTAAACAAAAGATCTCGAGGTTTGAAAGAGATTATCCTAAGCAAAGTTGTTGGGACAAGGGTTGTATATGGCAGGGTTATTTATAGTGAGCAGAGATTGTATTATATGATGCCAGTATTTGTATGAATGTTTATGAGCCTAGATTTGACATTGATGGTCGTGTCCAGTTGTTGAGGGTTTGTCGGTTGTGTATGATGCTACTACATTTTGACAAAGACATGTATATGTTGAGATAGGGTTTTCTACATAATTATTTATGCAAGGTTTTCAAGAGAGAGTATGCTGTTGAGCTAAGGTTTGATCCTTCAGCAAGAAAATATGTTATTGTTGTTGATGAGCTTGTATTGCAAATTAACATAGTTGGCAAAGAATTTTTTATATTGTTTATGTTGATATTAAGCATAGGTGGATCCAGTCTAAAAATTGTGAAACATGGTCTACTGCGGGGAATTGTTGAGCAAGGGTTGCAGGGTGGATCAAGGCGGAGATTGGAGTCTCCTTCAAGATGGAGCCTGAGAATACTTCAAGGCGAAAAGGTAGTGTTAGGGCAGGTTGGAACCTGTGCAGGGTGCTGGAGCATCCTTTCAATTAGAGTTAATAAAACTAGACCATTAGAGCATCTTTCTAGTTGGAGTTGATAAATCAAGGCAGTGGAGTGTCCTTCCACTTGGAGTTGGATCTTATAAACCAGGGGGTTAGAGCCTCCTTTAGTCGATGCTAAAAATCTTGGAAGTTGGAGCTTTTCCTATTGATGTAAATTTTGAAGACCTATATTAAGAAGCATTCGACAGTTTTTCTCCTGGAAGGGTTTCCACCAAAAAAGATCTTGTTTATTCTCTTGGATGTTTTGTCTTGTTAAATGGTGTTGTTAACTATTCATGTGAGGTGATGCTAACTTATGTTTTAATCTAATGATAATGATAATCAATTCTTTGTGAAGTTAAAATTTTCTAATTGAAGTGAAATATTGATTCATCCTCCCCACCCCTCAGTATTTCCAACAATGAATTATCAAAGGGAAAGAAACAAAACTACTTTTTGCAAATTCAAAGTAGGCACTCATTAGATTTTGCATCCAACAAGTGCTTGCATATGAAAATTGAGTAAGCATATAAGGAGATAAATAAAAAATATGATTAAGAAAAGTAGTTTTCTTCCTTTCCCTCCAAAAATATTTACCCTTATGGTTGACATTAGCTTCTTGAATCCTAGTGGTTCTTTTAAAGTTGATTTTGATTGTACATTTCTTGTGGAGGCCCATTTTTTACCTCAAAATTTACCCTAATGGTGTAACCTTCATTTTCAACTAAAATTGGACTATATTGAGCTATATATTTCTAAACCCATTACCATTTCATCTAAGGCTAACCTTACTGTTAAAATTTGGGTACCAAAGGACAAGTGGTTCCCTAAGGCTTTGATCTTTGGCCTAGGGAAAAGTGTCCGAATTTATTTGTACTTGTCTCCAAAAGTGACTTTATAAGTGGTAAAGTCAATCTAATTTTAAAGTGACTTTATAAAGTTGCATTCTAATTTTAAAGTGACTTTATTAAAGTCAATGAAAAATTAAAAAGTGAAAAAGTGACTATGGAAATAAAAGGCTAAGTGGGTCTTTATTTAAGTGGGGTGAGTTAAAAAATAGAAAGTGAGAATTAAATGCAAATTTATTCTCAGCCCTTGATCTAAAGCTATATCAGCCATTGGATTTAGGGATTCCCCAAAAGTCACTTAAGGTTAGGGTAAAAGGAGAAAAGAAGAGAAAAGGTCATTCAGTGTTTCATGAGCAAATTGAGAAAAAGAGCAAGAGAGAGCAAAGAGAATTTCTGAGCAAGGAGGAAGAAGAAAAGCAAAACCTTGGCACGCATTCCAAGGCATTATTTCAACGATCCGTACAGCAGAATCTGAGCATGATTTTTGAGGCAGCTTGGCATGAAAATTGAGAGAGAAAATTGCATTTATTGCAACAGTTCAAGTATAAATTTCGAGGACCATACAGCTAGTTTTCAAGCACAGAAATTAAGGCAATGTTCAACACTTTTCTGGGCACGAATTTCGAGAAGTCCGTACAGCTGGTTTTGTCATGAATATCAAGGCAATCCGTACAGTGGTTTCAACACAATTTTCAAGGTTGTGCATACAACACTTAATGTTGTATTTTTTGCTATAAAATTTAGTTTGTTGTTGGCATTTTTTTCAAGGTGGAGGCTAAGCACGGAAAATGAGATAAGTAAATTTGTGGTTGCTGGAATTTTATTATGTATTTCTGTTTCACTGTAAAAGCATTTTTCAGAAATAAAGAAGAGCTCTCAAACTGGTTTCCCCCAAGAGTTGTAGGGGGTTTTTCCAAGGTCACATTGACCAAAAATCATTGTGTTATTTTTTTGTGTGTGGCTGTACTATTTTCCTATGTTTTTATTTATGCATTTCCAGCACTTGTAAATCTCCAAATTTGTGTTTTCAGAAATTTATTTCATTTCCGAAATTTTGAATGTATGACTATGGGAACGGGCATTTAACTAAATGGGAGTGATAAGGTGAAACTGAAAACTGGAGTGAGGGTGAAATTTCTACACTTACATTGAACTAGGTATTCATAAACCCACTCTCACTTGTGTTAAGTTAGGTATCCATCAGTCCACTCACATTTATATTGAACTAGGTATCCATAAACCCACTCTCGCTTCTATTGAGTTAGGTATCCATCAGCACACTCTCATTTGTATATCGAGTTGGCTATCCATATCCCACACTCATTTGTATTTAAGCCATGACCAATCCTATTTCAGATCAGGTACCCATAAACCCACTCTTGTTTGTATTTCATGTTAAAATTTCGGTACCAGAGGACAAGTGGTTCCCTAAGGCTTTGATCTTTGGCCTAAGGAAAAGTGTCCAAATATATTTAACTTTTTCTCCTAAAGTGACTTTATAAGTTGTAAAGTCAAATCTAATTTAAGAGTGACTTTAAGTGATAAAGTTACTAAGTCTAATTTTAAAGTGACTTTAATAAAGTCAATGTGAAATTAAAAAGTGAAAAGTGACTTTGGAAATAAATGACTAAGAGGGTCTTTATTAAAGTGGGGTGAATTAAAAAAATAGAAAGTGAGATTTAAATGCACATTTAATCTCAGCCCTAGATCTAAAGCTATCTCGGCCATTGGATTTAGGGATTCCCCAAAAGTCACTTAGGGTTAGGTTAAAGGAGGAAAAGAAGAAAAAGGTCATTCATTCTCTCATGAGCAGATTGAGAGAGGAGGAGAGAAAGCAAGGAGATATTTCTAAGCAGTGAGAAGAAAGAGAGCAGCAGCAAGGATACTTCAGCAAATCCGTACAATAAGTTTATTGGCACAAATCCCAAGGCAGAAATTCGTACAACGAGAGAGGCACTGTTTCCAAGAAAGGGAGGCACGAAAATCAAGGAAGAGTGCCGCAACATTAAGCATGGAGTTCGAGGCAGAAATTTGGGCACGAAAATCAAGGAGAAGAGTAGCTGATATTTTCAGCACAAAAACCGAGAAAAAGGACAACAACTTCAGCACAAATTTCGACGCAGTTTCTAGGCATGGATTTCATGGAGGGCTGATGTACAAATCCATACAGTCTATACATCTGATTCCGACACATTTTTCGAGGTGGTCATACAGCATTTATTGATGTCATTAATGCTATAATATTTTCTATTTTGTAAGTTTGTTGTTTGGCACGTTTTCTGAGGCGGTGTGCAAGCACGGAAATCGAGATAAGTACATTTTTGTGGTTGCTGGAATTTTTACTGTATTTTTGTCTCATTGAAAAAGCAATATTCAGAAATAAAGAGGAGCTTTCAAACTGGTTTTCCCCAAGAGTTGTAGGGGGCTTTTCCAGGGTCATGTTGACCAAAAATCAACGTGTCATTTTCTGTGTGTGTGGCTGATATATTTTCTGAGTTTTTATTTCTGCATTTTCAGCACTTTGAATTTTCCAGAATTTGTGTTTTCAGAAAATATTTATTATTTCCAGTTTGTTGAATGTATGGTTATGGGAATGGGCATTTAACTACGTGGGAGTAATAAGGAGAAACTAATAACCGGTGTTGGCTAAAATTTCTACATTTCATCCATGCCCATCCCTATATTGAGTTGAGTATCGATAAATCCACTTTCATTTTTATTTCATCGTTTTCATCTATAACCCACTCTTCAATTTAACGGGGGAGTTGTTGAGAACATAGTATTAAAAACTGAAACCGGTGACTGGACCAGTGGACCTACTAAACCAGGTTTCGAACCGAAACTAGTCAAACCGAGACGTCAAATCTCAATGAACCAGTTTTAAAAAAAAATACATTAAATAATTAATTTTTAATTAAAAAAACTATTTTAAAGATTTGCAACCATGATTCCAAGCCAGTAGAGACAAAATATGAAGAGTTTGCTCATTTATATACCATGTAAAGGCAAATATATCAAAATGGCATCGATTGCAATACATATCATCGACAAAATACATAAGCAATTAGGCTCCAAATGGCCTATGAAGTCCAAAAACAATGCTACAAGCTATGAGGCCATTGGCCTACTACAAGACTACACATCAATGATCAACAACATGATCACTCCCCATCATGATCAAAATCATCACCACTACTAGACAAGGGATCATCAACATGAGCTACATAAATAATATGGCTCAGAGTTTGAGGACTCCTAAAACTCCTCTACAACTTTAGTAGTAGTAGTAGCAGCAACAACAACAAAAATAGACATCAAAACTACAAATCAATGCGCAACATGGTCTTTCATGAAACTCATCATTGATTCATCGCTACTAGAAATGGGATCATCAACAAGAGATACATAAACATCATCTAGCTCAAAATCTCCAGACTTGGATTGTTCAACCTTATAACATGATAGAAATTGAAAAATTTTAACATGCCTAACCAATGATTTTGGTTTGAGTGAAGGGTTCATCTCCTCAACCTTAAAATGTGGTAGAAAAATATTAGCATGCCTAACCAGTTGTTTTCCTTTTAGTGATGGGTACATTCTTGTTCAGGCCACGGTAGCGGAATTCAACAATCAATACCACCAATGTCAACAAAGTTCAACAATCAATGCCACCAACATCAAGGTTCTTAAAGGGCTTCATGCTCTTGATCAAATGCCAATCTCATACCCTCACACGTAATAGAATCAAATGGAAATATTGCAAACCCCCAAACCATGAAACCCTGAAAACCATTAAGTCTGCTAAATTTTGAGTGAAATCTAAAATTCTAGTTTCTCCATATGAAATCCAATGAGGTCGAAACCACTCTCAAACATCCTTAGTCATTTCATGGTAGTGTTAAAAATTTAAGTAAAAAGATGAAAATGAAAAATAAAGGAAATGTCACTTGGCCTGGCAATGAATCGACCAGTTTAGGATGGAACCGACCGATTTGACCATAAATCGACCGGTTTGACCATAAACAGGTCAATTCCATCCTAAAACAGCCGTTAGCGCCAATTCAACGGGTTTTTTTGGCAAAGAGGAGAGTCGAACCCGGTTTTTCTACCGGTTTGACCCGATCGGCTAATGAACCGACCGATTTGATCGATTTCTGGTTCAAGCCGACCGGTTTTTGATACTATGGTTGAGAATGGTTTTAGTTTCACTCAACCAAGGTTGGCATACAATTTTAATAAATATTTTATGTATTAGGAATGGCTTGTTAGAAATACACACCCTAGGTCTAGGATGTGCCTTAGCTAGGAAACATAAACACACTGGTAGTGCCTAACTTAAGATAGTTTTGCACAGTGGAATATACCAACAATTAGATCAATGATAATACATAATATTCTAGGCCCAAAACTTGTTTCTTACCATTCCATTAATAAGAAAACTCACGGGGCTCTCGTACCAAGGATCATGGCCCTTTATATCCTAGTACAATGCCAAATACAATGTTAAGTGGTTTTGACCAATACCCTAGGATTGAGGCTTTGTCCACTAAGCCTTTCTTGCCCTCATAAAGACACGTACAACACTTTAAATACTTATTTGTAGCAAACTAGGGCTTTTATCATCCCACATTAGGTTACTTAAACACAAAACATCTTACTTGGGCATGATCCTTAGCCCATGTTCCTCTTGCTATAGTTTACTTGGGCCCTCTGCCAACTCCTTTAGGCCTTTGGCCCCTTTGCTAGCTTAACGTTTGCTCCTTTACCCTTCAACTAGCCATGCTCGCTACTACAACAGCCTTAATCAGCTCTTTTGATGGCTTGGTTAAGTCACTTTTAGCCTTGATCTTCACAAGAAGAATGCTACTTTTGTCTCCTTTCTTTTGTATTTATACTTTTCCAAGGGGTGTGTCTCTTGGCCTTATTAGCCGACCTGAGCTGATTTGACACCTTAAGCCAACAATAATTAAATTAGAATAATAAGTGTTTTCCTTGGGTTCAAAGCCCACTCACTTTGGGTCCAAAACTCCAAACTTGGATGCAAAATCGATTAACCAAACCAAAAAGCCTCAAGGGATTTTCCAATTGGGAATACCTTCTGAACTACCAATATTTCAACACTCCCTCTTAGTGAGGAAGGCATTTCTGGAAGACCTAGATCTTTGAAGACACCATGCTCCAAGAAGCCTCCCGCTTCAGAGCATCTTGTCTGGCCATCCAAACCATGACTTTCCTTGTTCCTATAAATCTCCAACTCCATGACTTTCCTTATTCCTAAAAATCTCCAACTCCATGACTTTCCTTGCATGGCCATGACTTCCTTGAATGTACCATGACTTTTCGTTGCATGATCATGACTTTCCTTGCATGGACCATGACTTCCTTGGATGTACCATGACTTTTCGTTGAGTGCATCATGCCTTCCCTTACATGGCATACGACTTTCCTTGCATGCACCATGAATTCCCTTGCATGGCCTGGAAGACTCCACTGTCTCACTTTAACCTAATGGTTATACTTCCACTGGGTTGCAAACTCTCCCCCTGAGCCTGTAGTCTCCTTACATTAGTCACAGAACTCCCTCTGAGCTAACACCAGCGCACATCTCACATCCAACTGCTCTTTGAAGTAGCTCTAACACCATGTTAGAAATCCACACACCCTAGGTGTAGTCTATGCCTTAGCTAGGAAACATAAACACACTAGCAATTCCTAACTTTAAACAATTCTGCAGAGCGGAATATACCCTCAATTAGATCAATGATATAACACAATATTTTATGCCCAAAACTTGTTTCTTACAATTTCATTAATAGGAAAACACATGGGGTTCTCATACCAGAGATAATGACCCTTTATATCCCACTACAATGCCAAATACAATGTCAAGTCCTTTTGACCAACACCCTACAATTGAGACTTTGTCCTCTAAGCCTTTCCTGCCCTCACAAAGACACTTATAACACTCTAAATGCTTAGTTGTAGCAAACTAGGGCTTTTAGATTACTCAAACGCAAACCAGCATACCTAGGCATGATTCTTTACCCCATGGTCCTCTTGTTGTATGTTTTTTGGGCTCTCTGCCAACTCCTTTATGCCTTTGACCCCTTTACTAGCCCTATTATTTGCTCCTTTACCATTCGACCAGCCCT
The DNA here is from genome assembly GCA_034641835.2 of Pinus albicaulis. NCBI lineage: Eukaryota > Viridiplantae > Streptophyta > Pinopsida > Pinales > Pinaceae > Pinus > Pinus albicaulis. The sequence goes on along the minus strand of CM076574.1, from coordinate 1,176,881,511 downwards.
ACTTGTTGCTAGGGCAACCTTAATCAGCTCTTTTTCTACTTCGGCCTCCCTATTTTTACGTTAAACAGGCCAGTGGATGCCTCCTTGAGCCCAGCAAGCTGCTACAACAGCGCTACATCCCTCCTCCTTGTTTGTTATAGTTGGTTTGTTTAAGCTTGCGGCCTATTCCTTGGTTGCAGGCTCACTTCAAGCTAACAACAGTCTACACAAAACTTCTATCTAGCCTTTCCCAATAAGCAAAACCTTGAGCAAACTCGGCCTTGTCCACAGATATATCCTTCTTCAACTGTGGCTCCTTTTGTTGTCTTCACTAAGTCACTTTTAGCTTTGACCCTCACAAGAAGAATGCTCCTTTTCGCTCCTTGCCTTATATTTATACTTTTCCAAGGGGTGTGTCTCTTGGCCTTACTGGCCAACTTGAGCCGACTTGACACCTTAAGCCGACAATAATTAAATTAGAATTATAAATTTTTTCCTTGGATTTAATGCCCACTCACTTTAGGTCCAAAGCCCCAAACTTGGGTAAAAGGCCCATTAACCAAACCAGAAAGCCTCAAGGAATTTTACAACTGGAAATACCTTCTAAACCACCAATATTTCAACATGGCTAAGACCAACCTAGTCAATATTCATGATTTTATTTCTTGGATTGGTTAAGGCTAACTCGATCACTCGATCAGCCCATAATCCCTCTTGGGTAAAACACCATAATCTTGAGTTGTGTATATATGCATAGCTCTCATTTGTGATTTCACAAATCTTGTGATCATTCTTTATAAAAATGATTTGGCCAATGGGCACCATAAAAGGTGGCACTCTCCTATGATTAGGTTATTTCTCCTTCTAGCATGCTTCTCTTGGGTTATTTTTCTCTCTAGCTCGTGCTGCTTTTCTTTCTCTTTACTGCAGATTTAGCATTTACTGCTTGGTTCCATTCAATCCTTTCTCACTCCTATGAATTATACACTGGGACACCACAATCAGGGTTTGAATTTAAAATAGATATGAATGGAACTTAACTACATTCACTTGCAGAGCAGTTAGAGACCTAGGCAGGTGAACAAGAAATAATTGAGATTTACATTTTCGCAGTCTATTTCTAACCACAGTAATGTATGATCAATTCTTAACTGAAATTAACTTTGATCAAGAGCAGGGATGTATACTAGTACATATATCCATACCATTTTCAGATTTCTTGGTAACAAGGTGTATATATATATTCTCTTTATATATTTTAATATGCACACAGGCATACATATAGGAATATGTGTCTATACAAACACATAATACTTGGGAAAGGAAACCACCAAATCACCAAAAAAATTGAAACTGTTATGCTTAGATTGCAGAACATTCTCAAATTTTAGACTCCATTTTCAAACAGGAAGGACTCGAATGAGTAGCTAATCTCCAGAAATTGGACAAGAGTTCTGCTTGGATGCATTGTTATTTGTATTCAATCTACTCATAGCTCTGGTGTCCAATGAGAAAAGACTTATTCTCATGCAGATCTGTAAATTTATTTTAACCTGAATTCCATTTTCAGGATCTGATATGAGCTGCACATGCTTTAAGAAGAAACAACATCGCCCTCAGGTTGTCAATCTTCCAAAACCCATTCATTAGTTCACATCATTTATATGAAACAGTTATCTAAATTCCTAAGATAAAAAATAAGGTCATTTATATTCTCAAGAGGCGAACAGTTGAACTCTGAATAATCCTGTTATGAACCTCCCTAGGGTATGTATCTTGATCTATTCACGTTAAAGTTCTTATGCATTTTGTTATAACGTTCATGCAGTATCCTTTCAGGAACTTAAAGAGTTAGTTATGTTCCACTCTTTTTCGGCAGGCCTCTAATGATTTTGATAGCGATAGGTGAGGTTGATGCCGTCAAGGAAGATTTGCAAGTTCAAGTAGAGTGGAAGGCAGAAATTCATGCCCAAAAGTGCATGCATGTTCCTCACAAGAAACATTTAAAAACGTGAGGAAAAGGAGGCCAACCCTTGTCAGCATGAGCATTCCCACTAAGATAACAAAGGTCATCTTCTTCCTGTATCATTACCTACTAGTAATATATTTTCTAAGTAAATTTCCTACAAATGCATTCTAGAGAGTTCAGACTTCAGATACAGATCTTGTGAGTCTGAAAACAAATTACCATGGCATAAGAGAGTCGATTTATCAAACTGGATGCCAAAATAATGTGTTAGACTTAATTTATGTGTGAAATTTAACTGCAGTTCATTATGATATTTTCCTAACAAAGGTTATATACAACTTTTAACGGCCATCAGTTTCAATCAATCATGATCAACTTTGAATTATAGTTAAAATCAACATGATCAATATATAACCATATGGTCAATATATTTAAATGCAGTTCATTATGATCCATCTTTAAAAAAGGTTAAATACAACTTTTAACAGCAGTCAGTTACAATCAATCATGAATCATGATCAAATTTCAACTACAGTTAATTTCATCATGGCCAATATATAACCATAGTTGATTGACATAAAGGTCAACAGAAGTAGAAGTGCATGTGTATGGATGCATTTTTCTTTATGACATGGTGTATATTAGATATATATTTATGCATTTATACAAAGATATCTACATACATATATACGAACATGTGCTACAAATAAAACACGTCATTATTTTACACTTAGTACTTACGTATTACATTGAGTTGCCCAGGTTCATGGGTGCATCAAAACACAAACATGCACATCAAAGTTGCATGGAGTCTCTTGTATGGGGACATTCTAGCACACAGGGTAACAGAAATGTCTAGTACCCCAGGTTCATGGGTGCATCAAAACACACACATGCACATCAAAGTTGCATGAAGTCTCTTGTATGGGAACATTTCTAGTACCCGGGTACTAGACATTTCTAGAGATGGGGTACCCAGTACAAACCTCCAAAATAAACTATGCCAAGTGCAGGTATGTGCATCAATATTTTACACTTAGGGGTACTAATGTATTACACTGAGTTGACCAAGCTCATGGATGCATCAAAACATACACACAAACACATCAAACTTCCAATGAATCTCAGGTATGGAGGGCATCTTTATTACAGGAACTACCAAGTACAAACCTTGAGAAATACAGCATACCTAGTGCAGGTGTTTTGTGTGTTTGTGTGCATGTTAGCTTGTTTGGTTTGACAACATCAGCCAAAGATGAAGCCTGATATGAGATCGCAGGAGCCATTCGCATCAATTCCATTGAGATTACCATCTGCTCATTAGAGCTGCTGGTTAATACCAACATCCATCTAGGACTCTGGGAAAGTGGGTGAAATTCTGCGAGCTTGAAATGAATGCCAACAAGACAATGGTGTATGTTACATATAATCATTGTCAGTTGCAAGAAGATGGTACCTACAACAGAAAACTGCCCATAAGTAAAAATTGAATCCCATGGCAGAAAAATGGTGCCCACGTAGCAAAATGCAGATACCTACTGCATACAATCAATGTCCACAGCAAGAAGATGATGCCTGCATGGCTAAAAAGGGATGGACACAGAAAGAAAAAGGTGCCCACTGCTTACTGTCCAGAGCAAGAAGGAGCCAAAACAGAAAGAACGAACAAAAAAAAAGAATTAATAGAACAAACAAACAAAAACATTAAAAAATAATAATAATAAATAAATAAATAAAATTAAAGAATCAAAAAAGAACAACAACCAAGAAAGAAAAGAAATATTACCAAAAGATTTATAACAAAAAATAAAAATAAATAAAAAAATAAACAACAACAACAACAACAACATTTCTTGCAACAACAAATAATCACCCCAAGCTCCAATTTGGGGCCCAAACCAGTCACCAAATGACAAAACAATGCTGCTGCAATTTTCATCTCCATGGTGGAAAAAATGGTTGTTGGGCTCTATATTCAAATTATACATGTTCCAAGCAAGGTTGAGAGTTGAGAAAATAGAGCATTGACCTTTTTTAACTCAGATCTGTTTACAGCCAGTCAGAAGTAGCCTGAGTAGTTGGGATTCATGGTGCTAATGCCACCCACCTTAGTTAGAATCCTAGGTAACCTTTCTCAGTATGGCTATCATAACAGGCCAGGGGGGGCTTTCTAGGCAGCAACACTATGTGATTCTTGGTGGCAGCAATGATTGTATGTTCTAGTTACCGATTTCCCACTTGATAAATTAAATAAAAAAATCAGATATGTTTGCATTTGTTGGTTTCCTATTCTCGGGTATGTGCCCAATGAAGGCTTTATATTCAAGTTATGTATGCCCCAAAGAGTGTAAAGTGTTGAGCAAATAAACCATTGACCTGTTTTTGCCTTGGATTTTTAATGTTAATTTTATTCTACAATTGAGGACACACATCGAGGCCTGTAGTCCACAAGATATTATTTTAACTGGAGATTAGAGAAATAATGCAGTTTTAACTTCTTTTTTTAGTCCATCCAACAAAATACAACACGATGTTAGCAGTTGTTGTGAAGACAACAACATTCTTTTCTTGCAAGAATGAGCACTGGGAATGTGACAGTCTACAGAGAAGTCAGAAAACCAATCATGCCACCATTATAAGTGAATTAATTAGCATAAAATAGGAACATCTCTTCATTTGGGTTTGGGTCATTGATTGCATCACCAGAGAGCCTAGGAGATGCAAGTATTTTGCCTGGTGAAGGATGGGCATCTCCCTAGCCACAGCGGGGACAAGTGCCACATCCCCTTTCCATGTTCATGTAGCCTATTGCAAGGGATGTAAACCCTGCCTATTGACGTACCATTTACTCATTTCCTTCTTACTTAACAAGAAACTGTCCCTAATTCTGTTAAAGATCAGTAAATCTATGTTCAAACCTAAACTGGGAAATCCATTTAATCTGATATGGTAGATCATTTTTTGACCAGCCAAATAAGTTGTTGTGCTTGCTTCCTATAGTTCTAGTTCAGCTATCAAAAATCACATCTTCTCAAACTGAACAACAGAACTCTAGAATGGTACCTTTGTCCAAGTGTGATAGCTCATTAAGTTTCATAATATTAATGCTAATATCATGAATACCAAGGTGTGCTTGGGGATCAACACAAAAATCCTATGGGCCTTGTTAACCCTCAGATTTGCCCCTTGCAAATTAGAGGATTAAGAGCCATCACTCATTGGCCTGGCATTCAGAGTCGGCTTTCAGAGTTTGCTGCTTCCACACAAGTCAAGAGCCAGGTTCATAGAGATCAGATGAAGGAGTTTCCAATGATTTCGGCCAATTTCATAGTCAAAGAGATGAAGGAGTTTCCAATGATTTCAGCCAAATTTCATAATCAAAGATATTTGACGGCCACTTTCATCAGTTCTGGAGGACACTACTATTTTTAGCAGCTAATGTTCAAAGACTTTAATGTCAAAGGTACGAGCTCATGATTCTGATGAGCTATTTTCAATAGCTTAAGGGAATGAACCAGTTGAAAAACCAGGTTACGCTGACTTGTGGGCTAAGATTTTCCATTAAACGGCCATAAACCAGCCGGTTTATGACAGACCAGGTCGGTTTTCACATAAACCAGCCGGTTTATGACAGACCCCACGTGAGTTGTTTTTTGGATTTTCTTAGTAGTTTTAAGGGAAGCTAGCGGGCTATTTCCCTTCCAAAACAGCCCCTCCAAGCCTTTAAAAGGATGTCTCCCCTCTCATTTTCCTCTTACATCTCAACTGTTGCAATGTGGGCAATCAACAGTCCGGCAGTTCAACGATATAAGCTAAAGGGGATGTTAAATTCTTAAAGTAAAAGTGACATTTCATCATTTTAACTAACTTTTTAGCATTACCATGAAATGACTCAAGATGTTTGAGAGTGCTTTCAACCTAACCGGATTTCATACAGAGGAACTAGACTTTTAGATATCACTCAAAATCTAGCAGACTTAAAGTTTTTCAAGATTTCAAGATTTAGGGGATTGCAATGTTTCTAATTGAATCTGTCATGCGTGAGGGTATGAGATTAGCATTTGATCAAGAGCATGAAGCCCTTTAAGTACCTTGATGTCGGTGGCATTGATTGTCGAACTTCGTTGATGTTGGTGGTATTGCTTGTTGAACTCCTCTACCATGGCCTTAACAAAAATGTACCCTTCACACACAGGAAAATAATTGGTTAGGCATGCTAAGCTTTTTCTACCATATTATAAGGTTGAGGAGATGAACCCTTCAGTAAACCAAAATCATTGGTTAGGCATGTTAAACTTTTTCAATTTTACCATACTATAAAATTGAGGCTTTGATCAATCCAAATCTGAAGAGTCTAAAGACTTTTAGCTAGATGATGCTTATGTACCTCTTGTTGATGATCACATTTCTAGTAGTGTTGAATCAATGATGAGTTTCATGAGTATCAGTGATTTGTAGTTTTGATGTGATGTCTAGTTTTGCTACTACTACTAAGTTCTAACTGAGGTTGCAGAGGAGTCTAAGGAGTCCTTCGACTTCGAGCCAGAGGATGTTTATGTAGCTCATGTTGATGATCCCATATCTAGTAGTGGGATGAGTTTGATCATGATGAGGAGTGATCATGTTGATCACCGATATATAGACTTGTTGTAGGCCAGTGGTCCCATAGCTTGTAGCATTGTTTATGGACTCTGGAGGCCATTTAGAGCCTCATTAATTATGTATGTTGCTGATATGTATTGCACTCGGAACCATTTTGATGTATTCACCTTTACACAGTATATAGATGAGCATACTTTGTATATTTTCTCTCTATTGGTTTGGAATCATGGTTTTAAATCTTAAAAATAGTTGTTTTCGTTAAAAAAATAATTATTTCATGTATTTTTTTAAAAATTAGTTCATTGAGATCTTATCAGGCCAGTTTTTCCTGTTCCGGTTTGATAAGTGGACCAGTCCAGTCACCAGTTCCGTTTTTGAATACTATGATCCAAATTCCTTGCAGAAAATAAAATTCAGCGAGCCTAACTTCATTGACATGCAAACATTTTTCAATTTTTAGAAATGCTTATTTTTAGGTGTGCTAGATTTGGCAAGGATCCTCTAGCAATTCCAAACATTTCTCATATTTCCCTAAATTTTTTGGGGGACTATTATTTTTGGCATGACTATTTATAGCTTGTGGTCACCATGTAGCTTGACAAGTGGATGCGCTATGTGGTAGTTAGTATAGCTTCTTTTCCATCATTTCTTTCTTCCTTTCTCTCTATTTATTATTCATCTAGGGCATTTTTATTGTGATCTGTCTTGTACCTTACCTCAATGAGAAAACATTCTTTTGACGAATACAATGACAAAGTTTGACCATGCTTTTCTTCTAGCTATTTGGCTCATGGACACAATATTTCATGTTTTGTATGGTGATATAGATAGTATTTCCTCTACTTTCATTTTATCAATCATTTAGAGTGCATTTTCTTCTGTCTTTCTTTCATATTTTGATGTTTACTAATTAAAATTACATTTATTTCTAATTAACAAGCCATTTTTATCATTGGTTACCTAATTGCATGCCAAGGAGCCATATTTTGTGTTGATTTCTTATGCTACTTGGCAGATTTTAGATGATTTTCAACACATGACAAGCAAGGGACACCCGCCAAGATTGGCAAGCACCTAAGAAACCAAATTCGTTCCTCAGCCCCGTCGAGTCCCAAATTGTTCGAATTGGATATGATTCGGTGGAACATGTTGATAAATCAAGGCCTTTTAATAGATATGAGATTTCTCTTATTTGATAATTACTTGTGATGATTTTATGCTTCTAGATTAGATTTTTTCTTTGATGTGTTTTTATTATGTTCTTCTTATAGATCTTCAATTGACGAGTACCAAGACCATGACAAAGACCCTTGACACAAGTATCCTCCCAAGACCCTTGTCACTAGCCTTCTCTTCTCGACTTCTCTTTTTCAATCCTTCTTTTCTGCATTGCACTGCACTGCACTGCACCTTGGACTGCCCTTAGAGAAACTCGGTCTCTACTTCAGCACCTCTAAACAAAGTACTCTACCTCGACTCCCTATATACCTCTTCTCAGCTTACTTTCTTGACCCCTTTATATGTTACCTTAAGCCCAAGACCGAGCTTGTCTTAACACTATAACAGGCCTTGGCCTTTCTGATTTATGCGAGATATACCCAAGACAGAATTATATAGATCTTATTCCTTCGTTGATATGCCTCCTTCTTCAGACTTCTTTTCAGTTTCTTAACTTCGCACTTATGTCTGAAATCCTTGACCGAAATTGGAAGCGCTGAAATGAGGCCAAGTGATGCTATTTATAGAGACTGTCTTCTTGTCTTTAGGCCGACATGATCTTAGGAGGTGAGTCGACTTCATTGTGGAAGATATTCATCATATTTAGGCAAACTTGGAGAGGCCTAGTGACAAGGTCTTTGAGGATTACTTTTACATAGACAAATGTGTAATTTTACAAGTGTAACATGACTTCATTTATATGACAATGACTCTATTATTTTTATGACGAGATGACAAAATCCTAGAGTCTCCAAAATGAGAGTCTTTGACCTAAAATTAAAATCTCTTGCTCATGAAACCCATGATGCAAAGTAATACAATAATAAATACATTTTATTTTTCTTCTGTCTCTCTTACATAAAATCATAATTACATGTCATTATGAAGACCAAACCTAGTTACACTTTTCAACACTCCCTCTTAACTAGGGAGGTATTCATAATGGTACTTGGTCATTCTCAATCTGAAGAATCTCATAAGAAGAATCAGATTGGTAATCCATCTGTATAGCACCATATCAACCAACTATTCTCAACCACTCGGGTTCTCTCAGAGTATGTCCAGGACTATTCTCATCTTGGATTCCTAGTCCTCAAATAATTTGGTCCTTTCACAACTCCCCTTATCTTGCATGCCCTACTACATCCTTAAAGAGTATCGGATGCTAGATGATTACCCAATCCTCTATTCTGTCTTCCTAGGTGAAGACCAGAATGATCTGTCTATCTCCCCCTCTAAATTAGTGGGAAATTTCGAAGTTTCCACCAAGTAAAAAACTCGTTTGCAGGTTGCCTCTTAATCAAGAACCTGCAACAGCTCCTAAGGTGTAAATAATGGAACAACCAGCTGCTCTGAAGAACTCCTTCCTTCGATGTCATGAATTTCTTCTTTGATATGGAGTCTTCATTCTTTGGGATCTCTTCATAGGGCACAAACCTGTTGGGAATCACGATTGCCGTTAGACCAAAACCCGCAAGTGTTAGTCAACGATCGTATCGCCAGAGATAAAAATCCACGAGAGGCGGTTAGTCCATGTCACGAAACACACGAGGAGTGTTGGTTTATCCAATGTCCAACAATCTCCCCCCAACGCGAGCCGGGTGTGTATCGAACTCGTGACCTACGCTCTGATACCACTTGTTGGGAATCACGATTGCCGTTAGACCAAAACCCGCAGGTGTTAGTCAACAATCACATCGCCAGAGATAAGGATCCACGAGAGGCGGTTAGTCCATGTCACGAAACACACGGGGAGTGTTGGTTTATCCAATGTCCAACAAAACCATCCATCACTTTCATCCACGAGACATGTCACCATTATTTTCATTGGAGAGCGATCCATCAATCTTTTCATCTGGCTTTGGTTCGTGTCATGCTTCTATCTTCATATCATGTTTCTTCAATGATCTTTCATCCTACCACATGGTCATCAATGGTGGAAGATATCCACTTCCCTTTAGCAGCCCTACATAAGCCCGTCCAAATATAGTTCAAAAATAAGAGATGAACACTTCAAATTAAAATTACCTTTGTGATGGTCTTTCATCATGACAACTTCCTGTAGGTATCAACATCCTTCATATATGTTGACACATTTCCCTAAGATATCTTTTTGTCAAGGTTTTCCATCTTTCCAGGCTTCCATCAGTCTTCATATATTTCCAGGAGATTTCCTAGTCAAATCTTCTTGGTCGTCATGGACGTTGATTGTCTTTTACCATGGTTGCATTTTCTCACGATCTCTTCCTTTCTTTCTTCTCGCACATTTTATTTTATTCCCAGGAGCTTCCAATTAGAGTTCCTTAATTGTATTCAACCACCTCATACTCCATATGAGGACATATTATGTTGATTTCATCTAGTGTGAACCATGCCTTTTGGCAACCTTTGCACAGGAGGAGATTCCTTTTCTTTGATCATGCTTCTAAAGACAAAAGTATACTATCTGCAACCATATGACATGACTTCGTAATATTCAGTATAAGCATATATACCTCACCTTTTCCCTTGAGTCATTTGTAGCAGTTTTCCTTTGAATGAAAGAGCTTCATTCCCTCGACCTGCTTTATCAATATGTCATTATATCCTAATCCTTGAATTCTACAAGTTAGAATTCTTGATGAAACATTTGCTTCCTTTCTAAAACAGTAAATCTGATGAGGATTCCATTTGAAGAATCTTTCATATTCTTTATCAGCACATGTTTCCATATTGATTAATGAATGATGAGCCTTGACCTAGATGACTTCTTTTTCTTTCATGAATGTCATTTTAAGTGAGGTTTCCAAGAGCTACATAATGCATAGCATGATTGTCATATATTTTGTTCTAGACATCCCCCTATGACAAGTGCTCTTATTTCAATACTCCTATCATGATGTCAATTCTAATATGATGCATCTATCTTATATACAATGCTTCCTATCTTTTAATTTTACAATAGACAAATATTTTACAGTGAAGAAGATTATCTCAAACGTAGTAGAGATCTCTCACTTCTTCTTTCTTAGGCTTCTTTGTTTCAAGTTCTTCCATTTCTCCAACAATATGGGCTTCTTCCATTTTTCTCTTGTCCTTATTTGATTTGGGACTATCTCATTTATAATGCCTAAGTTCGTTACATCCATAGCATCTTATCTTATCCATGTTCCTCTTTTTTCTTTTGAGAATTAAATTTACCAAATCTTCCCTTTCTCCTTGTCATGGCAACATAGGCTTAATTTTATGCATTTCATCCCATATCAATTTTTGCTTTCAACCTGGTTTCTTCTATCTTACATAGAGACCATAAATATTGGAATGGTGTGGCTTCTTTCTACTCATATATACTAGAAGTGAATTTTCCCCATCCCTCTAGTAGAGCATTCAATACCACTGTAGTCATTTCTTTATCAAACATAACTTCTCCTAGTTCTTGTAGTTGATCTCGTATTTCAGATATCTTCATGAAGTATGATTCATGAAGTTATTCCTTCTTCCCTTGACATCTTTAGCTTGTAGAGTTCTTGCCTTAATGAGATTACTTCTCCTGCAGTACTCACAGAAAATAGCTCTACCAATTTGTCATATATTCCTTTTACAGTTTCTAATTTTGATACATATAGGATTTGAGAGTCTTTTATGGATTCTAAAAAAATCCTTTGGGCTCTCACTTCACCTTTCATGTATTTAGCATGTGCTTGAGTATCTTCTTTTGAAGGTAAAGTTGTTGACCCTTTGATATGAACCATGACTTCATTCTCAATAAGATTTAGATTCGTCCTTTTCTTCCATGCAAGAAAGTTTGAGGCCCCAGGCAATTTGTTGCTTTCCTTGCAAAAAGGCATTTTGGCAGATTCAGATGAAGTCATAAAGATACTTACTTATGTAGATGATTCTTTCTCCACTAGGCTTCTTCCTTGAATTTGATGATAGTAGCAAAAGCTCCTTCTTAGATAGACTTCTTCAAGAGTGGTATAAGGAGATAGATCACCTTAGACCTTGATGATAAATGTTCTTGATAATTATGATCAATGATGGCTTGATGATATCTTCAATGATGGTGACTTTGCTTCAACAAGAGAGAGATTGTCTTAAAACTTTTGAACATAATGATTACACCCTTGATCTTTGCTCTTCTAGGAAGGAACTTGATGTATAGGTCCTTCAATTCAAGAAGGGTTTTTGAGGTCTCTTGAGATGACTTGAGGATTTCACCAACTTCTTTGCAGGCTTCTTCTTGTATGATGATCTTTGATGTCTTCCTTGGAACTTGATCCTTGAGTGTCTTCTTGTATGATGATCTTTGATGTATTCCTTGGAAATTGATCCTTGATGTAAAACCATGTTGAGAAATCAAGGGCCTTTAACAGTTATGAGATTTCTCTTAACTGATAATTACTTGTGATGTTTTTATGCTTCTTGATTATATTTTTTCTTTGATGTGTTTTTATTATGTTCTTCTCATCATGTCAATTATCAAAATACACAAGAGACACAGTATATAGGCTTGTAAGCTAGGGCCAAAACCTCTCATTCTTTGAGAGTAAAACCCGATCAAAAATTCTTCTCATAGATATTCAATTGACAAGTACCAACATCATGACAAAGACCCTTGACACAAGTATCCTCCCAAGACCCTTGTCACTACCCTTCACTACTCTTCTCGACTTCTCTTTTTCAATCCTTCTTTTATGCACTACTCTACACTGTACCTTCGACTTCAGTAGCTCTAAACAAACTACTTCTCCTCGGCTTCCTTCAACCTCTACCTTAGCTCCCTATGTACCCCTTCTCAGATTAATTTCTTGACCCCTTAATATGTTATCTTAAGCCCAAGACCGAGCTTGTCTTAACACTGTAATAGGCCTCAGCCTTTCAGAGTTATGCGAGATACACCCAAGATAGAATTATATAAACCTTATTCCTTCATTGTTATGACTCCTTCGCACTCCTTTTCAGTTTCTTAACTTCGCACTTATGTTTGAATTCCTTGCTCGAAATTGGATGCACTGAAATGAGATCGAGTGATGCTATTTATAAAGACTATCTTCTTGTCTTTAGGCCGACATGATCGTAGGAGGTGACCTACTTCATTGTGGAGGATCTTCATCCATATTAGGCCGACTTGGAGAGGCCTAGTGACAAGATCTTTGAGGATTACTTTTACATAGACAAATGTGTCTTTTTACAAGTGTAACATGACACCATTTACATGATAATGACTTATTTTTATGACAAGATGACAAAATCCTAGAGACTACAAAATGAGAGTCTTTGACCTAAAAATAAAATCTCTTGCTCATGAAACCCATGATGCAAGTAATACAATAAATACATTTTATTTTTCTTTGTCTCTCTTACATAAAACCATAATTACATGTCATTATGAAGACCGAACCTAGTTACACTTTTCAACAGAACATGTCCTCCAGATCGTGTCCGATCGTGTCTTATCAATACACGATCGTGTCCCGATTCTGGGACACTTGTCTGGCTTTTATGAGTGTCGCACGGCCCATAAAGGGTCGTTTGGTCCATTTCAACTTCACAATTCACTCTCTCTTGTTGTGGGTTTGTTGTGGGTGTGTGGGAGCATTTTCGAGGTGATTCAAGCAACATGGAAGTGCATTTTGTCTCTAATTTTTTTGCATTTTTATTAAAGCAGTTTGCATGTGCATTTTTTATTTATTTTTTTACAACATTCATGGCTCAATCAAGGGCAGAAGGGAAGGGGCAATGGAAGGGGAAGAATGTCCCCATTTGAAAGGCCCCTCTTGTTTGGTGGGGTCAATGTTATATATTATTATTATTATTATTATTATAATATATATATATATATATAACATGTCATGTTCTGGGGGGTCAACGTGCCTGTGTCCGACACTCGAATCCTCGTGTTCTCGTGTCAGGTGACTTAGGCAAGACCAATCAAAATGGAAAGGCAATCAACTAGTGACCTTTGGGATGATATGCCTATTAGTTATCACTTCACTTTTGTGCTCCAAGAATTGGAGTCGGCATTTTCTTGTGGTGCAAATTTCTATGCTAACAATTTGGCATTGTTGCAAGGAACCACCGTTAATCTTCAATTATTTTAATGACATCGTTGAATCTTTTTTAAATTGTTGCTATATTTTATTTTTTCTCATCTAGTGACTCCATCTGATGTAGGATCGAATCATATTGGCTAACAAGAGGACATTCTCATGATTTGATCATACACAAGACATTGCTTTGGGCTTTAGTGAACCTGAAAAACTATTCTAGAACACAAGCACAAATCACTACCTAACAACATCCATGGGCAACCCGATTGCAGAAAGAACGTGATTGATCATGGATGTTGAATACATGTAATTCGTGTGGGATAAAGATTGGAATTTTCTCACATACCATGTCCTCTCGAAAATAGGAATTCAATGCGATAATCATCTTCATCAAATGGGTAGTCTAAAGTGGAATTTGGCCCTAGGTACCAAATTTTAACAGTATTTTTGGTGTAGACAATTTACTAGAACAATTTCATCATGGATCTTATCTTGAATAATATAGTGGGAAGAAAAGTCCAAAAAGAGTTGAGGAGCAGCAGTGGGTGGAGGTCTCGAAGTTTTGTTGCCTTGAAGGACAAAGGAGCAGCTAATGAGCGTGAAGACCCTATGTGTTGGTTGTCAATGGACTTATGATCAACTAGAAGGAAAATTAAACAATCTAGGTTCAATGGCCTAAAGGACTTGGTGCATTGATAGAGGCAAGTGCTACAGAAAGGAAGCAAAGGACCTGCAATGTACAAGATACAACAAAGCAGTTGTGATTGTATACTACATCAGCTAGATCATCAATGTATCCTGTAACTTGTATTCTTGTACTAGTGGATATTTGAGAGCCATTATCCCTGGTACGATAGACCTAGATTGTTGTATTATCAAATTGATTAATATAATGAAGTTGGATTATTGTGAAATTGTGTAAAAAATTGTGTATATTTTGTGCACTAGTAGATTTACTGTTGTATAGTATTTTATTGAGCAATGTAGACTTGTTGTGATACTTGGTTTGGTAGCATCAATGATTTAAGATTCTATCCTAGACACTAGTATAATGGAAAAACAACACTTAGGATGTAACAAGCACTAAAACAACCATACAACCATACCCCTTTCTCATGACACATTTTGATTACTTTTCTTTTTCTTTGGATGATAAATGACCCCTTGATAACAAAGTGGCCTACCTTTGGCTTAGGTGTCACAAAAGATGGGTATCTATTATGCCAAATTCACCAAAGACTTGCACAACATCCAGGAGCCATCAAGGTCACAGAGACTTCCAACAGGTCACAAATGCTGTAGTTACCTCTACTAGCAGCACGAAAGTGGCAACATCTATAACCCCAAGGTCTTGAATTGGCAAATATATGGCTGATGATTATTTTGTTTATGTTGATTGTGATGAAAAAAATAACATATGGCTACGCTTTGTTCAAGAAACTGAACTCATAAATCAATTGGGTTTCCTTGAACTAAAAGCCTCTTCTGAACATAACATGTTTTTGGTTATCTAGAAAACAACAATAAATGAATGCTAAATAATACAATAAAAATAAAGTAGAAATATGGGAGAAAACACGTGTTCCAGCCACTCAAATAAGATATTATGGACTCAGTGGTGCACGAGTCTCATAAGGACAAATTCATCAACATTGTCTTTTTCAATTTTCTTTATCACCAATTAACTATATCAAATTTACATGGACAAACGATGTTTTGCAAACCCCTATCTTTTTCAATTTCCTTTATCACCAATTAACTATATCAAATTTACATGGACAAACAATGTTTTGCAAGCCCCTTGTTTCTCAAATATAAAATTTTTGTCATTCTATACACCTAAATTTTCAATTTTCAACAAAATCCAAACAAGATAACCACTTACAAAAAGAATTCATTAGAACAAAATAAAAAAACTCAGAAGACTGCTAAATAAATAAATATGTTATGGCTTTCTAGTTATCCTATGTATATTTAAAAGAATAAACGAGCCTTCAAAGATGTCCAAAGTATTGTCTACCTTAGAATATAATAAAAACTCAAATTGCCTCTAGGGTAATTTTATTAACTTGCTGTATGTTTAGGGCCCATTTGCTTCACCTTCAATCTTGCTTAAAATGAACCAAATTTGATATACGTTGTGGCCTAAAACTACGGTCTAAAGTTGTAAATTTTATATACATCGTGGCCTAAAATTACGGTTTAGAGTTATTGACAGCGGCCTAAAATTACAGTTTTGGGTTATTGACAACCATCATGCCCTGAAATTAGGGCTTCCAGTATATAGGCATACATAAAAACCTATGGTTAAGGTTAGGCTTAAATCTTTCATGTAGAATCAGATTTTAGCTGGAACCCTGATCTACTTCGAACGTGCCATATCAATACAACTTTCTCTCCGGCTAAAATCCTTCATTCAGAATCGGATTTTAGCCGGAACCCTGGTCTGCCCCTCGGAACCCGCCATACCAATACAACTTTCTCTCTGAGAAACCCCAAATCCAAAACCCTGAAAACCCTAGACCAGCTGCAGTTTACAGCAAATCAAATGCAATCACCCAGAAAATATAAAACAAAATTCATCTGACCTCGATAACCAAAAAACCTACAATGGCGGCCTTCAAGAGCTCAAAATGCTTGTTGACTCCGCCGAGAAAATACTCGCTGTAGATGAAATCCTTTTTTATCTACGGACTATGCATTTTTCTGAACTCTGCTCTGAACTCTGCCTATACACTTTGCTCTATTCTGCATCGCTCGCGAAAATCTTTGGTTCGGGCTGCTCGTAAGAATACTCCGTATATACTCAAAACCTGCCTTCTCTATACAAACTCAAACACTGCCTTTGCATTCCCGAGAACCTTTGCGCAGGCGCCATCAAATGACAGATGCTATAAATTATGGTGGCGAAGGGCGGGAGGTCTGTCAAACCAGTTAAGTACCAAGATTTCATTAAAGCTGAGAGAGGCATTAAATAGCTACTCACTTTTCATTAAATCTCATCGAGTCATTGGAATGCAAGGTCATTTAAGAGGTTAAATGTTAAAGAGTCGTAATGTCGGTTCTTATTTTGTGATGTATTTTTTTAATTACTTTTTAAGCTTCATATAATAGTGAAGGAGATATCTATTAAAAATATCATTAGGATTGATATTTTCCAATTTTTATATATTAATTAAAATTTTATTTATTAAACTTTGGATTTGAGTGTCTAAAAAGTAGAGGGACGCATTAATCACTCTTATGATTAATGCATTTAAAACATTCATTTTGAGGGAATGATGGCACCTTGGGCTTGTCTTTTTGTTTATCCACAATCTAAGAGATTGTAATGGTAGCAAACTCTTCTTGACTCAGCATACATAGCTACCTAATGGCAGTAATGGCATGCATGCAAAGAATGTTGAGAATGTTAGAAGTTTGGGCAACAAAAAGCAAGAATGTTGGTTGTAAACAATTGAGGGCAACAGATGGCAGATGGGTTGGTTACAGCATCCTTTCACAGTCATTGTGGTGAGGGAGTGTGCCAAACCTCATTGGGGAAGGATATGCTTGTTAGTCAAGGTTGTCATTGATGTCAATATGGCATTAGCTGAGATGGCAAATATTCTTGTGATGTCAATGAACCTCATGTAATCCATAGGTGCTAAGGATGCCATTAATGAAGATGTTAAGGATGCTCTAACCTTGTGAAGTTTTCAAGCTATTAATGATGCTCATAGTGACTCTTGATGAAGAAGCTCTCCTTGTGATGACCTAGCCCGTACTCTAACAAATGGATGCATGCTGCATATGGTTAATGACATATCACTGCACTATCTTGATGACATGGTGACATTGATGGCACACATGATGACATGTATGGTGATGACATGAAGGAATTGGAGATCACTTGATGACATATGATTATTAAAGACATAACAAGTGGAGACCTCACTTAATGCCCCAATGACCTCATTATGTCCCAAACACCTTATACATAAAAAATTCACAACAGTCATAAAGAAAATTATTTTTTGTCAACATAGAGGCATCCTATCAACTTGGCTCCTTCACCATCTAAAAAATGAATCATTCATCTTTCCAACGGGCCCTCACTCAGCCCCTAATTCCAAATAGTTTAAGAGAAATTAATTTTTTAAGGTCACGTATCAAATTTTTGAAGCCTAGCAGACCTACCTTCACACACTCATGTCAGCCTCCCTCCAAACAGACGTGAACTTTCAAACTTGATAAACTACTATAAATATAAAACTGCGGAACCTCATTTCAATCACAAAATTTTGGTCAACCATTACAGGAATATATTTACAACAACAAGGAAAATATTGAAGGCTAAAGAGAGAAGTTTGGGCATACTTCAATATTGGGACAACTTCAAATTTAAAATATAGACCTCGGACTAAGTAGAACAAAAAGTTATGGGTATTCTATTTAGGTCACTAAAATGCACTGAAAAAATCAGATTCTCAGATCAGTAAGTGGAGGTTCATACTGTCAATAGTAAGGCCTATTTTAAGCCCAGATTTGTGATATTTCACCTCGGACAGTGGACAATGTATTAACTCGAACTTGTGGTGGTTCTTCAGGCTTGCAAACCAATGATTACACTTCAGAACTGTGGCTTTGGATCAGCGTGACAATTCATTAACATTTTTGGACATAGATTAAGGGCACGTTTTTTGGGAATTGTTGGAACAACCTTGTGACAGAGTTAAGAATATCTTTGGAGCAACTTGTCAATCCTTATATGTGGCATAGGACCACGGATTTGTGGCTCATCTTTAGCAAACTTTTGGATACTAGCTCGAACAACATTGAAAGAATCGTTAACATATTTTGGAGAGGAGATCTTATAGTGGAGTTGTAGTGATACCCTTTGAAGACTTTGAAAGTTGCAGAAACTTGTTGGACGCACTGTATTGGGATCATTTTATAGTGAAGTATTTATTGCCTTTGTTGAAGATACAATATTGGGATTACTATATACCTTTTTGGGATTTTGCATATCTATTGAGGACGGTGGTTGAACAAGCTTGATAGCTGGAACATTGGAGAAGTTTGTGAGGTGGCGTTATGCACAACTAAAGCCCTGATGGTGTGATGTTGAAAAACAAACCCTTGAAGTCTTATTGAAGCAGCTTGTTGAAGGGCATTGTAAGAGTGGTGTGTAGACCTATTGAAGACCCTCTTGGAGATACCTTGAAATATTCTTGAAGACATTTGAAGGACTTACAAGACACCCTCGGAGACATCCTTGAAGAATGTGATGCATTGTTGATGTCATCATGAGGTAACTTGGAGAAATTGTTCGGGTACAATGAAGAGCAGTGGTGATACCTTCAAAGAGATCAAGGTTGCCATTGATAATGTTATGTGGAGACTAAAGTGAAGACTAAGCAAAGATTGACAGGGCTCGTTGAAGAAGACATTGGGAGTCGTGAAGTATAACCAAATATATCTTGACGAATTGAAGCAGAAGGTTGGAGCCTTGTAGAGACAAGGTTGATGCCTTGGAAGATAGGGTTGGAGTTGTAGAGGATAGGAGTCCTCAAGAAACCAGGTCGGAGCCAGCACCAAAGATAGGGTTGGTACCCTAGACGTCGGAGCCTCGTGAAGTCCAAGTAGGTGCTTGGCAAAGTACAACTTGGTGCCTGGAAGGATTGAAGATTGGTGTCTTCATCTATGGTTGGAGCCCTACACATTATTGAATTGAATTTATTATAAAGAATCAATTAATAAAAGTATTTATTCCTATTGTTCATTTTGTGTTCTAATTATAAATGATATAATTGGTAAAAATAACTATTGAAAAGAAATATCGATTCACTCCCCCTCTTAGTATTTCCAACAATTAGTATCAGAGCCAATACCTTCACTCAAAGCCTAACAGCTTGAAGGTTGATCATTAGAACACAAATGGCGAAGCCAAGGAAGAAAGTCTTCAATCCTCCTAAAGATGTGTCTTCCTCAACCATCGAAATTGAATTCAATCAATTTGTGAAGGCTCCGTTGTTAAATGGAAACTTTGATATATGGGAGGCAAGAATGAGGAAATTCTTAAAGACTCAAGGTGTTAAAGTTTGGAAATCGATGATTACTGATAGCATGATGGAAGGAGTACAATACAAGAGCAATTAAAGAAATCTTGAATGGGCTACATGATTCTATGAAGGCCAATTTGGAAAAATGTTTGTCAGCAAAAGGCATATGGGACAAACTTCATGATCTTCACTCAAAGGAGCATTAACCATGACATCTAGTCGAGAAGATGATGGAAAGCAAGAAGGAAATATAAAACACATCAAGAATTTGAAAATAAGAATGATGACATCAAGGCCAAAGAAGACCTACAAGAAGAAGAAAGCAAATAAGACCTTGAAGAAGATCTCTTGACTAAGCTTATAGATGCCCTGGAAGAGATTAACAGTTTGAAAAAGGGAAATGAGGAACTTAAGAGGAAAGCGCAAGATGGTGACTAAGACAAGACAAGGAAGGAAGTTGACCTTTTCAAGCTTCAAGTACAAGAAAGAAATGAGGAGCTGGCCAAACTTAAGGAGGAATTTCATCAAAACAAAAGAAAGCATCATGAAGAAGTCATATCTATGAAAAATCAATTAGATAAGGCAAAGGAAAGGGAAGAAGCTTTGTCAAGCCACCTCGAACAATGACTTAAGAGCTTGAACAATCTTGAAGCATAGATTGGTCAATACAAGGAAGAGGTCTCCTCTCTTAGATCTCAACTAGAAGAAGCAATGAAACAAGTGCAAGGAGCCGAGAAGGTGATGGAAACTTTGGCATGCATATAAGGACAAGTTGATGAAGCAGAAAAGGAGAAAACACCATAATATTCCAACTAGAACAAAAGGATGAAGAAATCCTCAAACTAAAATCAGACATCAATCTTCTCAAGGCCGAAACATGTGAAGCTACAAGAATAAAAGAAGAAATGGAGAGCAGTCTAGCAAAGGAGAATGAATAAGTCTTCATAGTGAAATCAAATATCATCTCCCTTAAAATCAAAGCACATGAAGCAACAAGGATGATGAAAGAAATGAAGAAGAAACTAGTTATGAAAGATGAAGATAGTGAAAAGTTGAAAGGAGAAATTGTCTTCCTTAAAAAGGAAGTTGACTTGCTGAATAAGAACTTGAAAAGCTCTCAAACCCTAGATGAAATCCTAAGTCATCAAAGGTCTCCCCTTGATAAATAAAGACTTGGCTATGAAGGTGAATCCTCAAGCAAGAATGATAATGTTTAAAAAAACAAGGATGTGAGGAAGCCAGGAAGAAATATTGATGCTCCCAGTTCCAGCAAAGGCAAGGAGAAGATTCAAGACAACAATGGAATAAATCCTACTCCAAGGAGACTTGCAAATGATGTCAAGAATACAAAAGACAATGAATATCATCAAAGAGTCCCAAGGCAAAAGGACTCCCGAAGTACATCAAGGAAATCTTCATCACCCAGGTACAAAAGTATATTTCTTGGTTATTGTTATTCTTGTACAAACTTTGGGCATATGGAAAAGGATTGTAGGGCATACCACAAGGACAAATTTAATGGTCCCTGTCAATCTCCTAGAAGCAACTTTGCAAGAAGAAATCATGAATCCTCATTTATGATCATAATGGAATGCTTCAATTGCCATAAAATTGGACATATGGCTCGTTATTGTAACTTGACTTGTGTCCCTAAACAAGCTAAAACTATGACAACCAAGCTAGAGAAGAAAGTTACACAAGTGTGGAAAAGGAAGAAAAATGGATCTGAAAGTCTCTTGAACACTCCAGCCAACAACACATGTTGTTGATTTTATGAAGACATCCTTAGAATATATGATATTTCAAGTGTTTGATGGGGAGACTCTGCCAAAAAGGAGACTGTGCATACTGTTAGGGGGAGTCGGTGACTCATGACTATTCTTGCAAAAGTAATCCGTGAAAAGGTGCTATGAAATCCATGATGAGTCAAACTTGGACAATCTTGACATATCATCTCTCGGGAGTAACTCCATTGAAGAAAATAATGAAATTGTGAAGATTTCTTCCACTTGATCACAAGGCAGTCATCTTTCTTGTCTAAAGAAGCTATAAGGGCTTATGCAGACAGGGGGATTTGGTTCATTCATGGAGAAATGTAAACACATCTATCATGGACCACATTGCCAAAAATAAGAGCACCATGACAGGGGAAGCATCGTACATATGAAGAACTATTATTGATGAAGAAAATATGATAAAGAGAAGCAGATTGATAGGGGGAGTACTTGAGCACCCCTTTTTCCATTGATGTCAAAGGGGGAGAGAAAGTTGAAGAATATTGCCATCAATGAAAAAGGGGAAGATTGTTAGTCAAGGTTGTCATTGAACCTCATGCAATCCGTAGGTGCTAAGGATGCAATTAATGAAGATGATAAGGTTGATTTAACCTTATGAAGATGTCCAGCTATTAATGATGCTCATAGTGACTCTTGACGAAGAAGATCTCCTTCTGATGACCTAGCCCATACTCTAACAAATTGATGCATGTTGCATATGGTTAATGACATATCACTGCAATATCTTGATGACATGGTGACATTGATGGCACACATGATGACATATATGGCGATGACATGGACAATGAAGGTATTGAGATCACTTGATGACATATGACGATTAAAGACATAACAAGTGGATACCTCACTTAATGCCCCAGTGACCTTATTCTGTCCCAAACACCTTATACATAAAAAAATTCACAACAGTCATAAAGAAAATTATTTATTTTCACCTTAGAGGAATCCTATCAACTTGGCTCCTTCACCAACTTAAAAGGGAATCTTTCCTCTTTCCAACAAGCCCTCACTCAGCCACTAACTCCAAATAGTTTAAGAGAAATTAATTTTTTAAGGTCACATATCATTTTTTTGAAGCCTACCTGACCTACCTTCACACACTGTTGTCGGGCTCCCTCCAAACAGACGTGACCTTTCAAATTTGATAAACTACTATAAATATAAAACCGCAGAACCTCATTTCAATCACAAAATTTTGGTCAAACATTACGGGAATATATTTACAGCAACAAGGAAAATACTAAAGGCTGAAGAGAAAAGTTTGGGCATACTTCAATATTGGGACAGCTTCGAATTTAAAATATAGACCTCGGACTAAGTAGAACAACAAGTTATGGGTACCTTTGGAGTCCCTAGACCAACCTGAAATGGGGTACTTTTTTCCATAAGGGGGGAGGTCAAATTATACCTCTAAAATCCCCAAAGGTTTGGACATGGGGACATGTTTCATATGCTAAGGGGTGACAATTGTATTATTGGCAGGCTGTCAGTGGTTTGGAGGAGAGTTATGATTCTGACCCCATGCCCATTCTAGGTCACACACTATTGAGTATATTAATCACCAAGGTTTCTCAACACATCTAAACGGTTCCAATTTACCTATCTGTACTAAGTTACAAGACAACATGGATGACAACCAGAAGTGGCTTGCTTGTTATGTTGATGTCTCAATTTGACAACACATAGTTTCCCTAACATGTGAACCACGAAAGTATTCCTAGACCTGTTTACTTGTTGAGTGCTCAAATTTAACACACTTTGGACTCCCAACATTGAGTGAGGTTGCTAAATAATCGCAGGGTGGAGATTAATCTCTAGAATCCCTGAAGCAATAAAGGGTGAAGACAAAACTTTGGAATCCCTGGCCTGGTCACTAGGAGATACTCGTATGCTAGATGAGTGTAGTTGTGGCAGTCTACCAATAATTGATAGAAGAACTACTAGCCTTATATCAGTGACCATACATCAAACCCATTACCTTGATATCCCATTTATGACTGGACCATTCACCTGACTGCGCTTGGTTACCTAATTGGAAAACAAGGTATTTTCTCCCTGTATGCCACATGTTTGAGTTGTTTAAGTGTTGTGTATAGTTATTAATTATGCAGGGTGTGGAATAGTGAGCATGATGTTAAAAACATGCACGAGAATTCAAAACACAATACTAAACATTAGACACGGAGGTTAAACAACTACATTCCATGAGTCAGATGCCAAGTACAAATCTCCTTGTCATTATGCCAACACATGCCTCTTTAAGTTTAGCGTAGCATTCTAATGTATTAGTTTCATGATGGAAGTTCTTTGTTGGTTGTGGTAACTAGTTCTAAGTATTCTTTTGTTCATGGAATGTCATATTGATCCCACACTTTTTTAAATAATCTTATACAGTTTTAAGTTTCAGCCTTACAATAGTGATATTTTTATCTTGGGAAAAAAATCATTTAAATGGCTAGATACAACAATTAAATTTAAACGTTGTACCTAAAATGGGTCCTTTAAATGTTCAAGGCTAGTGTCAATTTACTTGATACTATTGAATACATATTGACGAAGTCTGCAAGTCTTCTCTTTCACTCATTTGCATGATAACCTCCAGAGTGCTCCTCTAAAACCATTAGCAGATTGCAATAAGTTAACACCTTTTGATTCCAAATTATGAGCTTAATTTTGGAAAATTTTCGTTGCATTTTTAGGAAGGATCTATTTTTTTTTCTCTTAGAATTGCATAAGTCAATCAAAAAACATATCGAGGGTTGTTACTTTTTCTCAGATGCACATAGTGAAAATATGTAGTTGACTTTGACTTATTGTACAATAGAAATCCCTAACATTTTCATGATATTACATAGAACCTCATTAAAGGTGTGCAATGGTTAATTGCCTTGAATTTCAGTAGTATTCATTTTTCTTCCATAAGCATGTGATCCTCTTAAGGAGTGTGCATCTACCAGAGGGTAGAAAAGCTCATAGCCTTTTTACATGTATAGGCAGAAAAACTTAAAGACTGTTTGTAAGTTTTTTAGCTATAAATTGCACTGCCATCTTGTACAATCACAAAATATTGACATAAACCATGTAGGAATTAACAGAATCATTGTTATGTGTTGTCCACCATGATGTTTTGGGGTAAATATTTTACTACAGGTAGTATGTAAAACAAAATCAAAGTTACGGGTTGTCCACCATGATATTTTGGGTGACTATTTTACGAGTTATTGTTGATGGCATGTAAAAACACTACATTGTCATCTTACATTTACATTGGGTTTGTTGTTGTGTGAGCAATGGCTCTCAGACTTAGGCAGAGTATGATTTTAGGAGTAACCATAACGCTGGACTTAATAATTTGTCGCAAAAGGATTAACAAAAGAATTAATTGTGAGTGGTGTTGTATGCAAAATCCACCCTCACTCATTTCCTCAACCACAATTATGATTGCACAATTTGACTACACTATTACAAAAAGCAAAAAATATATGTCATGTGTTGACATGGGAAATGGAAGAGTCATTTATGTTTAGTTAGTTGAGCACGAGTTTCTTTAGTGACTTATAGATAGACTCATTACTTACACATACAATGTCGTCTATCTACTCAACCCATGTGTTGAGGATGATCATATGTGTATGAACATGAAGGATTTATAAGAGAAGTTGTCAAGAGGTTTTACATGCATAAATTAATTTTGGACATGCTTAGTGTCCATAGATCAAGACCACACTTGAAAAGCATGTCACTAAAGGTGAGCTCAAGTATTTGTTATGTTTGATGTGAAATTAAAACATGGTTTGCTTGTAATTTGGTTAGGGTTGCTTAATGTTGAACCCACAGATGCAAAGCTTCCCAAATTGAACGTTTTGCCAAGATTTAATATTCAACCCAAATTTCATGTTTTACTCCTAGATTTTGTTTCATTTGAGTATTGTCGTCATTATCTACCTTAACTGCAATGAAATCACTAGCTATGAGTGGTTACTAATGGTAATTTTTTAATAGGTAGCATGTTATAAAGACAACTCATTTGGGGGTTACTAGTGGTTGGAAAGGAAAATAAAAATAAAGAAAGAAAAAAAAAGGAAAGGAGACATTAGATTCCATTCCCAAGACAGTACATTGGGAATCGACTCTTCACAGTAACCACCTCACCTTATGAGGGTGACAAGGGGGTGTGTTATAAGTGGTATAAGAGCTCCCAAGTTCAAAACTTGGACCTAATGGGCCCTATTGTGAAGGAATGAGAGCTAATGGTGTAATTCTAGAATCAAGAGAATGACCATGTTTGACCAACTCTCATAGATGGAGAAACATGGAATATAATTAGGTGAATAATCATCATTGTCTGAATCACCAATGATAAATTACAAAATACAAACTAAATAAAGAGATGTAAGGGAGGTTCAGGGAATTATCTAAGTTGCAGTCACTACGTAAGTATGACATCCTTAACCGTACATTGACATGTATAATGAATTTCATGTCTGATCTATTAGAGTTGAATTGATGCTAATAAGGTATGATATGTGACGGGATTGCTCCTACAATTGAGGTATGGATGTTATTATTATGCCTTTGTAATTTCTAGATGATGTCGTGTAAGGAGGATTGTTGGAGAGGTAAATCCCCTCTGCGGACAGAGGCGATCCCTACTAGCCCAGATCGGGTCTAGCAACAACCGAGTCATGCTAAGACACAGGTTCCTAGTTACAAAAGACCAAGATGCGACAAGAGGCCTACCTTAATTCCCACGCTGCCATTGCTTGCAGAGAAGATGGCGCTTCCGTCCTTTGCTTTGGCAGATCACAATTCTCCCGCTTAGCACGTTCGAACACCTGCACGTACACGAAGAAACAACACATAACGTAAAACCTAATACATGCAACCATATATCAGTCAGAGAAGATACAATTCAGAACATAAGACATGAACATATGAATGGAACCATAATCGAAGTTGTTTATTATTAATCACAACGAAAGAAAGATACAACCTGATCTCTGACACTGGATCTTCCTTTGACGGGTTGATAACAGAGCACGTCTCGATGAAGCTCGTCGGGAATGGGACAAAGCTCTCTCTCTTCGGCTTTGGCTCTCAGAGGCTGTCTAGCGATAGTCTCCTTACTATTGATTCAACTCTATTCAGGTTAGCTTGCAAAGGGAAAATGGCAAGACTATATAGATGGTGGAAGGGGAGTTGGGATCCCTACAATGGTGGGATTGCCCCTATCCTCAAGGAAGATTCCATGATAGGTGGAAAACCACTTCCCCTACATGGAGATCTGGAGCCAAACCTCCCAACTCGTTTTAGAGACTCGTTCAGGAGTTGGTTGGAATCAAACTTCCGCCATTAATTTTAAAAAACAATCCTTATTAAGCTTGGCGTGAGTAATACACTGGGACAGAGCGCCAGTTGGCGCGCCCTCTTTGGTGGATTTCCCCCATTGGCGCAAGGGCTGAACTAGCTGGTCGCGCCAAGGCCAAAAGGGCTATTTTTAGGGTTTTTTACAGGAAACTGTCTTCAAAGGAATGATTGTCCTTGTCAAGGGGGATGCCATGAAAGTGGTTTCAGGTCATGTCACTGCTCACAAGTCACAGAAAAGGCCCTCCAATGTGAGGGACAGGGGATTGCAGGGACGGTGACAAATTACTGTGTAACAAGGATCTAGTCATAAAACTAACGTTCAACCCTGCATGTGAAACACTGCCAAGAGTTTTTGGGTTGCTTTCTTAATGCATTTCTATCAAAGAGATAAATATTTATTAAGGGCAGTGATATAAGATGAGAAACAACTTATGTAGGAAAGGTTTGTAATCGAAAGGAAAAGAATCTATGATGGGTAGAGCTCTGAGAACACCCAAACACATTTATCCAAATGACTGGGTGTGTTTGCGTATTATCAATAAAATAGGACTGCAATCAGGAAGTGATAATCCAGTAAGGCAAGAAATTAGAGGGATACATATATCACCCATTTGGTGCAAATGAATTAGTAAATACTTTAAGGAGTAGCTACCATAAGTCTTCAATGCACACTTGAATTAAATATAGACCTGACATGTCCTCTTGGTGGTTAAACCAACCAGTGAAACCCAATAATGAATAAAAGGGTGTACATTAGTCTTGCAACCTATTAACTCATTGTAGCCAAGGTAATATTGATAAATATTCAAACCACCGTATGTATACTTATCCCCTGGGTTGGGTATCTTTTCTCCTTGAATTGTTGAGAAGGTGGAACTGTCTATAGTGAATTATTAACCTCTTTTTGCTACTAGTTCGTATCTTGTTTTACAGTAGCCTTAAGGCTGGAATTTTACAGGGTTAAGATCCAAGACACCTTCTAGGCTGAAAATGAAAACTTATGTGTTGTGTAGAACTTTGAATTCCTAGAAACCTCCATGCCAAGACCTTGTTATGGATCTATAATGGGTTCCAAATTAGTAGTGCAAATAGTGCACAATAAGGCACACAGGTGAGAGGAAGTGCTCAAAGTCAAATTCTCCAAGAGGCCATGAGGATTTGTTGTCTCAAAATTCCCATTGGCGCATATTTACTTCATGACTGCTTAAATAACTATGAGGTTTATCATTATAAAGTTGTAATGGTTGTTGTCTACAAGCTCATGGCAGTGGTTTATTTTGGTTCAAGAGTAGTTAGATGTACCTGGGCTCTTGAAGGAATTTTAAAACATTGGTGAAAATTATGAGTTCAAGATCTCAGTAAGAACAAAATGTTGTAGATAATTCACTTAACAAGTTATCATTTGAATGTATTTATTATGCACTTACCAAGTTATCATTGAAAATATTCACTAGGAAATTGGCATTACAAACGTCGAAGATAATTTGTAGAATGATTTTATATAGAATTTTGACAACTTTTTGTTTGTAGAAGTCAAGGAAGTGCAATACAAATTTGCTATGTTTTATTCAGAAACCTTACGGTGTGGATGATATATACAACATCGATCTGTGTTGAACCTCTTGTTTAACTTCTCCATAAAGATTTCATCTCGGTTCAAGAGGTAGGTGCATGTACCCTTGACAATATATTGGATGATAAACAATGGGCATATCTTGTTGTTGCTTCTTGTGTTATGTCTCCTCTTGTTTGATGAGTAGTTGGTATGGGCTATTCATTACTTGAAGTTGCAGTAATATTAATGCCCCCTTTGCAAGCTTGAAATTCTCAAAACTCGTGTGATTGGTTATACTTTGACAATTTTTTTGTTATCTTTGATTCTTTGTGTGCTCTTATTCACAACTCTATTATGGGTCCTGGATCTTAACAAGTACAAATAGTATAGGAAAATGTGTAATGTTAGCTTGACTTGTGGATCCCTATTTTCCTAGAACTGAGTCGTCCACATTGGAGTACAACGTACAAATAAAATATAATTACAAACAACTTTAAACATATTGAAGAAATCCCAATGCTTTGGTCACAAAAAAACTCACTCTTAACCAATCCATTGAGCCAATATTATTTCTTGAATTGCCATCTAAAGTTGTACAACAAATTTAAATACTGACTTTGATCTAGTTAAACATGTGAATCAATTGATTTCTTTCCAAAAGAATAATAAATAAATAAATAATTTTTAGGGGTGTGTTATAAGTGGAAGTATAACCAGTTGATCTCTCACAGTGAGTGGAATTTTAATGGAGAATGCCAAGTGGAATTAGGAATAATCACCGTTGCTGCCCAGGTATTCCTTCCTTCACTTTAAGGTGGAAAAGTACCAACCCTAACATAATTTTCCCAACCTTAATAAACCCATGAATATATGATGTTAGTGCAAAGTTGTGAAGTTAATATCAATATTGTACCAATATTGTTCTATTTGATTAGGAAAGATTCATATGACACCTCAAATAACCTAATTTTAAAATGCTCAAAATGGTCAACACTTTAGAACTTGCCATTTCCTCGAGGGTGATGTAGGTGTTGTCATGCTTTTATATTTCCATAGGGCATGGACATAATATATCCAAAGCCTAGTATGACTATCTTGAACCACTCATAACATCAGTAAAAGTTGCTACAAGCTATTGCCTTTTCAAAAGGCAGGAAAGATATCCAATAAGAAAATTAATACATAAAGATCAATTAAAGAGACTGACATGGGACAATGTAATTGAGCGTATCTATCCATCAATAAAACATATGCAAAGTATACTTTCATGGATTCGTCACTCGTGTTAGCACTCTATGAATTTCCCTAGGCTGAGGAGAGAAATCCCAAAGGTAACTACAAACCGCTTTTGGCTAGAAACTAGTCCTTTCTAACTGGAGGGGGATCCCTCACCAAAAGTATATATATAATGGATATTGAAGCTCAGTGACTTAGATAGACTAGATCTGGGAATAACATTTATATTTTGATGGAAATTTGCTCGAAAATCAGAGGGAAGGACATCATGTTATGAGATCAGGAATATTGTAAACTCAACATTTTAATGCATATAAAAACCAACTATAAAAACATAGGGATGGTAGGTACATCCTTTATATTAATAAGATTGCAGTATAGTGGGAAAAACATGACAACATATAACTATACCCATTCACATGTAATAGAACACATTAAAAATTTTCTACCACATCTTATGACTGAGTATTTAGAACAATAGAGAAGGTAAAGGCATATTGAATTCCATATGAAACAAAAATAAACAATTATTCTAGAGCATCCATGATGAATTCTAGATAAATTGTTCCAAGACACCTTTTAAAGAGATCTGGAAGAAAACAATTGAGCAATAGTGTTGAGGAGGTAAATCCCCTATGCGGACAGAGGCCGTGCTAGCCCGGCGGGGTCACAGCAACGTCCAGAGCAATGTGCAGCCTTCGTTCCACTGATTCTGAATGAAAAGACTAGGGATAGAAGCCTACCTGGATTCCAATGCTATGAACTGAAGAAGAGAGCGTTCCCATTCCTCAGCCTCGGCAGATCACGATCCTCCAACGATCTCCGTGGGTGGACAGCTGCACATGCAAGAAACAAACATATACAAGCATAAAATCTGGCATACGTAACTCAATATCAGTCAGAAAGGATATTGCTCATATTAACATCATTGAAAATAGAGTGGAACCATAATCGTAATCATCCATTAAATAACGATTGAAAGAGATTACAACCAAAGTTTTGACATCGTGGTCTCCTTCGGATGGGTCTCCAGTCATTCACGTCTTGCAAAGCTCGCCAAGGAAAGGGCAAACCTCTCCTGAGTCTCTCGACAATAGTCTCCTTACCGAGTCACACGGGAAAAGAGGACTCTTCTACATTACAAAATGCAGACTATGGAATTCAAAGCTTAGGCACTTCAAGATTGCTTGCATGGGGTAAAAGCTGACTTTTATAGATGGGGAAGGAGGAGTTGGGATCCCTATTGTGTAGGACATTATCAACAAGGAGTTCCATGGGAGGGCAACAAAACCACTTCCCTTCCATAGAACTCCCGCAGCCAAACCTCCCAACTCAAGATAGGCAATGGTTTGTGAGTTTGTTGGAACTCAACTTCCGCCATCTTTATTTAAAACACAGTCCCTAAATTGGGTGGCACGACTACTACTCTATGACAGAGCGCCAGTTGGCGCGACCTCTTTGCAGGATTTTCCCCATTGGCGCGAGTATTGAACTGCCTGCCCGCGCCAATGCAAAAAGGGATGTTTTTCATGATTTTTGCAAGGAGATGTCTTAAGGGCAAATGAAGCTCATGCTTAGAGGAAAGCATTGATAATGTTTTCAAGGCATGACAACGTTCACAGGTCACAAAATGGGTCCTGCATTGTGCGGGACGGGGAATGGTAGGGACGGTGACAAATTATCAGGTAAATGTATGCCCCTAAAGTAAGTGAGGCCCGAGAGAGAGGGGTGAAATGCTTTACGAGAACATGTTAAACTGAAGGCCCGCCGTCGGAAAACCTGCGCAGAAAGATACAACTGATATCTCAAGTACATGATGTATATGTGGTATGGACGCAGCCATCCGAAACAGAGTATGCTATAATCCGGATCCAGGGCATGGGCACAGCCATCCAACTAGGATCAAACAAATAGACTCAGGTATGGTCGCAGCCATCCAATTAGCGAGTCATGTACATAATGATAATAATCCACAATCGCAGCCTGGATTACAACAGACACAATCCAGGTTCTTGCACTCCATCTCGACCCAACAAAGTACAAGTTCAAGAATGCGAATATGTGAGCTGAAGTCGAACATTCAAGAACATCGTCTGATTACCAGCCAATGATGAAAGCTGTTAACAGACGTGAGAGAAACCACCAATAATGACAATGGTCCTCAAGGTACTACAGGTACAATCTACGGCGTGCGAATAAATGAGTTGACGTCGAACACCCGCAATCACTCGGGACGTGAGGTCAATGATGTAAACCTCACGTCGACCGTGACGAACCTCGCCATTGAGGCATGCAGTGCTCCAAGGTACCATAAGGAGCTCCTCGCATCAGCTTCCCGGATAATGAGCTGAAGTCGACAGGAAGTGACCTTGATCAAAGGTGGGCCATAACGTTTCCCACATCATCGACACGAGACAGAGGAACATGATGTTTTTTGTGAATCAGGATCATATGAGAATCAGAGGTTACCGATATTCGCAGAGGCCAACTTCTCTTGAACACATAAACTGTGACACAGTGGACTTTTGCGTATTTGACATCAACGGACGAGGTCATGGTGACGAGGGCAAAGTGGAAATTCGTATGAGAGGTCATATGGACACACCAAACCATGGAGGCAAATGAAGCAATCAGATGAGATGTCCCCAACCACACAAATGCATAAGTGCTATGTTCAAGAGCGACATACTGCCGACGACAACGACGATGGTTCCATTTTTCCCCCACCATTTCTGGCGAGTACCCCAATTATTTTTTGATAACAAGTTTGAATGGGATAGCATATGCTTGCAATATAAGTCCGCCCTTCGGGCGAATCCATTCTAGTGCATTTAACGAGTCCTAGGAAGGAGGAACTCGGAGAATGTCATTTCGACTGGGTCCGATGTCATCAGGGTTTAACGAGTCTGACAAAGGAAGAATCCCGACGTCTTTTCATGTTTAGAGAGTTTGTAAAGCATAAACAGGAAAAAAACTCCACAGTCCCTTTTTCATAAATAGTTCCCGTATCCTAAAAGGTAGAAAACAATATCCGAGAAAACCTCCTAGTCACGATAGGCTAGGGTATTCCTTTTTCGTAATCAATCCATCCCAGCCCGAAAAAGGGGTAAACGTATACTGGGTAGATGTCGATTCGTGTCCAATTTAACGAGATCGAAACGATAAAGGCCTCGGCAATCTTTTCATGTTTAGAGAGTCAGAAAAGAGCTGAAAGATGACTCCAAAGTGACTTCTTCGTGTATTTACCGAGTCCGAAAAAGTATAAAATACAACTCGTTTCCATCGTTTAAGTCGCAAAAACCTGTCGCTGCACTACCAAGAAAGCGTAAAATCCATTTTCGACATAACATATGCAAATATTTGATAAAAATAACTTTTAAAACTCATTTAACATTGAAAAAGTTATAAATATGTCAAATTGGTAAAAATAAAATTAATGTTACTATTTACCTTGGTGAAAAGCAACAGTGGTCCATTTGGAGAAGAAACTTCTGACGGTGATTGCGACAAATCCAGTTGACCATTCAGCTTCTCGTCTGTCACAGGTAAGAGACGTTCCCTTGCTCTTCATTTTGATTCATTTTTTAATAATTTTCCCTTTAAAATCAGTTCTATGTGGCCACTTTTAAAATTTTAGGGCTGCGCCCATTGGCGTGGGTATCGGGCACGGACCCGCGCCAATGAGCTCTTTTATAAAAAGGGCTCGCGCCAGTGGCCGAACCTAAAAATCCGCCCAAAATTTTGACATTTAGACCAAATTGCATGGAATTTGAAGCTCATCAGAGATCTAAATAAGGGTTTTTGACCATATGAATGCAGGTAATCACTCAAAATGGCAATTGAATGGAAAGAACGAGAGCACAGAGAAGAGGATGAACAAGCCATGCAAAGCCAAGCTTGCATGAATGCCCTTAGAAACTGCGGGTTGAAAAAGTTCTTCCTCACACCATGTTTACGAGCTCAGCCTGAGCTCCTCTAGTATTTAATCAGTATCTGGGACGAACACGAACATGTGTTCAGGTTACGAGACCAGGTCTTAGAACTGGACGTTTCTGATGTTTATTTCATCACTGGATTGTTCCGCAGAGGTCCAATCCCTGTATTGACTGGAATCAGACCATCTGGAGAGAAGATGGAGGAAGTGATGGCACGGGTGTGCCGAGGGGCACAAACAGGATTAGGAAGCAAGAAGGTGGATATCCACACTATCCCTGATCTGGCATTGAGAGTGGTTCTCCATACCATCACACGGGCTGTTGGGTCGCAGGCTCCGCATGAGGCCACAAAGGCTTAACTCCTGCTGGCCTCAGAATGCATGGGTCCTTTACTATTTAATTGGGCAGAAGCAGTAACAATTAACATGAAAAGGCAGCTCACAAAATGAAAATAGGGAAAACTAAAACAGTTCGGTTATGGTTCCATCTTGGTATCGTTCATTCTGGAACGCTTACCAATCTTCCAGGGCCAAGGGACCGCAGTGGCAGATCCGATACCACGAGAGCCAAGAATGGCTTGCTGGGCAGCATTGATGCCCAGATCTGGAGTTGGCCAACAGATGTCCTGGAGGCCAGAGTTCTTTAGGTGGTTATGGCGCCAGCTGATTGTCGTGGAAGACTGGCCCTATGCAGGAACTGAGTTTACTGGAGACCCAGATCTCCCACTGCCAGAAGGAGACGACTGGGACGAGGAGTTGGGTAAGACCTCATATTTTTTATTTTATGTTTTATGTTTTTTTTTTTTTGTTAATACACATTTGTCTTAACACATTTTATATATGCATGCAGATGTGGGACCTGAGAGACCAGCTGGGATGTCTCCTATCTCACGGAGGACACAACTCGCCCCTGATCCTCAGGGAGAGGGTACCGGAGGAGAGGAGCTGATCCAGAATCTCGAGGGAATTGCCCACGGGATCCCAGACTATGCTCGGCTGGCAGACGTACCGATGGCATACCAGCGCCACACGGTGGGAGTTCCGAGTCGAATCCACCGAATCCTGAGACGCTTAGTGCGTGCAGTCACGTGCTATAATGAGCACCATGTGGATTAGCTCTTAGGATTTATACCATACCTATTTTTTGAGAGACGTACCATCTCCGGATGTATTTAAGACGACTATGTATATTTTTGACTTTTATGTGACACACTCTATGTAAACATTTCGATATCCATATATATACATGTCTATTTCTGGATGAGTCTTTCTTTACATGTGATGATGATTTATAAATTGCACAAATGTCTGTCTAATACCAAATGTGCTACTGCATCTGTTAATGTATTCAAATGCCTGGGTATATGATGATATGTAATGTAGTCAAAATTCCTTTCCAGTAATCGAATACGTAAATACAGACGTAAGATGGATGGGTTCCTTACCGAATAGTGTCCGTTCAGTTGTAACACTACAAGTTGTGAATCTAGATACACGATCAATTCACGGATACCAAGGTTTACTGCCTCGGTTAATAATTCCAACACGGCACTATATTCCGCGATGTTGTTCGTGGTACGTCCTAGACACACTCCCTGTAGGTCAATCAACTCACCAGCAGGATCATAGATTACCCAGGCTGCTGAAGACAGATTCCTGGTACTGCGGGAGGCACCATCCGCGAAACCAAGAAATGGATGAATAGACATCTGCACAACCAGGAAGACCCGATCAACAGAAAGATGTTTACAAAGCACACCACACAACACATGCACACAAATGACAATCACACACCTATGTACACACACCACACCAAGAAATCACTGTATAAGATGGGTGCATGCCCATTGGCCGCACCAATGTGAACTCCTCTTTGCATCTATAAGCTCGTAGGCCCCATTTTTCAAAACGCGCTTACTATAGCCTTGCAACATAGCCTGAGCTACCACCTCCAAGCTTATCATGTGCTCCGATCGTACAGAGGACGAGGTCTCCTTCGATGAAAGAACGGGAGAAACAGATTGAAAACAGTTTTAACCCTCTTTCTTTGTGCTTCTCAAGGATCGTGTGCCAACAGACTACGGTTTCATCCAATCGCTCGAGATACAGAAGACTCTTCCCACACAGGCGATCCTGTGAAGACTCCCACAAACACCTAGCGAAGGAATCTCGCATTCAACCGGCAGAGTAGCTTCCAGACCGTACACCAATTGGAAAGGTGTGAATCTGGTTGCAATCTTAGCAGATGTTCAGTATGCCCAGAGAGCTAAGAATAGTTGGAGATGCCAACTGGATTTATGAATCCCAACTGTTCGCTGAAGCATAGTGACCAAAACCTTGTTCACTGCTTCAACCTGACCATTCGCTTGAGGGCAGTATGGTGTTGAGCTGTCGTGAAGCAAGCCCAACGTTGAAGTCATCTCCGCCATCATGTAATCGCGGAAATGAGTACCGTGATCAGTGACGATGGCTTGAGGAACCCCGAACCGTGCAATAACGTGGTTGAATACAAATTGAGCAGCTGTTTTCCCGTCAGCAGCTAGTGTAGGCATCGCCTCGGCCCACTTAGTGAAGTAGTCGACGACGACAATGATATACGCATGCCCCCTGGCCGAGCGAGAGTTACACGTCATAAAATCCACGCCCCTTTTCGCAAAAGGGCCGACGGTAATAACGGGATGAAATGGCAACGGCGGCGCGCGCATCTTGCGCTGAAAAATCTGGCATGGATGACATTTACGGACTGCAGTGATACAATCCTTGAATATGGAGGGCCAGAAATAACCTGCTCGCAGAATCTTCTGGGCAGTAGCATACCCGGACATATGTCCGCCACAGGCGCCACTGTGACAGTCATTTAAGACTTTCTCAGCCTCTTCCAAGGTAAGGCATCGTCGGAGCACCGAATCTACTCCAATGCGATATAAGGTATCTCCTACTATACGGTAGGGTTGGGACTGGTGCCGAATCCGACGGCGGGCAGCTTTATCCAACTCAGACCAAAATGTCGCGGTCTGAAGATACACTATTATGTCACCGTACCAAAGGATCGGCGAGCACCGATGAGAAAAAGCTGCTTTGTCCTCAGATATGTTCGGGAGTGAGGGAACAAGAGTTCGTAGAGAGAAGACACAAACGCCATACACTGATTTAGTTGACTTGGCGTTAGAACTCAAGTCAAACTCCTACAGATCACAATCCATTTGGAGCACTTGGCCCCTCAGTAATTGTCTCTGAAAGAATATATGTCATAGGGCTGCAAAACAAACCACGTTATCGTGCACAAAAGGATGTAATGGCGAAAGCGTTGTACGGCGTGTACGTCGCTAATGCCAACTTCCTCGACATGTGCATAATGCGTTTCCTGTGTCGAGAAGGTCCCGAGACAGTAATAAAACAACATGTTCATCACCGTCATTCCGCCATCCCGGCACCGTCAAGACCACGCGATGGTGCACGTGGCAGTTTCAGATACAAAGTAGTCATGGTGGTAGTCCTGAGGACGAAGTAACGGAGCACGACCAGCAATGTCTCTGCGATTCTCAAAGGATTCTCGAGCACTTCGTCCAAAGGAAAGGGAACGTTCGCTTAAACAAACGAGTGAACTTTGGCCACCTCTAAGATAATTCGCATAAAGCGCTCTAAGAAAATTCGTTTCTCATGCATCTGCAGAATCGACACAGGGAGGAGGGAGATGGGAGATTTATTTATGGCCTCGACCTTTGAGGGTTTGAGGCGACTCCATCTTCGAGACTATAAAGCCCAAAGATTCGCCAAAATCAACGCAGAAGACGCATTTATGAGGATTGGAGTTCATATCAGAAGGTCTCAGAACGAAGAAATATCTCGGCGAGATGTGCTCATGATGGTCTCGCTTACCCGGGAATGGGCCGCAAGTCGTCCATAAGGTTGAATCACATAATAATGTCATGAAAAAAACGTAGATTACTCTAATGTGAACAGAAATACACGTTTCTTGCCGAACGGAGTTTTTGTACGCGAAAGTGCCCCACGTATTTATTAAATAAGTTCCTATGTTGATCCTCGCAATATTTATTTGGTTATAACTCAGAAACCGTCCATTAAGGAATAGATCTCACTCCCGACATTACTGGCTTTATTGATCCTCACCAGAAACTAATGTGGATAATTATCCTTTGGAGAAGCATCAGATATCACGATAATCCACACAGACTCTAATTGTACCGCTTCTTATTGACAGACAATGTTGGACACCCATTCCGTAAAGGGGATGGGATAATAAAACCTCCGCGTTCAAAGTTTAACCGCGCTCGAAGCACGTCCAGATGCATGGGACGTAGTTTTGGCGATCAAGCCTTCGCACTGGATAGGTTGGAATTCAAATAGCAATACTAGGATCAATTCTCGCATTTCGTAAGACCATGCGAAAACATCTCTCTAATTCTTTAGGTGCTCAAGATAGACTTACACTCCCTGGAGAACAAGTCACACCTATTATTAATATTCTCAATAATCCTCTGCCAACGGGAGATTTTGATTGGTCATTGAGTAATGTTACCTCCATACCCTCCGAAAGCACCGTGCATTAAGATCTGTACGAAGAGGAGGAAGGAACCCAGTAGTATAACGCTCCGTATACGGCGCATTGCCTCAAGCTGCAGAACGAGAGCGATGATGTCCATCGCCCCCTGTGGTAGGCTCCTCAAGAGACATAGTTTCAATGATAGCCTCATCTCGAAGGAAAAGTCTCTTGAGAGGACTGTGTGTGAATCACCTCCCCGACAAGCCGGGGATTGGGAGTAGAC
Source organism: Pinus albicaulis (assembly GCA_034641835.2). Classification (NCBI taxonomy): domain Eukaryota; kingdom Viridiplantae; phylum Streptophyta; class Pinopsida; order Pinales; family Pinaceae; genus Pinus; species Pinus albicaulis. The sequence continues at coordinate 1,176,842,995 of CM076574.1, read as the reverse complement.
ATTGAGAGCCATGCTCATCGAGCGTCGAGGAGGCGAGGGTCCGATGCGGCAACAATCTACAAGATTCGATCTCATCGGCGTTAAAGTGCTGGATTCTCCAAACTCATATACCGTCAGTGTAGGAATAAGCCAAAGGGTCATCGCACCCGGATAACATGTTGACTTGAGCGGCATGCTGGTGGCTGGTATGGGAATATACCCATGAGGACCGGGTGTTTGAAAAGACCCGCCAGTCCTACATCGGGGATCTTAATTTGATCCACGTATGGCACGTTGTTCTCGCAGCTAGAGGAAAACATGGTAACTGATCCATCGTGACAATCTTGCCCTCGTGAGGGAACTTAATGAATCCAAAGATGAGGATCGCACGCGAGCATGGCATGGGTCCAACTTCATGGTCAAGAAGTATATTGTAGTTGAGTTTAGCGTCAACCACTTCCACTTCCACGTTGGACGCTTTTCCCCGTAATGTGATCGCAAGACTCTCGAGAACACCTGTGGGTTTAGATTCCCTACAATCAAATGCCTTAAGGGAATTGGGAGATATCTAATAAGGCCGAGAGCCACTGTGTCTCTCCAGCCAGTTAGAGGACATAACGCAGTAGATGCACCCTCATCTACGATGGCCCTATGAATGTTCGTAATCGTTAATCCCGACTTGAATGACCAAAGCGATTTGATGTGGAAGTCGGAGTAAAATTCTAGATCTAAGGTGAGAAGGCTCGAGTTGGCTGATTGATGCCACCGATTGCATAAAGAAGCCTGCCAGGAATAACTTGAAGAACCTGCGTACATAGCACATGGCGCATGTGCGCATCCTCAACAATGCGTAATGTTGAGCTGCACGAGCATTTGGATTATAAGAGATCTTCGAAGAACACCTTGGGAGGTGGCCCACAAACGGTTCTGAGTCGGCTTCTGATTTCACGGGACCTGGAGAAGGTGGAGGCGGCCCATCCTCAACCGCCTTCCCGGTGCCCGCTGACCATTGTGGTCTCACCCGAGCGATATGACAGGTGCAAAGAGTTCATCAAGGAAAAACCCGAGACCCAAACGGCGTATGGTGACGCTTGTTCGACCATATGGGTCTCGAGATGGAAATGGCTCTTTTAAAACAAATTGAGTCCCTTTAGGGGCCTTTAAGAAGTTGACCAACCTCGGACCGTCGTGGGACAACCTTATGTAATGGTCACCTTTCACAGATGAGGCAAGGGAACTGCTTACGCCTGGAGCCATCCTCGCCCGAGATTTAGATTCGGGTTTCTGGCATCGAGATTTTTGATTTTCCTTTGCCCTTCTTCTTCCCCTTAGAGGACTGTCCGCAGATTGGTCTGGACGCCATTCACCTTCCACAGTTTTACCGTAATCGGATGAGGCTGTGGATTAGCACAGGTATTGTTGGAAGAATTAGCCTTCGTTTCCATTCAAGACTTCTTGACTTTGAGAGACGAACCAGTCGCATTGTCATCCCACACCGCAGTGTAGGTGAGCCTTGAGAGGTTCCGGCCATGAGCATCGCCAGATGTCATGTGCTGCCGATCGCGAATAGACAAGATCCGTGTATCGGGCACACGCGATAGCTTGTCTTTCGTCACACACGCTCCATCGCGATATCCCCCAGCGATTTATTCACAAGGAGGTGGTGAACCGTGAGTTAAAATCAGATCAGGACAAAGAACTCCTGATCAACAATACCAAGGCTCACCATGAATGTGATCCGAGATGAGTGGCTTTGTCCTACTTCGCAGAAGTCGTAGGTGCGTCCTGCCTTCATATCGGATCCAGAATCGGAAGTGTGTGAGGAAAGCCATGGCTAAAGAGTTGAAATCTGGAAAATGCCACTCAGATAGTCTAAGGTGTAATCACTGAGTGGGTGCCCCCGCAAAGTAGAAGGCTTAAAAAAGACGCAAACGGATCGAATCACCCAAGAGTTAGACGAACACTCAAAGGTGATACGTCATCACATGTCTCGGGTTCTTTGCCAAATTTTTCCCTCAAACTTGGGACAATCACCAGCCTTGGGGTGGAACCGAGGCCATTATGGTTATGTGGGCCTGACTGCCATTTGGACCTTTGAAATGTCCCAAGGTCATGGAAGCTGCAGAATGTAAGGAGGGCGACCTGCCATGCCAGCCAGATGAGGTTCGAGGCCCATACTTCCACGTATGAGCAGAATATCCCCGCCTCTTACCTGCCTGGCCCCACAGGATTCCCAATTATAGGGTAGTTCAGAGGACTGCATCATTTTGATGCCGGTAAACTTCAGTGTGCTGATGCACCATGATACGGCCCCATTAAAAGCTGCCTCACAGGCGTTGCCTGGATTTGGCCGCCGAGCGTAGGTAAACCTGGTGGAGAGATAAGACTGAGAGAGCCTCTCTGGGTGTTATGTGAAGTCTCATTGAGACTCATCATGAGGATAATAACTACCCCGAGATGAGTAGGGTCACTGAAAAGTGGAACCATGCTGGAGTTCTGTACGGAGGCTAGCTAAGCTGATTTTCACGTGGATGGAACAATAAAGCCACACAGAGTAAATGAATAGTAGTGGCTGGCCCAACATGTGTTGACCCACTTGCAGGGTCAATTCTAATGACTCAGCCACTGATGCACAGCATGACTGCCTCAAAGCAGGTTGACTCCGGTTGTAAGTGAGCCCAAGTTGTACCCTGATGGGTTTTGCCTGTCTGGAGGCGGACACTTGCTGCAACGGATGAACCTGCTGGCCTGTGGTGGACGAGACCAAAAAAGCTGGCTGGAAATCGGTTTGACCAAGCAATCACAGGAGGTCCGTCAGACATGCACTGGGAAACAGGTGATGACATGGCTGCATCGCAGAAGAAGGCTGGATTTGCCCCCAGACCAGGCAGGGTCTGCCCTGCCATCTCGTCGAGAGGGTTTGGCAGTTGAATCCGCATGGCTAGGAATGGTGGTCCTCATGATTTACATAATGGCCCTTTGCCGCCCGCAGGCAGCCTGAATGGGTCGTGGGCCCCTGTGGTCAGCATGAGGAAGTCGGTGTTGGCCCGCAGTTGGCTTTGGAAGGCTGCCCTGCAGTTATAAGGTTCAAGCAGCTTGTAAGTCTATATGAGAACAGCCAGAGGCGTAGGGCAGCAAACCTTCCTCAAGGTCACAGCATCAACTGGGAGCACAGCATGAGGCCATCCTGCATATGCTGCAGATCTTAAGGACTGTGAAACTGGCCTCCACGTGTCACCATGGTGGGTGATAACCATACTCTTCCGAGAGATATTCTTCTGTGAGTAAAGAAGCAGGATAAACATCTTCAGTTGGAGAAGCTGCCTGCCCTGGGTAAAAGGGAGCACAGACAACTGAGAAGAGCACACATGTTTGGCAATGGGAATGGAAACATAAGGACTAAGGCCAAGGGTGGGACACCTTGTAGCAGTACCGGCCTCAAGCAGAGAGCAGATATTCCCATAGGCCAGAAATAAATGATCTACCCGTGAGATCCTGGATCCCCTGGTAAAAGAAGGACCTACTGTTTGACATGGTAGCCACGAGTTGTCTCCCTCAAACAATCTACGCTGGAATATTTTATGCATTTCATCAGACGCTGAATTTCCTCATCATAATCACCATGGCTGATCCTCGCCGTTAAATCAATGCAGATCGCGAGACCAGAGGAAACAACAACAGCAACAAACGTGTGTGGAACCCAAGGTAAGAGAAAGAAACGCCCTAATCTCACCAAGCATGGTGTCTAAAGGCCAATTGAATCAACTGTCCTCCAAAGGTTGTGCCTCACAGAACGCCCATTTGGGGAAACTCCCTCTTTCTCTCAGTAGTTACAGACCAACAGAAGGTTCAGAAGCTTCAAGAACAAGTCAGGAAGGGATCACCAGCAGAGCAACCATGGTTCCACACCGTGGCAAAAGACCAGAAAAGGGCATGACACACGGCCGAAACGAGTTAAGACACATGATCAAACGGTCAACAAGCAATACCCACAAAAATCTGCAAATAGCTAATTTTACCAGATTGGAAAAAGGAAATTCTATCGCTTTCATATTTCAAGAGTTTAGAAACAAGGTAAAAGATCTATTTCCTTTCAGATTGACAAAGCTGCAAAGGATAGCATTATCGCTTTTTCAAGTTAGGGAACAGAAAAGACCAATGAATATTTAGCAGTTAATAAAAATGTAAAACAAATATTCCAGGAATGTAATAGCACTTTGGTTTAATAATGAACAGTAAATTCATCAAGGACTTTCCGTATGTGTAGTCTCCGACGTCAGAGTTCAGCAGAATACTTTGTGAAGTGCGTGACTCGTCCGTGGATAAAGGATTAAAAACCTAGAGGGCCTCCTTGTAGCGCAATGCATGCAAGGCAAGTCCAGATAAGGCTAGAGCAGAGCCAAAAGGCGAGCGATTGCTAGCTTTAACGCACGGGCCGGAACACGTTCTCTAGCTAGACCTTTCAAACATGTTTCATTGAGTTCTCATGCTGCCTTAGTTAATCAATAAATTTTAAGGCTGATTCTAATGTTTCAATTTTCTCAGCCCTATCGTATGTAGTGTCTTTAAAAGCATTCTCACGTGCTGTGTTTACCCAATATTTCGCTCTGATGAAAACTAGTTAGAGAAGAGTTGAAGAGCTTTTACACAAACCAAATGAACTAAGACAAACAATGAGATTCCTAATGCAACTAATGAAATTGGAAATGTCTGATAGTTGACATGTACCAAACAAAATTGAACAAATGGAACAACTTTAGAACGTATTCGAGAGAGCCAAAACAAACAAATTTACCCAACAACACAAGCAATCAAATCTCCCAAATTTCACCTAAAGTCCTCAAAACGAAGAAAAGACTCAAAGCTTCCAATGAATCTGTGACTGGGTCCAGAAAGACCAAACTAATTAAATGAAGAAATGAACAATCACTCAAAAATCACAACAAACGTCGAACAACTACTTAGAGGGTGGGGAGAATCAACTGATACTGACGTAGACAATCAAAACACCAAATCTCCTAAGAGGCTCAAGGCACTGTTACTGATGCCCTAGGGCTTAAAACGGAAATCACAGATAAAAAGTAAACAACTAAAGCAGATTAGGTAATTCTACTAACAGACTCCAACAATCAAAAATGGAAAATCAACAAGAAAAACACTGAAGAAACTCAGAGAGAGCTCAAAATGAGAATTCAAAAAACTCTTACAGAGTAAGTTTAACTGGGGGAAGGGATTGAAACCAGCTAAAGAACAAAGTGGCTACTAAAAGTAAAGAGAATAGATTTACACCACGTAGTTAAAAACCGCGTCAAGCTTTGAGTTTTTCAAATTTAAAAATAAAAAAGGTTACCCAGTGGATTTAATGCAAATTAAGCTAACCATTAGCTAAAAAATAAGAAAGAACCAACCATGTTCACTACATATGAAACACTATAAATAATTCAAAGTTAGACCAAGACAAGACAAACGAGACAGTGAAATCTAGATGATCCCCAGCGGAGTCGCCAAATTGTTGAGGAGGTAAATCCCCTCTGCGGACAGAGGCGATCCCTACTAGCCCAGCAGGGGTCTAGCAACAATCAAACAATGTTACAACGCAAGTTCCTAGTTACGAATGAAAAGACTAGGGATAAAAGCCTACCTGGATTCCAATGCTATGATCTGAAGAAGAAGCGTCCCCGTTCCTCAGCCTCGGCAGATCACGATCCCTCCACGATCCCCGCGGATGAACACCTGCACATGGAAGAAACAAACAGATACAAGCATAAAATCCGGCATACGTAGCTAAACATCAGTCAGAAAGGATGTTACTCATGTTAACATGATGGAAAACAGAGTGGAACCATAATCGTAATCATCTATTAAATAACAAACGAAGAGAGATTACAACCAAGTTCTGACGTCGCGGTCTCCTGCGGATGGGTCTCCAGTCGTCCACGTCTCGCAAAGCTCGCCAAGGAAAGGGAAAACCTCTCCGGAGTCTCTCGACGATGGTCTCCTTACTTGAGTCGGCCTTAAGGGAAAAAGAGGGCTCTTTACAGCACAAAGGCTCTTGGGAATATGGAGATTCAAAGCTTAGGCACTTCAAGACTAGCTTGCCATGGGATTGAGCAGGCTCTTATAGATGGGGAAGGAGGGAGTTGGGATCCCTATTATTATGGGATTGGCCCTATCAACAAGGAAGGTTCCATGGGAGGTGGCAAAACCACTTCCCTTCCATAGAACTCCCGCAACCAAACCTCCCAACTCAAGATAGGCAATGGTTTCTGAGTTTGTTGGAACTCAACTTCCGCCATCTTTATTTAAAAAACAGTCCCTAAATTGGGTGGCACGACTACTGCTCTGGGACAGAGCGCCAGTTGGCGCGACCTCTTTGCAGGATTTTCCCCATTGGCACGAGTACTGAACTGCCTGACCGCGCCAATGCAAAAAGGGATGTTTTTCATGATTTTTGCAAGGAGATGTCTCAAGGGAAAATGAAGCTCATGCTTAGAGGAATGCATTGATGATGTTTTCAAGGCATGACAACGTTCACAGGTCACAAAATAGGTCCTCCATTGTGCGGGACGGGGAATGGTAGGGACAGTGACAAATTACTATGTAACAAATAGTTACATAGAAGAAAGACAATTTTAAAGGAAGGTGCCACGTGAATCTCTGAAGATAACTGGCCAAACTCTGCACTGAGTAATTTATTCATAATAGAAAAAGATCACATACAAGTATGGTTCCTTCAATTGATTCACTCACCAACTCCTTCTTCCTTGTCCATTATGAGTTTAAATACATTTACATTATAAACAACTCATGACTAGGTTCGATGAACCATCTATCCATTCAAAATGGATTGAATCATCCATAGCTAGCAATATATTTCTTTTCTCATAAAAAAATATACAAACCAAATTAAAACAACATCTCTGACTCTTTAAAGAAAAATCATAAAAACTACTCATGTTTATCCATTTTATTACTTATATAGAAAATAAACTCACCTGATATGATCCTATCCCTAATTTTATAAACTCTTGAACTAAAAGTGAAATTGAAAAATTAATATGAGTTGTGTTGCGCAACAGCTACGCAGCAATCCATGTAGACATGTATTTTCATGAGTTGAAGGCTATGTGTCTTGTGACTAAGCACTAATTAGACCAGTGAATAAGCAAAAGACTCTTCCATCCATCCTATGACAACTGGAAACCCCAAAAAGTCCCTACCACTTGTGTGCAATACTTGTGCAACAATTGCATAACGCTGTGCAACACTTGTGTCGTGGAAAATTCAAAATTGTGTTTTGATCTATTTCCCACCTTCAGATCAAACAATATGGTGACAACTACCCCACTGAAGCTTTGTTACATATCAACAACCTCCATAATGTAAAATCATCCATACATTCTCCACATTTTCCAACAGAATTCCAAAAACTTCCGAATTTTATCATCAGAAATTTGCGAAAATGGGTCTTGAAGTGACACCCATAGCTCCAAAATGGTAAGACCTGTGTAAAATTGAGATAGGTTTATGTTTTTTGGTCCATTCTATACAAAAACCTCTTTAAGTTTCTTCAAATTCTTCCCCATCTCTTCAAAAATTATTCTGCAAAATCATGACTAAAACAAGAAAATATGCAATCTGAAAAATAGGTCTTAAAGATGCATTCGAAATGCCCGATATATGACACTTGTGCAGAATCTAGAAGAGGTTATTATGCATTGATCCGTGGTTGAGAAAAAAAATCTTTCAAATTCTTGAAATTTTGCTCCATGTGGTTAGAAACAATAATTCAAAATATGTATAAAACAAAGTATTTTGCGCAACGACTAGGTTGGGTAGCACTTGTTGCGTAGTAGAGTTATCTACAGAGGATATATAATTGTTCATCACCAATTAGTAGTTGGGACCGACCCGTGGTTTCTCGTATTGATTCTATGACAAATCATCAACTCTACATTAGCATAAATGCGTAACAATATGGATTCAGACAACATCATAATTCAAATTACCCTGCCCTTTAGTGCAATGATTCAATATGATTACTGGAGCGCTCCATTTGATTTGATACGAATATGATTGTATGGGAAATGATTAAAGTATAAGGGGTGTTATATCTTTTGGGTATGGAAATCGTGTATATGGAAGTGGTAAATTATGCATGGGGGTTGTTGTAGCTCCTAGAGACATCCTTGAGTTGCAAAATACCAATGCCTAAGACATCTTAAAATTAGAGGTTAAGTGTTGACAATTGCATAAATACCTCTGACAGAATATGGGTCAAGATAATAATGATTTTGGTGGTTCAAGAAAGGAGAAGACCATTTTAGCCTGATTCATGTGAATTCCCCAAACTGTGAGAGGGCTCGGGAGGCTATGAGGCTAGATGGATTTTAAATGGGCCAAGTATAAAACAATGAGCATAGATATTAAAAATATGCAGAGAGGTTGAGAGAGAACAGAGAGGGAACCCACGAGACACATGCTTAAGAGATTTAAGAGTTTGTTTACTATGAACTCAGAGGAAACGGATATGAATGAAATATGGACAACAACAGAGGTTCATGGAGCGCGAATTAACGGAGTGCAACAAGCTTAATACATGAGTGTTAACACCTGAGCGTTATGCATACACGAATTCAAGAATAAAATTGCAGACCACCGACATCTACATTACACGAACCATCAAAGCATAATAGAATGAAAGATGATTACACAAAAAGAGGAGATTACCGATAATAGAAGGAAACATATACATACTATGAAGTGCTCCGTCTGGAATCCAAATATCAGCTTTGTATTCATATTAAGTTTAAACAAATCTCTCAAATATGTGTCTCGGGGCACAGGGAGCACAATCATACAAAACTACAGCAAAATTCTTCAAAATTCTTAAACCTTTCTTTCATCTTAGAACTCACTACATATAGAGTTCTCCTACAGGGTTTACAATCGAATATTCTGTCATGATCGACTCACATAGGTGAAACTAAAACATCCTAACAAACTATCAGAGCATGCATCAAGCAATCACTCTTGCAATAAACAAATCAAAATAGAATTGGGTATAATCATGATTTTACCCGCAAAACATCACTATCTTAACAGTAAAAACAAACAAAATAGTTAGCCAGGGAGGCCAAATTCTAGAATCTTCAAAGGAGTGGCGAGAAGTGGCTGAGAATAAGTGACAGGTCTAACCTTCTTCATGTAATTCCATCTACTGTTCGACATCCTCCACTCCTTAACTCTCATGATTTCCACTTCTCATTGCAGAACGGTCGATTGTGCTGTGCGCGCTGAACTCTTTAGTGGGGAGATCTTGGAGGGACTGAATAAATCGTAACCGCATGCTCTACCAAAAACTCTTGCTGTATTTGAAAACCGGAAACCCTATTTTGGAGGGGGGCTTAAGTAGTAAGCGGTATCCAAGAAGAGGGGTGTGAAATGATGAGAGGAAGGCACATGGAGGAGTGAGTGGTAATGGATACTGCCTATTTCAGACCCCCCCATGGTTAAATTTGAGGAGGGGCAGGGGGTTCTGAAATGTGTTAAGGACCGTCATATGCATTAGGGTGAAGCGGAGGTGAAGAAGAGATGCAGAGGGCTTAGCGGTGATGGGATGTGATAAGACCGGATGGAAATGACGGAAGGCATGGTGGGACTCTCCTGCATCACAAATCGCAAAATTTAACATAAAGCAGTAGAGCTAAACTCTAAATGGTGTGAAGTGCGAAGCGTGGGGAAGGGGGGTAAGTGACGTGGAGGGAAAGTGGGACCCGATCGCATCGCAAATCATAAACTTTAACATGAAGCAGTAGAGATAAAATCTAAACGGTGTGAAGTGCGGGAAGGCAAGAAGTGACGTGGAGGGAAAGTGGGACCCGACCACATCGCAAATCGGAAACTTTAACATGAAGCAGTAGAGATAAAATCTAAACGGTGCGAAGTGCGAGAATGTGGGAAGTGACGTGGAGGGAAAGCGGGACTTGATCACAATTCGCAGATCACAATATTTAAGTTTAAGTTTATAAGCACGAAGGTAAACTCTTAAATCCGCGAAGTGCGAAGCACGAGGAGAAAGGAGGTGACGTGGAGGGTGGCGGCCACTGCATTGGCAGAGTTATAATGCAGCAAATGGTTACGCGGTAAGTGTATGAGGTTTCATAATATACGACACGTATTGTAAGTGGCCAGAAGTGGGGGCGGAGCTGCTATGGTGGGGCCAACCGCATCGCAACTTACACAAAATACTTTGCGGGCGCTTAAGCGGTGATTTATAAATTGTGCGAAATGCGACGTGCTAAATGCTACAAAGTGCGAAGAGGCAAAAGGTAAGGAAAATGCGGGATACAAGGGTTTGCATGAGGATTTGGGTGATGTATAAAGGTTGGATGGGTCCCGCTTCATCGCATCGGCAAAACAACAAGGTTTGGCATAAGTCTTAGGAGGTAAGGTTAGAAACCTGCGGGCTGTGAAGTGCGGGCAACAAGTAAGGCTTATATGCGCACCACGGGTGAATGGGTCCCACCTCATCAAAAATCACATTTCACTCATTTTAACATTTACCCTTGCACCCATCCTGAAGAACTTGCGATCTGTGATTGCGATTTGGATCTCCGTTGTTGATCGTTGCTTAGATTCAACAGTCCTCACCACTCGCTTGCTGTGGTTTGCCAACCTTGTCTCTCTGGGTGCGCCTGGTCATTTCTTATTTGTTCGTGGAATACTTGCCCCATGTTCATGACTTGACCTGATTTAGCATTCATGGCTTGACCTGAACGCGTGCACAAATTGACCCAATCTTGTTAAGGACTCTGCCCTTGCTGTTTTTTTGTCTTAATTGTTTCTTTGTTGCCTTTGTGTTCACTAATAGTAACTACTTCTCTTCCTCTTCTCTTTGTTTTCCTTATAGGGACCACTTCTCCATGTTATGTGAAGTCACAGGCCAACAATTGGCTCCATATGGTAAAGGATCTCAGATGGTTTTCTATATTCGGTCCAAAAATCACCATAGGTTGTTCTTCTTGGAGATTGAAGGGCGTGGGCCCTTTTTCTGTAATGGCTTCTTCAAAATGCTCTTTAGGAGGGTCGGTCAGTTTCAAGGGTATAGATGTGGGCTTCTTATCCTTTGGAGGATCATCTCCTTGCTTTGTGGAAGTGGATGTAGTGGCCTTATGAGGGGCTAACTCTTCTAACATCTTCTCCCCTTTACTAGCGGGATTAGGCATTAGGGGAATTTTGAGGTCTAAAATGGGCCTCCTAAGGAAATTATAAAATAATAGTGGAAAGAATCAAATAAGATTTGATGACATCATCAAATTTTAGAGGGAAAAATGAAAAAACTACTTTTTCAACTCATATTTTCAACTTATCTCCCAAATTTTTTACTCAAATTTTAAGCTGGAGTACTCGTTGGATGCGAAATTTAATTCCTCATCCAAGGATTACCCATTTTTCACACTTTCGATGGGTCCTACTACACGAAAAATGAGAAATACATGAAAAACGTGATTGTAATCTCGCTTTTTTTTTATGTATTTCTCATTTTTCATGTAGCAAGGTTCATTGAAAGTATGCAACATGGGTACTCCTTAGATGAGGAATTAAATTTTGAATCCAAAGAGTACTCCCACTCGAAATTTGAGTAAAATTTTTGGGAGATAAGTTGAAAATACGAGTTGAAAAAGTAGTTTTATTATTTTATTATTTTTTAATATTTTTATCCTTTTATTTAAAAAATGGTAAATCATCCCCCATGGTTGACATCATCATCTTGAATCCTATTGGTTGTTATAAAGTTTATTTTTGTTGTACATTTTTCTTAGGAGGCCCATTTTAGACCTCAAAATTCTCCTAATGAGGGGTTTGTTCTCTTGATATCGACTCTTCATTTTGTTCTTGCCCTCGGGTTCTCTTTCTGGAAGACATGAGGTCATACTTCTTGTGGAGTTGAGCTTGCATGAAATCCACGAAATGTCTGCAATAACTGTCAATCTCTTGATCCTCTGGAGGGACTTCTTCTTCTTCTTGTTCCCCTTTCAGGATGGGTTCACCCTCCTCATCATCATAGTAGGCGAGGAATTGATCTTCTTGGATGTCTGTGACTTCCTCGGCCTGTTGTAACAGCTCCATAGGGGGCCTTCGATATCGAGGATTAAACCCCCGGTTAGGAATCATTTGGTTGGAACGAGGAGGGGGATTTTAGGCCTCCAATTTAAGCTTAACCAACTTATTTGAGAGGTTCTTGATCAACTCATTAATTTATTCAAGTCTATACTCCTGCGATTCCCTCTCCTGATTTGAGGTAGAAGCCTCCTCCCCCTTATTTCTTCTAGCTTCATATTCTGTCTTCCCTTTGAATTTACTAGTAGAAGCAAAGTTTGCTTCTACCTCCAATGCATCAGTTTGGATTTGATCCAGAGATGTGGATCTTATTTCTCTTAAGGTGAACCCAAAATCAGGCTCGAAAGCTCCTGCGAAAACCACCTTAGCAGCTGCTTGGGGAGGCTTTATTTTTGTGGGAGGTTATTATAAAGCTTATTGAACCTCTTTATAAATTTTGTTACATCCTCATTGTGTCTATTCTTGAGAACATTGAACTCTGTGAGGACATATCCATGGTCCCTCTTTTCTCCCCATTTCAATGTGACTAAATTTTCCATTTCTTCCCAAGTGTGGACTGTGTTGTTGGCTAGAGACTTGAACCTTTTCCGGGCTTCTCCCTCCAAGGATTGGATGAAAAGCCTTAATACCACATCCAAGTGCTCTACATTTACATTATCGGCAAAAGCGTAGAATTTTTCAACATGTTTTTGTGTAGAATTGCTATCTTCCCCAGTGAACCGAGGCAACCGCTCTAAACAGTCTTGTGACATATCATTTAGAGGCTGAGGGAGGGCCAAGGGGGCATACTTGTTCAAAAGGAAACTCAACACAACCATCTTATTTAGAGGTGGAGGTAGATGGTGGATCTGAATCTGGTGTGAGGCCTAATGAAAGCTATGATTACTTCTGGTTAGGACTATTTTACAGTGTAGTCGCGAAGGTGAGGAATGTGCAACTCTCAACCCTTCATGCTCACCTAATTGAAGGGTGAAGATAATGTTGTATCCCAAGGAAAATATTTCTTCATTCTTTTCCCCGGCAATGGCGCCAAAAATATGTTGTAGCTCCTAGAGACAACCTCGAGTTGCAAAATACTAGTGCCTAGGACATCTTAAAATCAGAGGTTAAGTGTGCACAATTGCATAAATTCCTCTGACAAAATATGGGTCAAGAGGATAATGATTTTGGTGGTTCAAGAAAGGAGAAGACCATTTGAGCCTGATTCATGTGAATTCCCCAAATTGTGAGAGGGCTTGGGAGGCTGTGAGGCTAGATGGCTTTTAAACGGACCAAGTATAAAACAATGAGAAGATATCTTAAAAATATGAAGAGGCGTTGAGAGACAACAGAGAAGGAACCCACGAGAGACAGGCTTAAGAGATTTAAGAATCTGTCTACTATGAACTCAAGAGGAAACAGATATGAATGAGATATGAACAACAACAGAGGTTCGTGGAGCACGAATTAAGGGAGTGCATCAAGCTTAATACACGAGAGTTAAGACCTGAGTGTTATGCATACACGAATTCATGAATAAAATTGCAGACCACTGGCAGCTACATTACACGAACCATCAAACCAGAATAGTATGAAAGATGATTACACATAAAGAGGAGATTATTGATAACTGAAGGAAACATATACATACTACTGATTGCTCCATCTGGAATCCAAATATCAGCTCTTTATTCATATTAAGTTGAAACAACTCTCCCAAATATGTGTTTCCAGGCAGAGGGAGCACAATCATACAAAACTACAACAAAATTCTTCAAAATTCTTGAACCTTTCTTTCATCTTAGAACTCACTACATATAGATTTCTCCTATAGGGTTTACGATCGAATATTCTATCATGATCGACCAACACAAGTGAAACCAAAATATCCTAACAAACTATCAGAGCGTGCATTAAGCAATCACTCCTACAATAGAAAAATCAAAATAGAATTAGGTACAATTGGGATTGTACCTGCAAAACATCACTATCTTAACAATAAAGATAAACAAAATAGTTAGCCATGGAGGCCAAATTCTAAAATCTTCAAAGGAGTGGCGAGAAGTGGCTGAGAACAAGCGAGCGATCGGGCCTTCATCATGCAATTCCATCTACTGTTTGACATCATTCACTCCTTAACTCTCATGATTTCCACTTCTTGTTGCAGAATGGTTGGTTGTGCTGTGCATGTTGAACTCTTTAGTGGGGATCTATTGGAGGGACTGACTAAACCGTAACTGCGTGCTCTACCAAAAAATCTTGCTGTATTTGAAAACCGAAAATCGGATTTTGGAGGGGGGCTGAAGTGGTAAGAGGTATCGGAGAAGGGGGGTGCGAAATGATGAGAGGAAGGCACTTGGAGGAGTGAGTGGTAATGGATATCGCCTATTTCAGACCCCCCCACCCCCACCATGGTTAAAGTACTCGGGGGGGGGGGGGGTGCGAAATTTTTTAAGGGCCTTCAGATTCATTAGGGTAAAGTGGAGGTGACAGAGAGATGCAGAGGGCTTAGCGGTGATGGGATGTGCGAAGACCAGAAGGAAATGGCGGAAGGCATGGTGGGACTCGCCCGCATCGTAAATCGCAAATTTTAACATGAAGCAGTAGAGCTAAACTCTAAACGGTGCGAAGGGCGAAGCGCTAGGGGGGGGGGGAGGTAAGTGATGTGGAGGGAAAGTGGCATCCAATCGCATTGCAAATTGAAAAATTTAACATGAAGCAATAGAGACAAACTCTAAATGGTGTGAAGTGCGAAGCGCGGGAAGGTGGGAAGTGACGTGGAGGGAAAGTGGGACCCGACCACATCGCAAATCACAAAGTTTAACATGAAGCAGTAGATATAAAATCTAAACGGTGCTAAGTGCGAAGTGCAGTAAGTGACTTGGAGGGAAAGTGGGACTCGACCGCAGCCTGTAGATCGCAATCTTTAAGTTTTAGTTTATAAGCGCGGAGGTAAACTCTTAAATCCATGAAGTGCGAAGCGCAGGGAGAAAGGAGGTGACGTGGAGGGTAGATCCCACTACATCGGCAGATTTATAATGCGGAAAATGGTTATGAGGTAAGTGTATGAGGTTTCATATTATATGACATGTATTGCAAGCGGCTAGAAGTGGGGGGCGGAGATGCTATGGTGGGGTCAACTGCATCACAACTTACACAAAATACTTTGCGGGCGCTTAAGTGGTGAGTTATAAATTGTGTAAAATGCGATTTGCGATGCGCTAAACACTACAAAGTGCGAAGAGGAAAAATGTAAGAAAAATTAGGAATACAAGGGTTTGCATGCGGATTTGGGTGATGTATAAAGGTTGGATGGGTCCTGCTTCATCGCATTGGCGAAAAACAAGGTTTGGCGTAAGTCTTAAGAGGTAAGGTTAGGAACTTGCGGGCTGCGAAGTGCAAACAACAGGTAAGGCTTATATGTGCACCACGGGTGAATGGGTCCCAACTCATTGCAATTCACATTTTTCTCATTTTAACATTTACCCTTGTGCCCATCCTGAAGAACTTGCGATTTGGATCTCTATCGTTGATCGTTGCTTAGATCCAACGGTCCTCACCACTCGCTTGTTGTGGTTTTTTGACCTTGTCTCTTTGGGCGTGCTCGGTCATTTCTTATTTGTTCGTGGAATACTTACCCCGCGTTCACGACTTGACCTGCTTTAGCATTCACGGCTTGACCTGAACACGTACACAAATTGACCCAATCTTGTTCAGGACTCTGCCCTTGCTGTTTTATGTCTTAACTGTTTCTCTGTTGCCATTTTATTCGCTAATAGTAACTGCTTCTCTGCCTCTGCCCTGTGTTTTCCTTATAGGGACCACTTCTCCATGTTATGTGAGGTCACAGGCCAACAGGGGTTATATAATATGAGTATGGGAAAGGGGGCGTTATTATAGGGGATGGGTTTAGAATGAAGCGGGGGGGGGGGGGGGGAATAGAATTAGTGTAATATGATGTTAGGTAAATGGTATGGGGGAAGGGTCTAGGATGCAAGGTTTGTATGAAATGGGATGGATGAAAGGTGAATTGTGAAATTAAGTGTAAAAATAGGGAAGTAAGGGTAGATAAGAGTAGGGAATAAGATGTAGAATATTAACCACATCCTTTGACCATTAGAGCTTTGACTGTAATGGAATAAATTTAAATAAGTCTGATAGACAAATGACTAAAACCCCTTTTGACTTGACTAAACAAAACACATGTGACCATAACTCCCATAACTTGACGCTCTTTTATGCTGTGGGTGAACTCTTGATGATAGGAATTTGACTATGATTGGACAATAACCATTCGAGGCTAATGACAACAGTAATGGTCATAGGCTCAATTTATTCAAAATTTGAAAATTAAATGGACAAGGAAAATACATTTGATGACACAAAACCTAGGACCCTAACATTGGCTCCAATGGGGATGGCATCCACCTAGCAAGGTGCCAATAATAAAAAATCCAAACTAGTAACCTATTAAGACCATTGGGCAATGGATTCAAAGATTAAAAAAAATGAAAATTAACTGACTGAATGACTTAAATTTGACCTTACATATGGTAGAAAATCACTAAAACCTCAGGGCCTTCTCCTCAGGCTTCGAATTCCAATGACGACTACCCACACTTGCAATACTGAAATAGAAATTGGAATACTGTTGAAAAAGATGCTCAAATCATTGAGCTTATTCATATTGCTATTTACACTAACTATTGAATAGCCTACTCACTCAAGCGATACAGAATTTCCAATGAAGCCAAGTAAGGAGATTGTCATTCACTGAAATTCTGCTCACACTTTCCTTGAGCAGGCATAAAAAACGAGAGAATGGCAACTCAAACTATAACTCAAACTGATATTCTTGGTGCAATGCTGCAAAATCTACCTTCATTGATGGCTGTATCAAATTGATAAGAGGAACTTGAAAATCATGAAAGTTTAAATGCTCTTGATGATCAACAAAAAGAAGGCAACTTTCTTCAAATACGATGGCCAATTGTTCTTCTTCATTATACTCCTCAATTTCTGAAGCTTGAATGACATTTCCTATGTTCTCATTCTTCTCATTCACAATTAAAAGAAATTAAATTTTCTTAAGGAACTTCAAATGGAACAATCGCATCATGTATAATGGGAGTGTCAAGAGTTAACCTTTCACGTGCTTCAGTAAAAATATGATCCTTATCTTCAAAATATTTTGTGTTTGTTACTGCAAGAGGCAGATTTGTCTGAATAAAGTCTTCATTTTCAAAAGGCTCTATAACAACCCTTTCATTTTCATTGCTTTCCTACAACTTATGATAATCAATTTGAAGCCTAACATCCTCAAAATCTGAAGTTACGTGCATATCTCGTTGAGAAAATGGATTCATGAGTAATCCTTCATGTGAATCTGAATTGAGAGTTTCTAGAGCAACAGATTCATCAGATATTTGGAAAATATTAACTTTAATGCACTCTTCGACCACTATAATAGTAAGATGCAATTATATGTCACATACCTTTTTAATGTGATTGTCTTGGGATGCATTCTCTGTTAGGTCTCTATATTACTAGTATAGTCCCTTATTGTTGTTAATGTAACCCCCTTATTATTATTATTGGACCCGTGTAACCCCCATATTGTTATTATTGTGCCCTTAAATTATTATTGTTAGGTCGGCTAGGATTACATTGTGGCCCCACTAAGATTACATTGTGGCCCATGGACTCCTATATATAGAAAGGAGGTTTTGTAATTAGTATCATCCAAGAATTGTTCATTAATGTAATGTATTGGAGGTTTCCCCCTCAAAGTGGCTTATTTCTAAGGCATTGATATCTCTCTTCTTCTATTTTTGGAGCTGGTTTCACAACATTTGGTATCAGAGCTTTGAGATTCTAGGGTTTCGCTGCTCCAAACAGGTCAGGGTAGCATTTTCGCTATAACTTCTTTTTTTTTTCTACGAAGGTTCAGAATCTGAAATTTTTAGAGTGAGAAGCCAAAATCTTGAGGAACATTGTCGCAAAATTTCAGAGCTTGGTTCGCAATATTTTTGGAGATATGATCTGTGCAAGTTAGGTCATTTTGCAGGCTCCTGAATTTAACCTAAACAGGTCATCGCGGTATTTGCGTAATAAATTTTTTTTCTGAAAAGGTTCAAAAGCTGAAATTTTTAGAGTGCGAAGCCGAAATCCTGAGGAACATCGTCACAAAATTTCAAATATTGGTTTGCAATATTTTCGGAGATATGATCTATGGAAGTTAGGGCTTTTTGAGGCTTCTGAATTTCATCTCAAAGAGGTGATCGTGGCAAAATCTTCATAGCTCTCTCTCTAAGCATCGGATTTGAATTCTGTAAGAAGTGGCTACAAGTACACAGATTTTAGTTTTCAGTCTATCAATTTCAGAGCCAAAGGAGGAAACAGTGACACGTGGCAAGTCGTACAAGTTCGCTCTACTGAACCGGTCCAAAATTGGGTCATTGTGGGAGATTGGACATATCTTTGTCTTGAAGAATCCAAATCAAACCAAACCTATGGAATTTGAAAGAAGCTTCAGAGGGATACTATAGGGCTGAATTTCAGATATTGAGGATCTGAAATTATAGAGACAATTCAATTTCAATATCGATCTCCTCAAAATCAAGTTGAATTGATTCCAAGGGCATATTGTAGAATATATATCAGTATTGGATTCTAAAATGGCCCCTAAAAAGAATTCAACACCCATTAAGCCTTTAGAAATCTCTACTATGACTCATGAAGACGAAGAATGGCAACATGACATATCAAAATTACAAGAGCAAGTGCAACAAATTTTGCTCTCGCAAAGAACAACAAAAAATGAAATGGAAGTTTTGAAGAAAGGCATGGAAACTAAGATGGATGGTTTGAAGAAGGCGTGGAACCTAAGATGAATGGTTTGGAAGCTAAGATGGATGGCATTGAAGTGGGCATGGAAGCTAAGATGGATGACATGGAAGCTAAGATCGATGAAAAAATGAAAGACAACATGGAAAACATGAAGAAGGATATAAAAGTAGACATCGAAGGTTTGGCAAAGTTTATACAAGAAATGTTTCCTAATGGTGAAAAGATAGTAGAGGAAACTCATGATGAGAACAAAATAAATCTTAATCGTGATTTCATAAACTCTACTGTTGGAGGGAAGAACCACCATATTCCAAAAATGGATATGAGGAAGTTTGATGGAAAGGATCCTGTAACATGGATACTACAGATGGAGCAATATTTTGATCTCCATAATGTGCAAACACACAAAAGGTACGCATTGCAACTTTACATTTAGAACAAAATACATTTGTATGGTATCGATGGCTTTTCTCTCGTAAAAAAATTGTCACTTGGTTAATTTTTACGGAGGAAATGATAGCACATTATGAGGATACGAAGAGCAACACCTTCTTTAGCCAATTGATAAATCTCAAACAAAAGGGTTTAGTGGGGCAGCACATTGAGGACTTCCAAAAATTGAATATAAGGGTAACTAATATTCCAGAGGAACACAGGATTGATCTCTTCTTAGGTACTCTGAAGGATAACATCCAACATGAAGTTCGTGTTTTGGAACCTGATTCATTGGAGAAGGCATTCAGGTTGGCAAGAAAAGTTGAATGTAAAATTATGGCGACAAGGAAGCCTACCACTCAATTCTATAAAGAAGGAAGTGTTTCTACGCCTAGATTTTCACAACCTACAAGGTTGACACCACAAAAATTGGAAGAAAAAAGAGCAAAAGGGCTTTGCTACAGTTGTGATAGAAAATACACTAAAGGTCATAAGTGTGCTGAGAAGAAATTATTTTACATAGATTGTGAAGAGGAAGAAGAAAATGAACAAGAAAAAGATATACACCAGGAAGTAGCCCTAAAAGAGGAAGAAATGAGTCTGACCATATCGTGTAATGCATTGGCAGGAATTACCACTCCTCAAACTCTCAAGATAGAAGGACATATCAAGAAGAAAAAGTTAATAGTGTTGATTGATTCAGATAGCACCCATAATTTTATTCATTGTAAGGTAGCCAAGGAATTGAATTGTTTCCTATACCCAGCACCAGAATGTCAAGTGATGGTTGCAAACGAAGGAACTATAAATTACTCTGGAAAATGCCATAATATCAAGCTAACCATGGGGGAATATGTATTGAATAGTCCAATGCTTTCCATTCCTATGGGAGGTGCTGATGTCGTACTAGGAGTACAATGGTTACAATGTTTGGGGACGGTAGCTTTTAATTTTCAAGAATGAATTTTATTTTATTTTATTTTATTTTTTATTTATTTATTTTTATTTTTTATTTTTTTATTTTTTAAGAAGGAAAGGAAGTCGAATTATGGGGTATTACAGGGAAGCCGAGAAATATAATAATCTCTAATGTCATGACAAAGCTTCTAAAGAAAGAACAACGAAGCGTAATTGCACACCTATGCTCACTAGAAGTTCCAACATCAAAATCATATATTTCTGCAGATCTCCAAAAAGTCTTGGACAATCATTCCAAGGTGTTTGAAACTCCCAAAGGACTCCCACCTATTCGTGATCATGATCATGCTATTCATTTGATTCCAGGAAGTGTTCCTCCAAACATCAGGCCTTATAGACATCCTTATGTCCAAAAGAGCGAAATTGAACGTATGATTGCAGAAATGTTAGAGGCGGGTATAATTCAACCTAGTCAAAGTTCTTTCTTTCCTCATGTAGTATTGGTACACAAGAAGGATGGATCATGGCGCATGTGTCCAGATTATAGGGAGCTCAATAAGCTCACCATTAAAGATAAATTTCCCATTCCTGTGATTGATGAATTATTGGATGAATTACATGGAGCAATTTATTTACCAAGTTGGATCTTCGTTCAGGATATCATCAAATTAGAATGAAGACTGAAAATATTCCAAAAACAACATTTCGAACTCATGAGGGTCATTATGAATTTTTGGTCATGCCTTTTGGCCTTACCAATGCACCTTCTACATTTCAAGGGTTGATGAATTCCATTTTCAACCCTTCCTTAGAAAATTTGTGCTAGTATTTTTTGATGATATAGTAATCTATAGCAGGTCTTGGAAGGATCATGTTGAACATGTTGACAGGGTGCTCAAACTATTGCAGGAGAAACAATTATATGCAAAAACATCCAAATGTTTCTTTGGGGTACAAGAGGTGGAATATCTGGGTCATATTATATCTCACGAGGGTGTTAAAGTAGACCCTAACAAAATTAAAGCCATTAAGGAATGGAAAGTCCCCATAACCATAAAGCAGTTGCGAGGATTTCTCGGGTTAACAGGGTATTATCGCAAGTTTGTTAAGAATTATGGGAGAATAGCAGCAACTCTAACAACATTATTGAAGAAAGATGCATTTTCATGGACTCCTGAAGCAACTAAGGCCTTTGAACATCTTAAAGAGGCAATGTGCCTAGCACCGGTCTTAGCTACGCCAGACTCCACAAAAACCTTTATTGTGGAATGTGATGCCTCAAGAAATGGAATTGGTGTTGTTTTAATGCAAGAAGGAAGATCCATTGCTTTTGAAAGTCATCCAATCAAAGGAAAGTATTTACAGCAACCTATTTATGAGAAGGAAATGTTAGCAATACTGCATGCACTAAAGAAATGGCGAACTTACCTAATGGGCAGACACTTCAAGGTAAAAACTGATCATGATAGTCTTAAACACTTTTTGGAACAAAGACAATCTTCATAAGAGCAGCAAAAATGGGTCACAAAGATGTTGGGTTATGACTTTGAAATAATCTACAAAAAATAGAAGCTAAATGTTGTTATAGTTGCACTCTCAAGAAATAATGAAGAGGTGGAAGCATTGCTTTGTTCCATTTATATTAACCAACCAGATTGGATAACCGAAGCAAGAGATGAATGGAAGAAGGACGAAGAAGTGTGGACACTCATTCAAAAGTTGCAGCAATATCCTAGTACATCTGATACATTTAGTTGGAAAAATGATTCCTTATGGTACACAGATCACTTATATCTTTGTAAGAATTCCCAACTAAAACAAAAGTTTCTTTTGGAATTGCACACTTCTCCTTTAGGAGGACACTCAGGATTTTTAAAAACTTATCAGAGGGTGAAGAAAGAATTTTTTTAGGATGGCATTAAATGTAATATTCAAAAGTTTGTGGGAGAATGTTTGGTTTGCCAGCAGAATACAGTTGAGACAATTAAGACCCCGGGTCTTCTACAACCTTTATCCATTCCAAGTCAACGTTGGGAGGAGATTTCAATGGATTTTATCACAAGTTTACCTAAGTCCAAAGGAAAGAGTGTCATCATGGTGGTAGTTGATAGACTTACCAAGTATGCACACTTTTGTGCATTATCTCATCCATTTAAAGCAAGCACAGTTGCTACTACATTTATGGCCACAATTCAAAAGCTACATGGAAACCCAAGGGTTATTGTGAGCGACAAAGATCCCATTTTTACTGGAATTTTTTGGACGGAGTTATTTTCTTGTTTGGGTACTCAATTAGCTCATAGTTCATCTTATCATCCTCAATTCGATGGTCAAACTGAGATAGTAAATAAATGTTTGGAAGGATATCTTTGTTGTTTTGTATTTGATAAACAAACACAATGGGTCAAGTGGTTACCTCTCGCTGAATGGTGGTATAACACTTCCTTCCATACTTCAGCAAAAATGACCCCGTTTATGGCACTTTATGGATATCATCCACCATCCATCACATCATCTTTAAGAGAAAATTCGAAGGTTCAAGCAGTGGAAGATCACATCGAGCATCAACAAGAAGTTCTCCATCTCTTAAACGATAACCTGAATTTGGCACAAAATCGAATGAAACAACAGGCAGATCAACATCGCAGCGAAATAAGTTTTGATGTAGGAGATTGGGTAATTTTACGGCTACAACCATACAAACAAATGTCCCTCAAGCAAGCTAAGAAGGATAATAAATTATCGCCAAAGTACTATGGTCCTTACAAGGTGTTGCAAAACATTGGTACTATGGCATACAAATTGGAGCTTCCTGTTTCTTCACAAGTGCATCCAATTTTCCATGTTTCATGCTTAAAAAAGGTTATAGGTGAAAATATCCCAGTTCAAACAATATTTCCAGAACTTGATGAGGAAGGAAAAATCATATTGGAACCTGGAGCGGTCACGGAAATAAGAACTCAACAGCTACGGAATCGATCAATTTCAGAGTATCTCATCAAGTGGAAGAACTTACTCACTGAAGATTCTACATGGGAGGGGCATGTTAGGTCTCTATATTACTAGTATAGTCCCTTATTGTTGTTAGTGTAACCCCCTTATTGTTATTATTATACCCCTGCAACCCCCATATTGTTATATTGTGCCCTTAAATTATTATTGTTAGGTCGGCTAGGATTACATTGTGGCCCCATGGACTCCTATATATAGAAAGGAGGTTTTGTAATTAGTATCATCCAAGAATTTTTCATTAATGTAATGTATTGGAGGTTTCCCCCTCGAAGTGGCTTATTTCTAAGGCGTTGATATCTATTTTATTCTATTTTTGGAGCTGGTTTCACAACATTCTAATGTTGTTGAAAATAAGAATTTTCAAAAGGATTTGTAATATGATTTTCCTCAATCGCTGACTTAGAAGATGAAAAAACCAATGGAATGTCTATTTCCTTCTACTGTTTAAAATAGTTCTCATACTTTTGATCATGAAAAGACGGACAAGACTGCTGCAAATTATTATCAAACTCAGAGGATAGACCATAACTGTCATCATTAAAGTCTTTCTTGGTTTCATATTCATCAAAGAGAGAAAACACCATTTCTTCTTGGCGAGGAAAAGGGTTCTCATACAAAACCTCCAAGATCTCTTCATCCATGAAATATTCATCACCATAAGAATTTTCCAAAGTTTGAATGAAATCCTTAAAATGATCACAACAATTCTCAACCAAAGATAAAGAAGGATGAGATTCTCTGTATTTTAAAAAAAAATGTTACATGAAAATCTTCCAGGGAACATAGACTAGAAAATGGCAATCCTTCATACCAATATCTCGCTTTTTCCTCCAAGGTATCCATGAACATCGTCTTGAGATAATATTCATGAAAAACCACCTTTAGCTTATGCACATGCATGTGAAACTTAACCAAGTGAAAAGCAACGTCATCTCCTTCGGGGTCTGAATTTTGGAAAAAAAAGTTTGCCAGTGTAATGAGGCATGCGATTTGGAAAACCTGGAATGTAATCACGATTCATGGGAGCATACCTTCTAGATTGAGAACTCATCTTGATTCCTCGATCCCACTGCCACAGGAGTCTTCAGATCATGTTGAAACTTTATTGGAGTCACCAGGTGAATGGTTCAACCTTCATATGTGACTGATTGTTGTCCACCATAAACAATCAGATCTAAACTCTGGTGATCTTTCTTGAGGAATATATCAACCATTCACTCCTCAATAATGAGGCCACTATGTTAGCACTCCGTAAATTTACATAGGCTGAGAAGAGAAATCCCATAGGTAATTACAAACTGCTTTTGGCTAGAAAATGGTCCTTTCTACCCGGAGGGGGCTCCCTCACCAAAAGTATAAAGATAATGGACATTAGAGATTTGGGAATAACATTTATATTTTGATGGAAATTTTATGGGAAATCGAAGGGAAGGACATCAGGTTATTACATCAGGAATATTGCCAACTCAATGCTTCAGTGCATATAAAAACCAACTACAAAAACGGAGGCATGGTAGGTGTTGGCTTGAGGTGTCCTGACCCAGGTTCAGAGGTTAAGGTTTGCCAACAAAACCCTATACTACTGGGCCTTTCGGCAGTGACCTGCTTACGTAGGCCAAACTCTCACCCGAAGCAGTATGGGTGGGTGCTGGAACCAGGTTTCCACACCCTGAGAGAGAGAGTAGGTAATTCGAACCATTTGGCAACTATAAGATCTATGCAGTCAGAGGTCGTTCGCAGGGCTTTCAATGATTAACCAGAGTACAGTTACCAGATTTATATAACAGGCTCACATCCACGTGTGGACATCCAAGTATAAGCATAAACAATATATTCGCAGCAGACTTAATCAGATTGCAGATATAGTTATCATAACACAGATAATTTGCAGCTCAAACACATATCATTCGCAGCTCGTAACAAAATCACATATAATTAAAGTCCTCAATAATCATAACCAGATAGATCAAACAACATCATATATCCACAATAATTCGCATATATTACTTCTCAAGAAGTCTCTTACATAACCCCAAACCCACCTGTGCACACAGCCAGCAGGGTCCGCACACAGCCGGACAAAGGATCTCCGCGCACTCATCCAGCAGGAGTCCTAACCCAATAACCCAATCCCAGATCTAACAGTTCGCACTTAGCATCAATCTCTATTCATTCTTACCTAATGACTCAAAAAGGTTCAACTATTTATAATACTTTAACCTACACATCAAATGGTTTGCAAACTGCGGTTTGCGGACTCGTGGTTTACCCTTGGCCCGCTTACAATGTATTAGGGGATTTGACGCGCTCCAAAACCCCTGCGCTAGACTAAATATAATTAAAAATATACAAAATGGACAAGATTCGCAGCTTGCAGGAGACCTTGTTCCAATTGTCCCCTAACACAATCTTGTGACTTGTCCTGAGTCACTATGGTGGTGGGGTCTCCACCTGCGCGCGCAGTACATTGACGACTTCAACTAGTGGGGGAAACACTTCTAGACTCTGAGTAGCAACGCTCTGTGCAATGTCCATGAGATTTTGTGATGTTGGTCCTTCTGTCGTAGCCGTGACACTCTCCAGTATCTGGTTTAGTCGCTTCACCGCACCATCAACATCCCGTGAGAGGTGGAAGGCTGCAACAGTCCAAGGCTTTAAGCGTTCACCGATAACTTGCTTCATCTGGCGGAGTTCCTCAATTTCATCTTGGAGGGAGTTGCTGGTCCTTCGATGAGCCAGACACTGTGTAGGGACCAAAGTGGGTAAGGTAGCCCCAATCTGCTCAAAATCTTCTTCTTTTTGCCGCAATTCCTTACTAATTTTTCGCAGGATCGGATCTTGCTGGACTTTGGTCCATAACTGTAGGGCTGTCTCGAGCAACTGGGCGCCTTGAGTAATTTATCCTGTAATGGTGTCTGTAGCTGCGATCACCAGCGCAGCATGCTGGGTGCGTACCTTCGGGGGTGTTTCGGGCTACATTTTGGCTTGCAAGTCACTGATTTGCTGCTCCATCTGCATCTTAATGACCTGCATTTCTGTCTTGGACGCCTTCAACGTTGCAACCAATCCTTCAACTTTAGACCAGGGCATGGCTGTGGCCGGGATCTCTTTTGTAACCTCCGTGCAGAGCTGGTGGATCACTGTTTCAAGCTTCGTCTGCTGCAAGACAGCGATGAGCACTTATGCGTTCTGTTGGGCGATGGTCTGCTTGGCCATACCGAGCTATTGGTGTAATTTCTGGTCACGATGGTGGATCTCCTGGAACATGGAAGTGTGGAGGCCCTGTAATGCCTTGTGGTGTAGCTTGGCCAGATCCAACTGCATCCCTGTACCGGCTTGGAGTTGGAGTCCTACAAGGGCAGTGCTAGGCAAAGAGCAGAGATGGCTTTCTAGCACTGCACTGTTGGTTGCCAAGGGAGTCCGTGCCTGAATTACGCTAGTTTGTAGTGTATCTGTATTCAGCTGGAGGGTGCGAAGCTCAACCTAGATGGTGGTGATCGCAACCTTCTGTTGTTCCTATATGGCTACCCACTTATCCTCTGCAACTAGCGTAACTGTGTCCGCAATTTTCTCAAGGTCACCATCAATTAGTGTGACCGTCGCATCATATTCCTTGCGTTGGGCACGTTGCTTCTTTCAGGACCCTTTTGCAGGCTCGCCTGGCTGCTTTGTATCCTAGGCGAAGGTGGTATCTTTGTCATTCAACCCTCTTGTGCTCAGGTCTAGTTGCGAACCGACCTGAGTCTCGGCCTCGACGTCCGTTTCGATAGTCTACGGCGGCTGTGTATCCTTTTCCGTAGCTGCGTCCAAGCCCTTCTGGCTTGGTCCTACAGCCTCCTTTAGGTTGACAGGGGGGTCACTTTTTTCGCGTTGGTCCCTTCGGTACTCCTTTCGCCGGTTTTGAAGCCACTCCTCCACGCAGGGAGCCAAAGCGCAATTATCCTATTAATTTCCTCGTCCTCAGGCCCAATCTCCATGATTTCGACAACTTCTGGCTTTGTAGGTGCCAAAGCTTCCATAGGTTTAGTAGCCATCATTTTAGTGTGAAAAAGGAATCCCAATTATGGGGGACTAATGGTAGCAGGAGTGGGTTGATCAGTCACGAAAAGAACGCTACAGGCCCAGAGAACTATGCAGCATAAAGAAAATACATACAGGTCATGGAAGCGATACTGAACCCTTTTCTGAGCTATTCTTCCTACTTTATAGTGCCTTCGGTCATCCAACGGTAGGGTAAACTTCACCTGGAACTTACCATCAAGTAAACGGTAAAAAATCTCAGGGAATTTCCTCATTAATTGCCATCCTCCCGCTCCATTCAACGTTAAATTTTCCTTTTTACCAAATTTTATTATTTCTGAGGCTATTTTCTGCTCCTTATGTGCGCTTAGCATACCTACTGAGCTTGGACTAAACGTTTGCGCATCCTTCCTCAACACAGGCTTGTTCCCTAGGTACTTCAAAACCAAAGACATGTTCTTTCGACATGCGTCATCCCAATAGAACCGAACCACCTTCGCAAGCAAGTTTCTTAGAGGTGCTATGATTAGTGTGTATTGTCGAACGAACTTCCTGTAATAACTTGTGTGGCTGAGGATTGAACGTAGCTGTCTCTTTGCTGTAGGAGTATCCATTTCCTCAATCTAAGCCAACATAGGGTGCGTCTCAATGCTACCCATTCGCAGCCAAAGCGGTCTAATAACCATGCGCATCCCTTCCAATTCTGAGTCAGAGGTAGCTTGTGGATCATTCTTACCCTCTCTTGGGGCTAGGATGTGGTAATTGACCATACTTAGTACCTGCGCTTCCCACGTGGGTACTTCAGGTCCGATACATAGGTGCGATTCACCCCATGCTACAATGTTAATGTTACGCAGAGCTGCGTTCAGCGCCTCTGTTCTGCCTACGAACCCAAATGTTCCTAGAAATTCATCCCTCATAGCCTCCTAGTGGCGGGTGTGCTGGTGGAGCTCCGCATCTAAGTACCATGCGGTGGGAAGTGGTCCCAAGGCATGAATAAGTAGATGAACCCACTCGTGGGTAGTTCTATCGCACCATTCTTTTATCCAAGCGACTGGATATTCACGTGGATTTTTGGGTCCAAGGAACGTTTTGATTCGCACGCCAGTTGGGGCCTCAAATCGTAGGATCAGCATATTCCGACACTCCTCCCAATCCTGGAAAATCTCCTCATGCATTACCAACCATTGTGTAGATTATCCTTGAATGGCCAGCTTACAAGCCGATAGCCGTTGTTCTTGGGGAACCTCGGCTTCAAATGCCTGCAAAAAGTTCCTAACATTACCAGAACCATCGAAATAATGTAGATCTCTTACCTCCGAGGAGATGCAGGGGAAGTTCTTAGTGATCCAGAGACATCATGTAACCAATTTTTCCAATTCTCCATCTCCCCATCAGAGTCGAAGAAACATTCACTGTCCTTTTCCCAGCAAAGTACCCCCTTCGCCATGGGGTTGATCTAGTCTTCATCTAGCGTAGTCAACTTATAGATGTGATCCACACCCTCTTCGTCACGCACTGGTTCTGTGTATCATTCACCCTCCGCCAGATCTAATGGTACTATTACCCTTGTACCGTTATTCTCGAATACCATGCTTCTCTTCTTTACGTTAATGATGCCTCCCATATCGATGGCCCAATCCAAGCCTAGGAGTGCAAGGTAGGGGTCCGCATATTCGACAATCTGAATTACTTCAAAGTTAGCCCGGACCTTAACCCCTGCAATATCCACCACAATCCTTGATAGTCTTCCTAATGGAATGATCTTCTGTTGATTGGCCATACGCAACTGGATAGTGGACCATTCCAACTCAGGTCCCCCCATGTGTTGCCAAATTTGTTTAGGTAATACATTCGCGTCTGAACCTAGGTCCAAAATAACCTGATCCATCTCGTAATCACCAATCTGCGCAATCAACCACATCTCTCTACCTGTGCGTTTCTTATACCCATAGAGTTTATGTACGTCCTTGATTTCTGGAGGGAGGATAGGTCGTGTTGCGCAGCTATCTATCAATGCCTGAAGATTTTCCACAGCCCTCGGGTTGCGCAGCAGCTTCATACTTGCTTGTAAAAAGGGTTTTACCTCCTCATCTGCCTTGAGTTCCTTAGGCAACTGCGAAGTAGATGCCTCTACCTTGACAAAGTCCTTGTGAGTTGTGATAAATGGTTCTTACTCCTTTTTTAGATCCAACCCTTCCTGTTTGCTAACTGTTGGTTGGATCAGACGCTCATTTGCATTTTTCTTCCCAGGCCACCCGGTGGCCATCCCACTACGTGTTACAATATTTACACTTGGATCTTTGACTCGTAGTTCGACCTTAACCCTCTTCACATTCTGCGTAGGTGTCGACTATTTTCCCTACATCTTCACTATCAAGACTGGACAGTCTTCAATCGCATGGTCCATGCTGCCTGCAATACCGACAGGTCTGTCTTGTGGCGTTTGGACAGTCCCTGGCAAAGTTCCCTACCTCTCCACAGTTATAACAGATGAGTTTCCCTCGTCCCCGACCTACGCTTCCACCTCTTCCACCTTCCCTGCCCCTTGCTGGGGAGCCACCTGCGCTCGAGAGCGATCTGGGTGAGGATGGGTCCAACTGCACCCTATAGAGATTTCCACGATCGATCATCAAATCATATGTCCAGCAGTTATGTTCATCATGTCCTATCAACCTGCAGAACTTGCACCATTGTTGTTTTACTTATGGGAGGTACGCAGCAAGGCGGGGACAGTGGTTTGTGTTGTGCAACCCTGCAACGCGGCAATCATCGCACCATAATGCCGGCCCACTTGGTCTTGCCACTTCCCTAGGGCGCAGTGGACTAGGTCCCCCAGCCTGCATGTAGTCTGTTAATAGCGGGCAGTTATCCTTGGTGTGACCATTCGTCCTGCAACGTATGCACCATCTTTTCGGGCTAGCCTCTATGGCTCGCTCCTTTCGTAGGTTCTGGATCTCCATGTGCATCGCCTCCAGTTGTCCTTGGATCTACTGGACGCCTAGCTGGGTATCATCTCTGGGCAAAACTTCTAAGTTCATAGCCACCTCCAGGGCTTTTTCTGGAGATTTGAAAGTTTGGTGACCCATAGGTACGTGCAGGTGAGGCAGCAACATAGAAATGAACCACTCCGTGTGCTGTCTGTCACCGTACTTAAATCCTCCTTCCCTGATCACCTTCTTCAGCCGTTGATTGGCCTCCCATACCGATTCAGAAGTCCCTTGCTTGAAATCCTTTAGATCGACCACTATTTGAGAATAGGACTTAGGCTTCTTGAACTGTTGTTTTAAGGCGTCTTTGATCTCGTCGATGGTTGAATTTGCATGTTGTCCGATGTATCCCATGTACCAATCCAAAGCCCTTCCTTCGAAGGTAAGGGACAGTTGTGCCCTTTTCACTACGTCACTAGCTATGTTCTACGTAGTCCATATTGATTCTGTGACAAACCAGAACTGCTCCATGTCCTCATCTCCCACACCCTTAAAGGTAGGCAATTTCATGTGCGTAGCCATGTTGTCCTCTGGTGGTGGGGGTGTAGGTGAATTATTACCCCTACGCTGGTTTTAAAGTGGTGTGGCTGGAGGACTCTGCGTAGCTGCTTCTCTTACCGGGCTATAGACAGATCTTCCTGCTTCTAGGTTGGTCCGATAGTATTTTCCACTTCACATCATACTCCCGTCCAGATCAACAGTCATTCACTCGGTGTGGCTACACATAATATTTTTTTTCGCACAGTAATACCTTAATCAGCAGCGGTAAAGTCTTCAAAAACTTACCCCTAAATCCTTTGAAGAATCTTCGCTCTGCTTCGGAGTAGGAGACGAATTGGTCGATGGCAAATTTTGTCATGAATCCTCCTAGCACGTTGTCCCACCAGTGATCTACGGTGCGAGTGATGGTGTTATCAGCATTCTCTAACTGCTGGATCAATTATGGGGTCCACTGTGTGACCTACTCGTCCTTCCAACACTTCTAAAATTCGACCAACCTTGTGAGCCACTCCTGGAGCCCAATCGCAATAGTTACGAAGAAGATCTTGTAGATATCTGCGAAAATATACCTATTTTTCCACTCTTCGGTGGTCAACCTCTCACTGCGGTTTTCTTTCACTACGAATTCATAAAACTATCGTTCGAACCATTCATCAATTTATTTTCTTTCAGGTTTCCAATACGGCCTTGGCATTACCCGATCCCTCTCTCAAAATGCTCCTGGTCTTGGCAACGGAACCATTTGTTGGCTTGAGGGGTCCTGACCTAGGTTTGGAGGTTAAGGTTTTCCAAAAAACCCCTATACTACTGGCCCTTTCGGCAGTGACCTGCTTGCGTAGGACAAAGTCTCACCCGAAGCAGTAAGGGTGGGTGCTGGAACCAGGTTTCCACACCCTGAGAGAGAGAGCAGGTAAGTCGAACCGTCTGGAAACTATCAGATCTACGCAGTCAGATGTCATTCGCAGAGCTTTCAATGATTAAACAGAGTACAGTTACCAGATTTATATAACAGGCTCGCATCCATGTGCAAACAACCAAGTATAAGCATAAACAATATATTCGCAGCAGACTTAATCAGATTGCAGATATAGTTATCATAACACAGATAATTTGTAGCTCATAAACACATATCATTCGCAGCTCGTAACAGAATCACATATAATTCAAGTCCTTAATAATCATAACCAGATAGATCAAACAGCATCAGATATCCACAATACTTTGCATATATTACTTATAAAGAAGTCTCTTACATAACCCCAAACCCACCTGCGCACACAACCAGCAGGGTCCGCACACAACCGGACAAAGGATCTCCGCGCACTCATCCAGCAGGAGTCCTAACCCAATAACCCAATCCTAGATCTAATAATTCACACTTAGCATCAATCTCTATTCATTCCTACCTAATGACTCAAAAAGGTTCAACTATTTATAGTACTTTAGCCTACGCATCAAATGGTCCGCAAACCGCGGTTTGCGGACTCGTGGTCTACCCTTGGCCCGCTTACAATGTCTTAGGGGATTTGACCTGCCCCAAAACCCCTGCGCTAGACTAAATATAATTAAAAATATACAACGTGGACCAGATTCGCAGCTTGTAGGATACCCTGTTCCAATAGTAGGTACATCCTTTAAATTAATAAGATTGCAGTATAGTGGGAAAAACATGACAACATATAACTATACCCATTCATATGTAACATAGCACATTATAATTTTTCTACCACATCTTATGACTGAGTATTTAGAACAATAGAGAAGGTAAAGGCAATATAGAAGGTAAAGGTATAATGAATTCCATATGAAACATATATAAACAATTATTCTAGAGCATTCATGATGAATTCTAGATAAATTGTTCCAATACTCTTTTTAAAGAGAACTGAAAGAAAATAATTGAACAACAATTACACAGAATAAAGATAAATTTAAAGGAAGGTACCACAAGAATCTCTGAGGATAACTGGAAAAAACTTTGCACTAAGTAATTTATTCATAACAGAAAAAGATCACATACAAGTCTGGTTCCTTCAATCGATTCACTCACCAACCCCTTCTTCCTTGTCCATTATGAGTTTAAATACATTTACATTATAAACAACTCAGGAATAGGTTCGATGAACCATTTATCCATTCAAAATGGGTCGAATCGTCCATAGCTAGCAATCTATTTCTTTTCTCATAAAAAATTATAAAAATCAAACTAAAATAACATCTCTGACTCTTTAAAGGAGAATAATAAAAACTACTCATGTTTATCCATCTTCTTACTTATCTAGAAAATAAACTCATTTGATATGATCCTATGCCTAATTTTATAAACTCCCAAACTGATAGTGAAATATAAAAAGTAACATAAGTTGTGTTGTGCAGCAGAGACACGACAATCCATGTAGACATGCCTTTTCATGAGTTGGAGGCTAGGTGCCTTGTGACTGAGGGCTGAGTAGAACTGTGAATAATCAAATAACTCTTCCATCCATCCTCTAACAACTGGAAACCCCAAAAAGTCCGTACCAGCTATGTGCAGTATGTGTGTAGTAGTTGCACAGTGCTGCTAAACACCTGTGTAATGGAAAATTCAAAAATATGTTTTTCTCTTTTTCCCACCTTCAGATCAAACAATATGGTGACAACTACCCCACTAAATCTTTGTTACATATCACCAACCTCCATAATGAAAAAACATCCATACAACCTCCACATTTTCCAACTGAATTCCAAAACTTTTGAACCCTGTCAGCAGAAATTTGCAAAAATGGGTCTCGAAGCAACACTTGTAGCTCCCAAATAGTAAGACATGTGTAAAAAATGAGATAGATTTCTGTTTTTTGGTCCATTATCTACAAAAAACTCTTTCAGTTTCTTCAAATTATTCCCCAACTCTTCAAAATCATGACTAAAACAAGAAAATACACAGTTCGAAAAAATAAGCCTTAAAGATGCATTCGAAACACTTGATCTATGACACCTGCGCAAAAATTGGAAGATTTTATTGTACTTTGGTCCGTGCTTGAGAAAAACCACTTTCATATTCTTGAAATTCGGGTCCATGTGGTTAGAAACAACGTTTCAAAATGATGTCTAAAACATAGTATTTTGCACAACGACCAGGTTGGGTAGCACTTGTTGCGTAGAAAATTTATCTACGTAGTATGCAGACTTTTTCATAGCCAATTTCTAGTTGGGATCGAACTGTGGTTTCTTAGATTGATGCTATGGAAAATGATTAGAATTGTAATTAGCACGAATGCACAACACTATGGATTAAGGTGACATCATAATTCAAATTACCCTGTCCTTTGGTGCAATGATTCAATATGATTGCTGGAGCATTCCATTTGATTTGATACGAATATGACTGTATGGCAAATGATTGAAGTATAAGGGGTTTGATATCTTTCTGGTATGGGAATTGTGTATACGGGAGTGGTAAATTATGCATGGGGGTTATATGATATGAGTATAGAAAAGGGTAGTATTATTATAGGGGATGGGTTTAGAACGAAGGGGGGAAATATAATGAATGTAATATGATGCTAGGTAAATGGTATGGGGGAAGGGCCTAGGATGCAAAGTTTGTATGAAATGGGATGGATGAAAGGTGAATGGGGAAATTAAGTTTAAAAATAGGGAAGCAAGGGTAGACAAGAGTAGGGAATAAGATGTATGATATTGACCATATCCCTTGACCATCGAACCTCTGACTATAATGGATTTAATTTAAACAAATCTGATAGAAAAATGGCTAAAACCCCTTTTGACTTGACTAAAAAAAGTACGTGTGACCATAACTCCCATAAATTGACGCCCTTTCAGGTTATGGGTGAACTCTTGATGACAAGAATTTGACTATGATCGGACAGTGACCATTTGTGGCTAATGACAACAACAGTGTTCATAGGCTCAAATTATTCAAAAAATGAAAATTAAATGGACAAGGAAAATACATTTGACGACACAAAACCTATGACCCTAACAACTCACAGGTCAAACTAGATAGATACTAGACATATCTATCTACATCTACAAAGAACTAGAGTCACATGACTAGACATAGAAAATGTGGCATAATGGCCATCATCCATGGGGAGCTTACTCGTCATAATGGCTGGAATGGGTAATAGAAAAATGTGACCAACTATAGGATGAGGCCACAAATTTTGCTAAACTTTATAAAAACTCAGTTTAGAGATGTTGGCTATAACTTAAGAGTTCTATAAATAAGAATACAAGAAGACCAAATGCTTCAACCATATCTCAATTATCCCTAGCTGGAATGTGTGGTTACCATGTACTAAACATGTATAGTTGCATTATTTCATGTTTTGAGAATTTGTTTGATATGATTGGTGTTGGGATTTGCTTCTTATTTATGTTAAGCTAGCCGTAAGATTCTTTGTGATATGATTGGTGTTAGTATTTTGCTTCTTGCCCACATTTGAGGCTAGTAATCTTAGATAAGGTTGCACCCATTTTAAGGGATTAATTGTTTGTCACATTTCATAGTGTTATATTTTGTTGTCAATGAATGTAATTTTCATATTCGCATACTTTATTAACTACACCCTAAGGTATGTAAGGTTTATTGTATTGGTATTTATTTAGTTGAACTTCCCAATACTAAGGATTGCATACCTAAATATTTTAGTGCAACATTGAGTTTGGAGGTTTTGTGTAAAATGAGGTAGTAATTTGAGAACTGGGAAGTGTAACACCCTCTTCCCACATCTACCCAAGTAACAGGACAACCGGGGTAAACATGTGACGAGAGGCTACTAATATGAGATTCAACCTCCTAGATGACCTTAAGGAAGTGGAACCGATGGAAACATAACAAACACACCTCACACAACATTAAGAACACGTCCAAGAGGTAAACCACCCTCCCATACCCCTGAAACTTGAAGGGGGGCTAAATTTTGACCCTATTGAGCCTTAGCCGTAGGCATGTAAGGGAAAGGGAATAGTTATAGACCCTTAGCCGTCGGCTAGCCTTGGAAAGGTAGCGGCTAGGGCCCCAAACAATTAATTATGTGTTTGCAGCTCCAGGATTTGTGCCACATTTTTAGCCCCTCAGCCCAGGTCATTGCCTAGAAATTCTTGTAACTTCAAGAGAGGATAAATAAAATTAAAAAAAATACATGGAAGCAATCACATCATCAAGAACTCATCCAACCCCACCCAGCCATGATAGGCATTTCATCAAACATTTCACAAACAATGCATCTACAGGTGTAAACAACATAATTAAACATAAGGGTCTAATACTTATCTGAGAATCACTAAGAAGCATTTCTCCCTTACATAATACATTGCAATACAATCTATTGTATCATAGATACATCTTGTATTCATTTACAGGCCAAAAAATAGATAGATCCATACATCATCACCTATAAAATACATGCTTATAACCAACATAATAACAACAGGAATACCATGGATATAACATCAATGAAATCCACATAATAACCAATACATATGCATACCAAATACCAAAGGAATGAGATCTTCATTACTTAATGGAAAAACCAACCGGAGATGGGACTTCCACGTTCCACCCGACCATAGATTGGATGAGCCAAATCTTACTTCAACCAATCACCCCCATGCCATATTCCAAGCATGAATGTGGGACTCAAACCGAAAGAACCAACAAGGGCATGCCAAGGCTAAACACCTCACCCTCATCAAATGGGAATCAGGATTTACCATGATCCAACCCGGATCACTAGGCCAACACAAGCATGGATATCACTGGATTCTCTCTGCCTAAACTGTGATGAATTTTCCTGTCAGCTAGTCTCTTAGGGTTTACCACAACCCATAGTCAGAATGAGGGATCACTAGGCCCTAAACCGAGACATACTCTCCAGGATTTACCGCAATCCCAAACCCGAGATTCTTAGGCCTGAATGGAGAGAAAACCACCTCTAGGATTTTCCGTATATCTTGCCATACACCGATCGAGGATTCCTAAGCCTACTGAGGCAACACAATCCCGGCTTTGTCGAAACCCATAGTTGAGCTAATGGGTTACTACGCCAGTGGCTTTACCGTGATCCACAGTTTGGTTCAGGGACCACTAGTCCAAGTGCAATATAAATTCGAAGATCCATCCCACTAAGCTTCGAATCCATCCGGTAATCCAACTGAACAAAAACATGAGAACACCACAACATCATGGTTATCCGGAAATGGCAAGGCTAGGCTGAAAACAATGTCACACCTGGAAACATCCATGCTAGGCTAAAAACACTGTCACACCTGGAAACTTCCATTCTAAGACAAAAATAACCACGTGCAATACCAGGCATGATAGATATAGCAAGGAAAATACACATGGAAATCGATACATGCCAAGAATCCTACTTTAGCTGCTTGATTCCTGCTCCTCTTTGCTTTCTTCCTCCTTTTTCCTGGTTTCTTGCCTTTCTTGCTCAAAATGAAAAAGTGCTCCAAGAAACACCAAGTGTCCAAGAGTGAGAGAGAGAGAGAATAATGAGAGAGCTCCAAAAACTTCACTAACAAAAGGTACCAACTAATCCTCAAAAGCCTTTTTTATAGATGAGGCCTCTAATTTCTTCATTTTCCATTATTTTCCTTCATTTTCCTCCTCACATGCAACCTGTGACCTTTCACCTCCCTTTTCTCCTAATTTCCATTATTTTCATAGATAAATGTGCCAAAAATGCCATTTTTCCTTTCCAAATCCTTTTCCTTTGCCTTTTCCAATTTCTTTAGCCATAATAATCCAAATGAACACCCACTAGGATGTTTTTCCCAACATTAAGGTTGGAATAAGTGTCCCATCAACCATGGTTATTGTTTTTAACTTTTATTACATGGAATTTTTACCAAGGTTGTTACAGAATCCTCCCCCTTGGTGGACACTGTCCTTGGTGTTTAATCACACATATACCTCAACAAAACCATTGAAAAGAAACCATATTTCCCATGGA
Source organism: Pinus albicaulis (assembly GCA_034641835.2). Classification (NCBI taxonomy): domain Eukaryota; kingdom Viridiplantae; phylum Streptophyta; class Pinopsida; order Pinales; family Pinaceae; genus Pinus; species Pinus albicaulis. The sequence continues at coordinate 1,176,805,221 of CM076574.1, read as the reverse complement.
GCTTTATAACATAGCTCGTTGTAGTATTTACAGTGATCACCCTGCTGAAAATCAAACCAACATGACATCATAACAACATGACAAATCAAATGACATGACACCATACCACTTATTATAGCTTTATAACATAAAACGAGGAAATATTTACATCCATATAAATATGTAAATACACCCGAAAATCACATCAAAACATCACCAAAACATATGCTAAACAAAAACCAACATCACACCAAAATTGCTTTGCCTCAACTGGAAAAAACAAAGAAGGATACTTGGCCTGCATCCGATCCACCATCTCCCATGTAGCTTCATCAGGCCTAAAGTGCTTCCATTGCACTTTAAATTGATCTATTTCTCGGTTCTGGAGCAGGAGCACCTTTTTTTAGAATATACATTGAGGCTCCTACAGGAATTCTCCATCTGGTTCCACCTGCAATACATACTAGTCAATCACATGATCAACATATTTAACATACTTCTTAAGCAAATATATATGAAAAACATCATGGAATTTCACTGTGGAAGATAGTACAAGTCTATAGGCCACTACTCCATTCCTCTCAATGATTCCAAAGCGTCCAAAAAACCTTGGTGTCAGCTTGGCACATGATCCAATCCGCAAGGAGCTCTTCTTGGATTTGAAATGCAAGTACGCTTGATCCCCAACCTGAAACTCCTTAAAAAACCTGTTCCCATCTGTATAACTCCTCTGCCTATCCTCTGCTGCCCTCTAGTTCTTCTTGATCACTTACATTTCTTGTTCCACGTCTGCCAACATCTTTGTTCCAATCAGTACCCTGTTAACCAGATCACTCCAACTGATAGGAGTGTTGCAACTGCGCCCATACATAGCCTCAAATGGACTCATCTTCAACAATTCCTGGTACCTATTGTTGTAAGCAAACTCTACCAGTGGAAGATATTCTTCCCACTTGCTCTCCTCATGCATCACATACATCCTCAACATATCCTCTAGTATCATGTTGACCCTCTTAGTCTGTCCATGTATGTGGATGATAAGTTGTGCTAAAGGCCAACTCGGTGCCCAAAACTGTAAACAACTCCTTCAAAAACTTCGAAGTAAACTTTGCATCCTTGTTGGACATAATATTCTTTGCAACACCATGCAATTTCATTATGTCTCGGATAAACACCCATGTTATATCAGTAGCTAGTATGTAGTCTTCATCGGTATGACATGTGCAACCTTTGTTAACCTGTCCACAAAAACCATAATGGAATCATGTTGCCTAGCTGTCTTAGGAAAACCTGTGATGAAGTCCATGGAAATTACCTCCCATTTCCACTCTGGTATCGCAATCAACCTTAGCAGTCCACTTGGATGCTTACATTCTTCTTTAACCATATGACAATCCAAACATCCACCTACAAACTATGGCACATCCCTCTTTAGATTTGGCCAATAGTAGAATCTCTTCACTGCAGTCAAAGTCCTCTCGTAGCTTGGGTGGCCCAAATATGGTTTCACATGAAGCTCCCTCAAGATCACCTTCTTGAGCTCACTATTGTTTGGTACATATATCATGTCCTTAAATATAACCAATTCATCGGTTGTGAGACAATAATCTAAATCCTGTACATGTGTACCTATATCTATACCACTGGTACCTGTACCTATAATTGCACCTGTACTTATACTCGTATGTGTACCAACGTTTGTACTTGTACCTATACCTGAACTCTGCTGCAACCTGTGCACAATCTCCATATACCTACGATCCTGCTGACTTGCTTGCAAGATCCTATCCTGTAATTCTGTCCCATAGGAGCTCATTACTGCTAAATGGTTTACCTGTACTCGCTTGCTAAGAGCATCATCAACCTGGTTCTCCTTTCCCTTAATGTACCTGATCTTGAAGTCAAACTCACTGATCGTAGCCAACCAGCTAGCCCGCTTAGCATTCAAATTCATTTGGTCAAACAAGTACGTTAACCCAATGTGGTCACTCATCAATAGAAACAACCAGCCAAGAAGATTGTGCCTGTACATCTTCATTGCATGAATTATCTATCCTAGCTCAAGATCATGTGTCAGGTAGTTCTGCTCATGTTCATTTAGATTCCGTGAGTCATAACATACCACCTGTCCATCCTGCATAAGCACTCCACCAAGTCCTCCATTGAAAGCATCTGTGCACACTACAAACTCCTTGTCCAGATCTGCTATCTTTAACACTGGAGCATGTGTCAACAACTGCTTGAGCTGCTCAAAACTACCCTCACACTCCTCTGTCCAGTCAAGCTTCTTACCTTTCTTCTGTAGTGATGTAATAGGATAAGCAATCTGTGAGAAGTTCCTGATGAACCTCTGATAGTAACCTGCCAATCCCATGAATTATCTCACCTCCTCTACATTCTTAGGAGCTACCCACTCCATGATGGCTCTTATCTTCTTGGGATCTATTGCAATTCCCTCCTTGGTGGCAACATGTCCCAAGTAGTGTACCTCAGTCTAAAAGAAGTTGCATTTGTTGAGCTTAGCATACAGCTGATAGTCCCTCAATAATCTCAATACTGCTACCAAATGCTCTACATGCTCTTCCTCTTTTTTAGAATATACCAACATGTTATCAATAAACATAATCACAAACTTGTCCAAAGAAGGACGCAACACATTGTTCATCAAACACATAAATGTAGTTGGGGCATTAGTCAAACCAAATGGAACTACAACAAACTCATAATGCCCATACATAGTCTTGAATGCAGTCTTTGATTCATACCTGATGATAACCCGATCTCAAGTCGATCTTAGAGAACATTGTTTCTCCCTTTAGCTTATCAAACAAATCATCGTTCCTCGATAGTGGATACATGTTCTTGATGGTCACTTTGTTTAGCTGCATGTAGGCAATGCATAATCTAAGAGTTCCATATTTCTTCTTCACGAACAACACCGGTGCACCCCATGATGATGCACTTGATCTAATGTACCCCTTGTTCAAAATTTACTTCAACTGCAATTTACATTTACCAACTTTGGTGTACTCATCCTATAAGGTGCTTTTGATGCTAGAGCTGCCCCTGGTACCAACTCAATAGAAAATTCTACTTCCCTATGCGGTGGCAACTCTGAAATATCTGCTGGAAACATGTTAGATCCCCATATTACTAGTGTAGTCCCTTATTTTTATTTGTGTAGCCCCCTTATTGTTATTGTTGTACCCCTGTAACCCCCATATTGTTATTATTTTTCCCTTACATTATTATTATTAGGTCAGCTAGGATTATATTTTGACCCCATGGACCACTATATATAGAAGGAGGTTTTGTGATTTGTATCATCCAAGAAATTTTCATTTATGTAATGTATTGGAGGTTTCCCCCTCGAAGTGGCTGATTTCTAAGGCATTGATCTCTATTTTTTTCTATTTTTCGAGCTGGTTTCATAACATTTGGTATCAAAGCTTTGGATTCAAGGGTTTCGCTGCTCCAAACAGGTCATCGTGGAATTTTCGCTATAAATTTTTTTCTACGAAGGTTAAAAAGCTGAAATTTTTACAGAGCGAAGCCGAAATCTTGAGAAATGTCGTGTACAAATTTCAGATCTTGGTTCGCAATATTTTTGGAGATATGATCTGTGGAAGTTAGGATTTTTTCAGGCTCCCGAATTTCACCTAAACAGGTCATCGTGGAATTTTCACTATAATTTTTTTTTCTATGAAGTTTCAAAAGCTGGAATTTTTACAGAGTGAATCTGAAATCCTGAGGAACTTCCTGTAAACATTTGAGATATTGGTTCGCAATATTTTCAGAGATATGATCTGTGGAAGTTAGGGTTTGTTCAGGCTCCCGAATTTCATTTCAAAGAGGTGACCTTGGCAAAATCATCATAACTCTTTCTCTGAGCATCAGATTGGAATTATGTAAAAAGTGACCGCAATTACACGGACTGTAGTTTCCCGTGTATCAATTTCAGAGCTGAAGGAGGAAATAGTGAAACGTGGCACGCCGTACAAGTGCGCCCTACTGAACCAATCCATAATTATGTCATTGTGGGAGATTTGACATAACTTTGCCTTGAAGTATCCAAATCAGGTCAGATCTGTGGCATTTGAAAGAAGATTCAAAGGGATACTACAGGACAAAATTTTAGATATTGAAGATCTGCAATTACAGAGAAAATTCAGTTTCAATATCGAGCTCCTCAAAAGCAAGAAAAAGGCGTGCATTTTTTTTTCAAATTGCATAACTCTTGTTTGAAAAATCAATTTTAAGTGATTCCAAGGGCCTATTGAGCATAGTATTGGGTTCTAAAATTTTCCTAAAAATAATTCAACACCCATTAAGCCCTCAGAATACTCTACTATGACTCATGAAGATGAATAATTGCAACATGATCTATCAGAATTACAAGAGCAAGTGCACCAAATTTCGCTCTCGCAAAGAGCAACAAAAAATGAAATGGAAGTTTTGAAGAAAGGTGTGGAAGCGAAGATGGATGGTTTGAAGAATAATATGGATGGTTTGAATAAAGGCGTGGAAGCTAAGATGGATGGCATGGAAGCTGGCATGGAAGCTAAGATGGATGACATGGAAGAAAAAATGAAAGACAACATGGATAACATGAAGAATTATCTAAAAGCATACATGGAAGGTTTGACAAAGTTGATAAAAGAAATGTTTCCCAATGCCGAAAAGATAGTAGAGGAAACTCATGATGAGAACAAAATAAATGTTAATCGTGATTTCATAAACGATATTGTTGGATGGAAGAACTACCATATTCCAAAGATGGATATGAGGAAGTTTGATGGCAAGGATCCCGTAACATGGATACTATAGATGGAGCAATATTTTGATCTCAATAATGTGCAAAACACACAAAAGGTACGCATTGAAACTGTACATTTAGAACAAAATACATTTGTATGGTATCGATGGCTTTGCTCCCGTAAAAAAATTGTCACTTAATCAATTTTTACAAAGGATATAAGGGTAATTGATATTCCATAGGAACACAGGATTGATGTCTTCATAGGAAATTTAAAGGATAATATCCAACATGAAGTTCGCACTTGGGAACCTCATTCATTGGAGAAGGCATTCAGGTTGGCAAGAAAAATTGAATGTAAAATTATGGCAACAAGGAAGCCTACCACTCACATCTATAAAGATGGAAGTGTTGCTACTCCTAAAATTTCACAACCTACAAGGTTGACACCACAAAAATTGGAAGAAAAAAGAGAAAAAGGGCTTTGCCACAGTTGTGATAGAAAATACACTAAAGGTCATAAGTGTGATGAGAAGAAATTATTTTACATAGATTGTGAAGAGGAGGAAGAAAATGAACAAGAAACTTCAAAAGAAGAGGATATACATTATGAACCAACCCTGGAAGAAGAAGAAATGAGTCCGACCATATCGTGTAATGCATTGGTAGGAATAACCACTCCTCAAACTCTCAAGATAGAAGGACACATCAAGAAGAAAAAGGTATTAGTGTTGATTAATTCAGGTAGTACCCATTATTTTATTCATTGTATGGTCACCAAGGATTTGAATTGTTTCCTATACCTAGCACCAGAATGTCAAGTGATGGTTGCAAATGGAGGAGCTATAAATTGCTCTGGAAAATGCCATAATATCAAGCTAACCATGGGGGAATATGTATTGAATATTCCAATGCTTTCCATTCCAATGGGAGGTGTTGATGTTGTACTAGGAGTATAATGGTTACAATCTTTGGGGACGATAGCTTTTAATTTTCATGAAATTTTCTTGAATTTTTTTTCCAAAGGAAAGGAAATCGAACTACGGGGTATCGCAGGGAAGCCGAGAAAGATAATAAGTTCTAATGTCATAAAAAAGCTTTGGAAGAAAGAACAACGAGGCGTAATTGCACAATTGTGCTCACTAGAAGTTCCAACATCAAAATCATCTATTTCTCCAGATCTCCAAAAAGCCTTGGACAATCATTCCAAGGTGTTTGAAACTCCCAAAGGACTCCCACCTATTCGTGATCATGATCATGCTATTCATTTGATTCCAGGAAGTGTTCCTCTAAACATCAGGCCTTATAGATATCCTTATGTCCAAAAGAGCGAAATTGAACGTACGATTGCAGAAATGTTAGAGGCTGGTATAATTCAACCTAGTCAAAGTTCTTTCTCTGCTCCAGTAGTGTTGGTGCACAAGAAGTATGGATCATGGCTCATGTGTCTGGATTATAGGGAGCTCAATAAGCTCACTATTAAAGATAAATTTCCCATTCCTGTGATTGATGAATTATTGGATATATTACATGGTGCAATTTATTTTACCAAGTTGGATCTTCGTTCACGATATCATCAAATTAGTATGAAGACTGAAGATATTCCAAAAACAACGTTTCGAACTCATGAGGGTCAATATGAATTTTTGGTCATGCCTTTTGGCCTTACCTATGCACCTTCTACATTTCAAGGGTTTATGAATTCCATTTTCAAACCCTTCATTAGAAAAATTGTGCTAGTATTTTTTAATGACATACTAATCTACAACAGGTCTTGGAAGGATCATGTTCAACATGTTGACAGGGTGATCAAACTATTGGAGGAGAAACAATTATATGCAAAAACATCCAAATGTTTCTTTGGATTACAAGACGTGGAATATACAGGTCAAATTGTATCTCACGAGGGTGTTAAGGTAGACCCTGAAAAAATTAAATCCATTAAGGAATGGAAAGTCCCCACAACCATAAAGCAGTTGCGAGGATTTCTAGGGTTAAGAGGGTATTATCGCAAGTTTGTTAGCAATTATGGGAGAATAGAAACACCTCTAACAACATTATTGAAGAAAGATGCATTTTCATGGACTCCTGAAGCAACTAAGGCCTTTGAACATCTTAAAGAGGCAATGTGCCTAGCATTGGTCTTAGCTACGCTAGACTTCACAAAAACCTTTATTGTGGAATGCGATGCCTCAGGAAATGGAATTGGTGTTGTTTTAATGCAATAAGGAAGACCCATTGGTTTTGAAAGTCGTTCAATCAAAGGAAAGTATTTACAGAAAGCCATTTATGAGAATGAGATGTTGGAAATACTACATGCACTAAAGAAATGACGACCTTACCTAATGGGAAGGCAATTCAAGGTAAAAAATGATCATGATAGTCTTAAACACTTTTTGGAACAAAGACTATCTTCATAAGAGCAACAAAAATGGGTCACAAAGATGTTGGGTTATGACTTTGAAATCATATACAAAAAAGGGAAGCTAAATGTTGTTGCAAATGCACTCTCAAGAAAGGATGAAGAGGTGGAAGCATTGCTTTGTGCAATTTTTATTATCCAACCAGATTGGATAAACGAAGTAGGGGATGAATGGAAGAAAGATGAAGAAGTGTGGACACTCATTCAAAAGTTAAAGCAATATCCTAGTACATCTGATACATTTAGCTGGAAAAATGATTCCTTATGGTATAAAGATCACTTATATCTTTGTAAGAATTCCCAACTAAAACAAAAGATTCTTTTGGAATTGCACACTTCTCTTTTAGGAGGACACTCAGGATTTTTAAAAACTTACCACGGTGTGAAGAAATATTTTTTTTGGGATGGCCTTACATCTAATATTCAAAATTTTGTGGCAGAATGTTTGGTTTTCTACCAAAATAAAGTTGAGACAATTAAGACCCTGGGTCTTCTACAACCTTTATTCATTCCAAGTCAACGTTGGGAGGAGATTTCAATGGATTTTATCACACGTTTACCTAAGTCCGAAGGAAAGAGTGTCATCATGGTGGTAGTTGATAGACTTATCAAGTATGCACACTTTTGTGCGTTATGTAATCCATTTAAATCAAGTACAGTTGCTACTGCATTTATGGAAACAATTCAGAAGCTACATGGAAACCCAAAGATTATGGTAAGTGACAAAGATCCCATTTTATAGGAAAATTTTGGACGGAATTATTTTCTTGTTTGGGTACTCAACTAGCTCATAGCTCGTCTTATCATCCTCAATCTGATGGTCAAACTGAGACAGTGAAAAAATGTTTGGAAGGATATATTCGTTGTTTTGTATCTGATTAACAAACACAATGGGTCAAGTGGTTACCTCTGGCTGAATAGTGGTATAACACTTCCTTCCATACTGCAGCAAAAATGACCCTATTTATGGCACTTTGTGGATATTATTCGCCGTCCATCACATCATCTTTAAGATAAAATTCTAAGGTGCAAGAAGTGGAAGATCACATCGAGCATCAACATCAAGTTCTCCAACTCTTAAAGGATAACCTAAATTTGACAAAAATCAAATGAAACAACAGGTAGATCAACATCGTAGCGAGACAAGTTTTGATGTAGGAGATTGGGTATTTTTATGGCTACAACCATACAAACAAATGTCCCTCAAGCAAGCTAAGAAGGATAAGAAATTATCGCCAAAATACTATGGTCCTTACAAGGTGTTGCAAAAGATTGGTACTATGGCATACAAATTGAAGCTTCCTGCTTCTTTGCGAGTGCATCCAGTTTTCCATGTTTCATGCTTAAAGAAGGTCATAGGTGACAAACTTCCATTTCAAACAATATTGCGAGAACTTGATGAGGAAGGAAAAATCATATTGGAACCTGAAACAATCATGGAAACAAAAACTCGATAGCTACGAAATCGATCAATTTTAGAGTATCTCATCAAGTGGAAGAACTTACCCCTCAAGATTCTACATGGGAGGATGAGAATTTTATACAAAAGCATCCAAAGCTACTCAAGCATTGAGGACAACAAATTTTTGAAGGAGAGGGGCATGTTAGGTCCCCATATTACTAGTGTAGTCCCTTATTATTATTAATGTAGCCCCCTTATTGTTATTGTTGTACCCCTGTAACCCCCATACTGTTATTATTGTTCCCTTACATTATTATTATTAGGTCGGCTAGGATTATATTGTGACCCCATGGACCCCTATATATAGAAGGAGATTTTTTCATTTGTATCATCCAAGAATTGTTCATTTATGTTGTTCAAGGATAGTGTCAATTTCCTTGATGCAGTTGAATATAAATTGATGAAGTCTTACATGTTTTCTCTTTCACTCATTTGCATGATAACCTTCAGAGTCCTCCTCTAAAACCATATATATAAGATTGCAATAAGTTAACACCTTTTGATGCCAAATTATGACCTTAATTTTGGAAATAATCTCGATGCATTTTTAGGAAGGATCTGTTCTTTTTCTCTAAGAATTGAATAAGTTAATCACCAAACATATCGAGGGTTGTTAATTTTTCTCACATGCACATAGTGAAAATAAGTAGCTGACTTTGACTTAATGTACAATAGAAATCCCTAGCATTTTCATGCTATTACGTAGAACCTCATTAAAGATGTGCAATGGTTAATTGCCTTGATTGTCCCTAGTCTTCATTTTCCTTCCCTAAGGATGTGATCCTCTTAAGGCATGTGCATCTACTGAAGTGTAGAAAATCTCATAACCTTTTTACATGGATAGACAGAAAAACTCAAAGATTGTGTGTATGTTTTGTATCTATAAATTGCACTGCCATCTTGTACAATCACAAAATATTGACAGAAACCATGTAGGAATTAATAGAATCATAGTTATGTACTATCCACCACAAACCATGTAGGAATTAATAGAATCATAGTTATGTACTATCCACCATATGTTTTGGGGTAAACACTTTACTACAGGTAGAATGTAAAACAAAATCAGAGTTACAAGTTATGCACCATGATGTTTTGGGTAACTAGTTTATGATTTATTGATGATGTCATGTAAAAATAATACGTTGTCATCTTACATTTACATTAGGTATGTTGTTTTGTGAGCAATGGCTCTCAGTTTTAGGCATAGTATAATTTTAGGAGTAACCATAACACTACACTTAATAATTTTTCGTAAAAGAGCTAACAAAATCATTAATTATCAGTGGTGTTGTACGCAGAATCCACCCTCACTAGTTTCCTCTCCCACGATTCTGATTACAAAATTTGACTACACTATTACAGAAAGTGATAAATATCTATCATGTGCTATCATAGGAAATTGAAGAGTCATTACTGGTTAGGTAGCTGAGCACGAGTTTCTTTGGTGACGTATAGATACACTCATTACTTACATATACAATGTTTTATATATACTCAACCCATGTGTTGAGGATGATCATATGTGTATGAGCATGGAGGGTTTATAAGAGGAGATTTCAAGAATTTTTAGATGCATAGATGAATTCTGGGCATGTTTAGTGTCCATAGATCAAGACCACACTTGAAAACTATGTCACTGAAGGTTAGCTCAAGTATTTTCTATGTTTGATGTGAATTTAAAACATGTTCTGCTTGTAATTTGGTCATGGTTGCTTAGTGTTGAACTTACAAATGCATAACTGCCTAGATTTAACGTTTTGCCAAGATTTAAAATTCAACCAATATTTCATGTTTTACTCCCAGATTTTGTTTCATTAGAGTGTTGTCGTCATTGCCTACCTTAACTGCAATAGAACCACTACCTATGAGTGGTTACTGATAGTACTTTTGAAATAGGTAGCATGTTAGAAAGGTAACTCATTTTGGAATTACCAATGGTTGGAAAGTAAAAAAAAGAAAAAAAAAGAGGAAAGGAGACATTAGATTCCATTCCCAAGACAGTACATTGGGAATTGACTCTTCATAGTAACTAGCTCACCTTATGAGAGTGATAAGGGGGTGTGTTACAACTACTACAAAACAAAACCAGTGGAATGGGAAGATCCTTCTGAGCTAAAGCATGGTAAGGAGAACCCCAACAAGCAACACTTGGCATTTCTCAGGCTTCCATTGCGATTCAGGTCATTTTGAGGCTTCTGCCCTTCTGCTATTTTTTTGTTTCTTGATGATATAAACTATTCAACTGGTCATTTGGTTTCTTTCACAAGGGAATATGGTCCTACCTACCGCAATTTTGTGACAACCAACCTCTTTTGCTAATAGTGCAATCTTGTCTCTAACTAGCCAAATCCCTCAAAGCATGTAATATATGTACATTTTCTGTAATACAAAGATGTATAACCTCACACACACACACACACACACACACACACACACATGTAAAGTGAACCACTTAACGAATATAATTTAATTAGATTCACATAAAATTTAAGCATATTTTTTCTCTTATAAATAAGTTTGTCAATTATCTTAGGGAAGTAATGGGACTGAAGACGTGAGAATGAGCAGTTAATATTTTATAGCCATTGTTGTTCCTCCCCTTTGTGTTGATTGTTTTTTTTGTAGATTGGGGTTTCATTTTTCGCTGAGTGTGATTTTTTTTCAGTCTTTATGATAACTTTAATTTTTTTCCAATGAATCAGAGTTTGTCTTGATTTTGAATCACCTCAGTTTTCTATTAGTTCGACATTTTTTTTCCCAACCCATTGGGGTCTTTCCTATTGTCAGAATATGATCTAGTGGTGCTAGTTCTTGAGTGGTTGATATCATTTCTTGTTCAATGTTTTCTATAGGTTGATCATGGGTGTTATTTTGCACATCCTTCCCCTGTACCACTAGATACACATTTGGAATTCCTTCCTTGCGATGCAACTAGTGCTTATGATTTCTTTAATATAAATGTAAATAGTTTTGGAGTAGGAAAGTACCCCATTAATGCTAACATTTGGAATTTGTATTTTGATGGTTCGAAGACACGAGAGGGTTCTGGAGTTGGTTGTATTTTTATAGACCCCCAAAAGAACAAACATCTGATCTCATATCGCTTGGAATTTTAGTGCAAAAACAATGTTTCCGAATATGAAGCACTCATTTTGGGTTTAAGGAAAGCCATTGACCTCAAAGTGGAAGCACTCAAGGTAATAGGTGACTAAAAAATTGTTACACGACAAGTACAAAATAAAATTCATCGTGTGTCACCTAATTTTAGAACTTACCAACAAGAGGTATGGTGACTCATTTCATATTTCCAAGATTTTAATATTAATTTTATTCCTTGGATTCATAATGCCACTGCAGGTACATTAGCTAACTTTGCTGCTAGGTTGTCACCTTTGAGAGATGGATTTTCAATTCAAATTATTTATTAGCCATCTACCTGATAACGTCAAAAAATTTCATGTTTTCAATGACGACCAATAGATATTGGACTTCATCACAAATATTGATGTGTTCAAGGATGCAACAATTGATGAAGATGAGCACAAGAAAGTATTGCAGGAATCTGCTCAGGAAAACAAAGGAAACCCCATGCCCAGGGGTGTGGTATATTTAGAGAAGTTGCATGACCTACAAAATCGTTTCAAGGGACCAACTAATGCAAAGACTCATAGTTCCACACTGTCTTAAGAACAGGTAAATATGGGTACCAAAGAAGATCCAAAGTATGTAAATATTGGTACATGTTGTATACCTTGTTATCTACCACCTATGGGTAGTATATATAGGATATTTTTTGTTCTCCTAGATGGTCCTCAGCAAACATCCCCTTGTAGCCACTAGAAAACTCAATGTTTCATTGTCTCCGCCACACAATCCAACCATGTGGTCCCTCGACCACTTGTCATGATTGTATGTTTGAAGGTGGGCCTCCTGAACCCAAAGGTATGGATTTTCATTAGTATAATTGAGTAATTTTCCTTAATTTTCATGGTCACTTTTGGGCATGGATTGGTGGGGGTGATCCAGGTGTCTCCAGACACCCTCAGGAGATCAAGAGGGCTCATAAATGGTCAAAATTCAAAGTGGTCAGATTTCTCTTGAACCAGGTTCAGATTGAAGTAATCGTTACCCTGATTCCAACGGTGTGAACGAATCTCCAATCCGAGCCCGTATGGAGAAATTAAAGCGAGTCAAATTTTTGGTCAAAGTTGGGTAGTGGGCCAGGTTTAAGTGTCCAAAAAATTCATCATCAACCAACAAGGAATCCAGGTTCGTCAGCTACCAGATTACCCTCGATCTTTTACTTCTGTGATGTTGTTAGAATTTCATTTTAAAAGAGCATAAAAGAACACATATGTGTGCTTTATGGAAGAGGAAACAAGAAAAACATCAACAACATAAGAACACGAGACGTTGATAACGGAGTTCACCCAGTGTGGGTTACGTCTCTGGGCTCGGTGTCAAAATGGGGTACGCTGCTTCATATAGTGCTGGAAATGGGGAGATGTACATGGATGATGTTCTCTGTCATACAAGGACATGCCCTCAACATGAATGGCTTGTCTCTCCATGATTGGGTTAGGTTTGTATTCTTGTCTCCACTGCCCAATATCATGGTTATGCTTGTATCCTAGTCATGTGAGATCTAATTTACTGGCCATTAGCTTTAGGTTTTGCACTACATGGGAAATCTCCATTTTTTTTGCATGGCCCCGCTTCCCAATACCACCTACATCACTCCATTTCCACTCATTTTAGCCCCATTCATCTCTTTTCCAATTCAGGTCCACATGTGTCAACTGGGTCCACATAAGGTTAGCCTTTCCCTCCCCTTGTGCACAACATGGGTTGGGCTTGGAACGATGCCCTGGAGGTTGATGCAACTAAAATGAAAAGAAAAAGCATAATTTGGTCACTCTAAACAAGAAATGTGCCACAAGATGCAAAATATGGCTAGAGCATACAAATTTAGCACGTGGGAAAAATCCCAACATGAGCTATAACCCTTATCCGTGGCCACCACCCTGGTCCAATGGGCCTTAGATGAGCCCCATATATCATTAACGAACCCATGATTGTCCCAACCCATGGTGGGTGAAGAATTGCCCCATCTTAAGGGGGTATCCATTGCTACATATTACACATCATGCTGTCATCCCTTGGGGCCCCAAGTAGCTATTATGAAAAATCAATCAAAGGTAAAAGGAATATGAATAAGGGTGAAAAAACAAAGGATGGGGTAACTCATGTACTAATATTTGCTTCCTCCTACACTTATACACCCAGGTGCAGGCTTACCTTATTGCAGCTACCCATGTACCATAACATGTGGTCTGGATGATTCCCCTAATCCCCACTCCAATCCTTGGTTAACCCCCTATTATGCTTGGAAACACTTGTACATGCCAAAGCCCACTATGGAAGGGCATGCAACCATGAAGTGCCCCATTGGTTCCATGACTTGTAAGCTATTTTACTAGATTATTCTGATGACTTTTTGTATTGGAGGGTGTTAGGTCCCTATATTACTAGTTTAGTCCCTTATTGTTATTAGTGTAGCCCCCTTATTGTTATTGTTGTACCCCTGTAACCCCAATATTGTTACTATTGTGCCCTTACATTATTATTGCTAGGTCGGCTAGGATTATATTGTGGCCCCATGGACTCCTATATATAGAAGGAGGTTTTGGTCATTTGTATCATCCAATAATTGTTCATTTATGTAATTTATTGGAGGTTTCCCCCTAGAAGTGGCTGATTTCTAAGGTGTTGATCTCTCTTTTCTTCTATTTTTGGAGCTGGTTTCATAACATTTGGTATCATAGCTTTGGATTCTAGGGTTTCGCTGCTCCAAACAGGTCATCGTGGAATTTTTGCTATAAATTTTTTTATACGAAGGTTTAGAAGCTAAAATTTTAATAGCACGAAGCTGAAATCCTGAGGAACGTCGTGGAAAAATTTCAGATCTTGGTTCACAATATTTTTGGAGATATGATCTGTGAAAGTTAGGGATTTTCGCAGGCTCCTAAATTTAACCTAAACAGGTCATTGTGGAATTTTCGCTATAACCTTTTTTCTACGAAGTTTCAGAAGCTGAAATTTTTACAGAGTGAAGCCGGAATCCTAAGGAATGTCGTGGAAAATTTTTATTGCTTGATTCATAATATTTTCGGAGATAGAGTCTGTGGAAGTTAGGGATTTTTCAAGATCCTGAATTTCATCTCAAAGAGGTGATCGTGGTAAAATCTTCATAACTCCCTCTCTGAGAATTGGATTGGAATTTTGTAAAAAGTGGCCGCAAGTACACAGAATTTAGCTTCCTGTGGATCAATTTCAGAGCCAAAGTAGGAAACAATGACACATGGCACACCGTACAAGGTTGATCTATTGAACTAGTCCATAATTAGGTCATCGTGGGAGATTTGGCATAACTTTTCCTTGAAGAATCAAAATCAGGTCAGAACTCTGGAATTTGAAAGAAGATTCAGAGGTCTACTACAGGGCCCATTTTCAGATATTGAAGATCCGAAATCACAAAGATAACTCAGTTTCTATATCGAGCTCCTCAAAACCAAGAAAAATATGTGTATTTTTTTCGAATTACATAAGTCTTGTTTGAAAAAATTAGTTTGAATTTATTCCAAGGAGATATTGAAGAATATATATCAGTATTTGAAGAATATATATAAGTATTGGGTTCTAAAATGCCCCATAAAAATAATTAAACAACCATTAAGCCTTCATAAGGCTCTACTATGACTCATGAAGACGAAGAAATGCAACATGAGATATCAAAATTACAAGAGCAAGTGCACCAAATTTCGCTATCTCAAAGAGCAACAAAAAATGAAATGGAAGTTTTGAAGAAAGGCATGGAAACTAAGATGGATGGTTTGAAGAAAGGCATGGAAACTAAGATGAATGGTTTGGAAGCTAAGATGGATGGCATGAAAGCTAATATGGATGGCATGGAAGATAAGATCGATGAAAAATAGAAAACATGAAGAATGATCTAAAATCAAACATGGAAGGTTTGACAAAGTTGATACAACAAATGTTTCCTAATGGTGAAAATATAGTAGAGGAAACTCATGATGAGAAAAAAATAAATGCTAATCGTGATTTCATAAACTCTAATATTGGCGAAAAGAACCACCATATTCCAAAAATGGATATGAGGAAGTTTGATGGAAAGGATCCTGTAACATGGATACTACATATGGAGCAATATTTTGATCTCAATAATGTGAAAAACACACAAAAGGTATGTATTGCAACTTTACATTTAGAAAAAAATACATTTGTATGGTATCGATGGCTTTTCTCCGAGAAAAAATTGTCACTTGGTAAAATTTTATAGAGGAAATGATAGCGCATTATGAGGACACAGCAACACTTTCTTTAGACAATTGATAAATCTCCAACAAAAGGGTTCAATGGTGGAGCACATTAAGGACTTCCAAAAATTGAATATAAGGGTAACTGATATATGGATTGATGTCTTCATAGGGACTTTAAAGGATAACATCCAACATGAAGTTCGTGTTTGGGAACCCGATTCATTGGAGAAGGCATTCATATTGGCAAGAAAAATTGAATGTAAAATTATGGCGACAAGGAAGCCTACCACTCACATATATAAAGATGGAAGTGTTTCTACTCCTAGACTTCCACAACCTACAAGGTTGACGCCACAACAATTGGAAGAAAAAAAGAGCTAAAGGGATTTGCTACAATTGTGATGGAAAATACAGTAAAGGTCATAAGTGTGATGAGAATAAATTATTTTACATAGATTTTGAAGAGGAAGAAGAAAATGAACAAGAATCTTCAAAATAAGAGTATATAGACTAGGAATCAACCAAATAAGAGGAAGAAATGAGTCTGACCATATCGTGTAGTGAATTTGCAGGAATTACCACTCCTCAAATCTCAAGATAGAAGGAAATATCAAGAAGAAAAAGGTAATAGTGTTGATTGATTCAGGTAGTACCCATAATTTTATTCATTGTAAGGTAGCCAGGGAATTGAATTTTTTCCTATACCCAGCACCAAAATGTCAAGTGATGGTTGCTAATGGAGGAACTATAAATTTCTCTGGAATATGCCATAATATCAAGATAACCATGGGGGAATATGTATTGAATAGTCCAATGCTTTCCATTCCTATGGGAGGTGATGATGTTGTACTAGGAGTACAATGGTTACAATCTTTGGGGGCGGTAGCCTTTAATTTTCAAGAATTTTTCTTGAATTTTTTTTTTCAGAAGGAAAGGAAGTCAAATTATGGGGTATTGGAGGGAAGCCGGGAAAGATAATAAGCTCTAATGTCATGAAAAAGCTTCTAAAGAAAGAACAACGAGGCGTAATTGCACAATTATGCTCACTAGAAGTTCCAACATCAAAATCATCTATTTCTGCGGATCTCCAACAAGTCCTGGACAATCATTCCAAGGTGTTTGAAACACCCAAAGGACTCCCACCTATTTTAGATCATGATCATGCTATTCATTTGATTCCAGGAAGTGTTCCTCCAAACATCAGGCCTTATAGATATCCTTATGTCCAAAAGAGTGAAATTGAACGGATGATTGCAGAAATGTTAGAGGTTGCATAATTCAACCTAGTCAAAGTTCTTTCTCTGCTCCTGTAGTATTGGTACACAAGAAGGATGGATCATGGTGCATGTGTCCATATTATAGGGAGCTCAATAAGCTCACCATTAAAGATAAATTTCCCATTCCTGTGATCGATGAATTATTGGTTGAATTACATGGAGCAATTTATTTTACCAAGTTGGATCTTCATTCAGGATATCATCAAATTAGAATAAAGACTAAAGATATTCTGAAAACAGCATTTCAACCTCATGAGGGTCATTATGAATTTTTGGTCATGCCTTTGGCCTTACCAATGCACCTTCTACATTTCAAGGGTTGATGAATTCCATTTTCAAACCCTTCCTTAGAAAATTTGTGCAATTATTTTTTGATGATATACTAATCTATAGCAGGTCTTGGAAGGATCATGTTCAACACATTGACAAGGTGCTCAAACTGTTGGAGGAGAAACAATTATATGAAAAAACATCCAAATGTTTAGTTGGAGTACAAGAGGTAGAATATCTGGGTCATATTGTATCTCACGAGGGTGTTGAGGTAGACCCTAACAAAATTAAAGCCATTAAGGAATGGAAAGTCCCCACAATCATAAAGCAGTTGCGAGGATTTATGGGGTTAACAGGGTATTATCGCAAGTTTGTTAAGAATTATGGGAGAATAGCAGCACCTCTAACAAGATTATTGAAGAAAGATGTATTTTCATGGACTCCTAAAGGAACTAAGGCCTTTGAACATCTTAAAGAGGCAACGTGCCTATCACCAGTCTTAGCTACACCAGACTTCACAAATACCTTTATTGTGAAATGTGATGCCTCAGGAAATGGAATTGGTGTTGTTTTAATGCAAGAATTAAGACCCACTGCTTTTGAAAGTCGTCCAATCAAAGGAAATTATTTACATAAAGCTATTTATGAGAAGGAAATGTTGTAAATACTACATGTACTAAATAAATGGCGACCTTACCTAATGGGAAGACACTTCAAGGTAAAAATTGATCATGATAGTCTTAATTTTTTTTGGAACGTACACTGTCTCCTTGAAAATAAAAAATGGGTCACAAAGATGTTGGGTTATGAATTTGAAATAATCTACAAAAAAGGGAAGCTAAATTTTGTTGCAGATGCACTCTCAAGAAAGAATAAAGAGGTGGAAGCATTTCTTTGTGCCATTTCTATTATCTAACCAGATTAGATAACCGAAGCAAGGGATGAATGGAAGAAGGACGAAGAAGTGTGGACACTCATTCAAAAGTTGCAGCAAGATCCTAGTACATCTAATACATTTAGTTGGAAAAATGATTCCTTATTGTACAAAGATCACTTATATCTTTGTAAGAATTCCCAAATAAAACAAAAGATTATTTTGGAATTGCACCTTCTCCTTTAGGAGGACACTCAGGATTTTAAAAGACTTACCACAGGGTGAAGAAAGAATTTTTTTGGGATGACCTTAAATCTGATACTCAAAATTTTGTGGCGGAATGTTTGGTTTTCTAGCAAAGTAAAGTTGAGACAATTAAGACCCCGGGTCTTCTACAACTTTTATCCATTCCAAGTCAACGTTGGGAGGAGATTTCAATGGACTTTATCACAGGTTTGCCTAAGTCTGAAGGAAAGAGTGTCATCATGGTGGTAGTTGATAGACTTACCAAGTATGCATACTTTCGTGCATTATCTCATCCATTTAAAGAAAGTACAGTTGCTACTACATTTATGGACACAATTCAAAAGCTACATGGAAACCCAAAGATTATTGTGAGCGACAGAGATCCCATTTTTACTGGATATTTTTGGATGGAGTTATTTTATTGTTTGGGTACTCAATTAGCTCATAGCTCATCTTATCATCCTCAATTCGATGGTCAAACTGAGATAGTGAATAAATGTTTAGAAGAATATCTTCATTGTTTTGTATCTGATAAACAAACACAATGGGTCAAGTGGTTACCTCTCGCTGAGTGGTGGTATAACACTTCCTTCCACACTGCAGCAAAAATGACCCCATTTATGGCACTTTATGGATATCATCCACCGTCCATCACATCATATTTAAGAGAAAATTCTAAGGTTCAAGCAGTGGAAGATCACATCGAGCATCAACAAGAAGTTCTCCAACTCTTAAAGGATAACCTAAGTTTGCCACAAAATTGAATGAAACAACATGCAGATCAACATCGCAGTGAGAGAAGTTTTGATGTAGGAGACTGGGTATTTTTACGGCTAAAACCACACAAACAAATGTCCCTCAAGCAAGCTAAGAAGGATAATAAATTATCTCCAAAGTACTATGGTCCTTACAAGTTGTTGCAAAATATTTGTACTATGGCATACAAATTGGAGCTTCCTGCTTCTTCGTGAGTGCATCTAGTTTTCCATGTTTCATGCTCAAAGAAGGTTATAGGTGAAAATCTTCTAGTTCAAACAATATTGCCAGAACTTGATGAGGAAGGGAAAATCATATTGGAACTTGAAGCGGTCATGGAAACCTGAACTCGACAGCTACGAAATCGATCAATTTCAGAGTATCTCATCAAGTGGAAGAA
Organism: Pinus albicaulis; assembly: GCA_034641835.2. Taxonomy (NCBI): domain Eukaryota; kingdom Viridiplantae; phylum Streptophyta; class Pinopsida; order Pinales; family Pinaceae; genus Pinus; species Pinus albicaulis. Next base: position 1,176,785,436 of record CM076574.1, on the reverse strand, counting down.
CTTACCCACTGAAGATTCTACATGGGAGGGTGAGAATTTTATCTATAAGCACCCAGAGCTACTCAAGTGTTGAGGACAACACTTTTTTGAAGGAGAGTGACATGTTAGGTCCCTATATTACTAGTTTAGTCCCTTATTGTTATTAGTGTAGCCCCCATCTTGTTATTGTTGTACCCCTGTAACCCCAATATTGTTATTATTGTGCCCTTACATTATTATTGTTAGGTTGGCTAGGATTATATTGTGGCCCAATGGACTCCTATATATAGAAGGAGGTTTTGGTCATTTGTATCATCCAAGAATTGTACATTTATGTAATGTATTGGAGGTTTTCCCCTCGAAGTGTCTGATTTATAAGGCGCTGATCTCTCTTTTCTTCTATTTTTGGAGTTGGTTTCATAACAGAGGGCAAGGGGATGCATTGGATCTTATGCATGATTGTAGGTGGGTCTCCATTTGGGGCTTGGTATCCTTATACAGGTTCCTAGCAATCAATAGGGTCACATTGGAAATTACAGGGTGTGTGTTGAGAACCATGGGCATCCACCATAGTAGAGGTTACTTCATTGATCCCCAACAACATTCATTGATTGCTTGTGTTACACATTTTGGGTGAGGATGATGCACTTGGTTCACTATGCCCAACCGGCTACACACTTACACCATTCGATTGGCAGATGTTTCAAGGTCCATAAGACGAATCCCGCTGTAAAGGGAGGGATTATATCATCATCCTATGCCTTACGTATGGTCTACATGAATTTTTGATCCACTTGAAGACCTGTGAGGATGTCCTTGTGCCCCCACACCCGATTAAGAGCACCACATGATCTTGTTTGCAAAACAAGGGGCTAACCCCTTGTCCACTATGTTTGGAGTCTAGTTCTACATCATGACACCCCTTGGACTTCATTAGGCCTCATCGAAGGCCCACTGACTCACTACATTAATCAATTTTCCCTCTTGAGAGGCTTATTCTTATGTTATTGAGCGATTTTGGTGGGCTTATCACCAAAAGTATTGTTATTATGCACATTATTTTATTTTAGGGGAATTATTAGTCCAAATTAGGCCATTCAAATCCCTTAGAGGATTGTATATATAGAAAAGATGCATTCTCTCTCAGTCACCATCACTTGGATTGGGTTATTAGATTTGGTGAGATTTTCGCTATCCCTTTTGGAGGACAAGTTTGGATGATATAGATGAATTTTGATGTTTGGATTTCTCTCTCTTATCCTGGAGCTTCATTATTGGCATAATTTTATGATTAGATATACTCTTTTATACATGTAAGTTTTATTTTCATGCTTATTATTGTTATTTGATTTTCTCACATGAATGTTGTTGGGATTTTCGCTATACAAGTATGAAATTTACTGGTTTTCTATACGAATTACTGAAAATTGTGATCTTTTATAGCGTTGCATCATGTCATGGGCCATGTATGAATGGGTGAATATTACTAGAGATATTTTATGTTAAATTCATATCGACAAGTCATCATTTTTTGCAAATCAAAGTATAAATACCTTGAAACAGTTGCTCTCATGCCCTAATGACATGCGAAGTTGTTTGAAGGGCTCCTTGGTTGGGTGAAATTTTTCTGAACAATCAATTCTCCCTGAATCCATCTCTCCCAAAGGACAAGGCACCAATCCTCCATACGTGATCACTTTCAAAGCTTATTTCTCTCACCTTCCCCTCTTTTTCTAGGCATAACCTCCATAGATAACCTAGGGAATCACTTTTATCACAATTCAACCATAAAAAGAATTCAATATCTTGCCCACAATTGAATTGGTGTGTCCTCTAAAATCTCTCCAAATTTCACAAAATTCCGACGGTGGAATCTTGAGATATTTAAAACCCTAGATTGAAGATTCATTATTTCCCTTGGTTTCCCATTGGCTAGTCACCTCATTGGGATCATAGAGTTAAATTATCAAATGAATATTATTTCTTTGATCCTCTTCCTTTCCCTAATTAGGTCAAGTACATCCGTGGTTGATCAAATCCATATCCTTGGCCTAATTTTGGGTCCACTTGGCCTTTTGTGGTCCCACAACTTATTGATTCTAATTTCACAAAGATCAAATAAAAGCCAAATATCCATAAAGATATCTAGGTGTAAGAACCATCTTGAAAAAGAACACTCTTAAAACCTAGCCCTAAGGGTCTTCTTTTCCCTTCCTAGAGAGCCCATTACCTTGCTTGTATAGTAAGCAACCCATTTAATTGAGTCTCTCTTGTGAATAGGCGTAGGAATCACTCCTCATCCTCATATTGACCTATACACCTTGTGATTCCCCCTTTATACTAGGTTTCCTCCCATCGATGAATGTTCGTAAAGAGCACGGAGCCTTAGTTGATGTGACAGTGGGCTATCCCTCCATTGTTTCCCTTGTCCTAGTAATTTCACTATAGGATCCCCTTCTAGGGACCCTACTAGTTTGTGCAGAACACACCTCAAGAGAAACAAGCTTTTATTTGTCTTTTCAAGCAGTATCAAGATGTGTTTGCATGGAGGTACGATGAACTGAAAACTTATGACACAAAAATTATCCAACATGTAATACCTATTAAAGAAGGGTTAAAGTATTTTCAGTAGAAATTAAGAAATTTTCATTCGACACTTGAGCCCCTCATTAAAAAAGAATTAAGAAAATTGTTGGATGCTCAGATCATATTCACAGTTCATAATTCTACATGGGTCTCCAATTTGGTTCCAGTAAGAAATATTTCCAAAGAGATACTCCTTTGTGTTGATTTCTATAATTTGAATTGAGAGTCGAATAAGGACAACTATCCTATGTCGTCTATGGAGCAGATACTTCAAACAATATATGGGTCATAGATGTTCTCATTACTAGATGGATTTTCTGGATATAACCAAGTTCTAGTAGCGGAACCTGACAAACACAAAACCACATTCAAAATGAAGTGGGGTGCCTTTACATTTATGTGAATGTATTTTGGACTCATCAATGCAGGTGCTACCTTTCAGCGGGCTATGGAGATTACATTTTATGGTTTAATTAGACAAAGTGTAGTGGTATACTTAGATGATGTTAAAATATTTTCGGAGAAAAGGTGTGATCACTTTCACCATCTAAGGCAGATTTTCGAGCAACGTCGGAAATATGGCACATATCTAAATCTAAATAAGAGCATATTCAAAGATTTGCTATTATATAATTTTACTTCTGAAACTTCTCTTGCAATCGTTGTCACTTAGAAGGATCATTAATAAAACAAGCGACTGATATCGTTCATAAGTGTTGACTTACATGAATCTGAATTAAACTAACCTACCATTGATAAACAAGCCTATGTTGTATACAAGGCGGTGAAGCATTTTAGGACTTACCTTTTGAAGAGTCATGTTATTATCTTTGTGCCTCACTTTGTGGTTAGATCACTTTTTGTTGAAATTGACAACAAGAAGAGGCTTCTAATTTAATTTTCCCTTAATTAAATTAGAAGGAAATCATAATTCCAAATCACATGACAGGTTGTATGAGTTAATTGAGTTAGGAAGACTTAGTTAGCTTAGCCAATTCAAGTTGAGGGTCAAACTGGAGACATGTAGATTTCTCTTTAAGTTTTAGGGGGTCCAATTATAGTTTATTTTGAGTTGTAATTATTTAACTTAATTATTTGAGTAAATCAGTTTAACTAGTTCTAACTCATGGAGGAACTAGTGAGAGGTCCAGTGAATTAAATATGATTAAATTCACATGTAATGATCACTCAGATAACTCATAATTTTCTATAAATAACTATTGCATGTCAGTTCTGAGGAAGACCGAGTTGAGATTGGAGTTAAAGGGACGTGTACTATAGATTGTGTAATTAGAAAATTGTACAGGTCATGCATGAGTTCAGTAGAAGGTGTTAGATGTATTGTGCAATCATTAATTGGGAATTTCCTAATTAATATGGGCTGAATTTCCCTAGGGTTGCGCAAGCAAGGCAGGGCATCCAAAGACAATAAATTGGTAAAGTATTGGACAAAACTTGCTTGGATCAATGTGATACTGTCAAAGATAGTGCAGAGAGCTCTCAACCCTAAGAGGAGCATTGCATTGTTTCATATTCTTGACTTAATGCAATATACATATAGCGAGGGTTTTTAGCTGAGGCTTTCCCCAAAACAGATATTTGTGTTGTGCGATTGAAATTCTTTCTCTTTCTTATTCATGTGATTGTGCGATTGTAATTGGTTTCCACAATTTGTATAATAGATTCGAGTATTTTGTTTTAGCATATTACAAGATCAGTTGAATCTATGTGGATTTTATACATGGTATCGGAGTGATCCGAATTTAATAAGGAACGAAACATAATATAGATATAATAAAAAATACAAATATGCAACAAAAATAACATTTCATTTCATTAATATCAAATACTAAAAATGTTTACCAACAAAATTGAAAGAAACTAGCTCTAGTGATGGTAGTTCATCTCTAAGAAGAGATGTGGCGGCTACATGCCTCTAAAAAATTTTACAATGAGGCTCAAGGGCCTTTTTATTATTGAATAATAAGAGAAAACCCTAACCCGAGGATATGTAATACCAAGAGTTTATGGGCTCCGTTGGGGTTAGTTGGACAACCAACTTCCCGAGGTCGTAACTTAGTGATATTATCCCCGTTTGGCGTTCATGATACCTCATTGGAAAGATATATCCAAGAACTACATATTTTTCCAAAGTCCCTTTACTTTGGCTATGGGATTGTAGCAGACCTCAAAAAAACACTGTTTAGGGGGTCAAATTGCTACTGAAGTTAAAACCCAAAAATTGCTAAAAAAAGAAAATAAGAAAACTGATGAAATTGTTTAGGTGTGATAGGTGGGTGGCCACCAATATATACCTGGATAATTCCTCCCCAATTAGGAAGCAATGATCCCCATTGCATGTAGAGCCTCCATGAGGTGGGGAAATTTCTGTTGAACTTGGTCCTTGGTGAACCACTTGTCCTGGTGAAGGAGTTGGCCTGCTTTGACATAGCTAGATCCACTGTTGGCGAGTGCTCTTAAGCTATGTGTCCATGATTCGATCAGTTTCAGCCTGTTCCATTCAGTTTGGATTTAACTATGTCGGCGTGAGTTGTTTTGCAATGTCATATGTGTCTAGTAATGGTGGAATGTATGGCCGAAGGTGATCCACATTGAACATTGGGTGCAGGCTAAGAAATGGGGGAATACTGAGCTCAAAATCATTGTCTCCCACCGCCTTGATGATGTTGTAAGGCCCATAACAGATTGGTCTTAGTTTTATGATGGGATCCGGTTAGGTGTTCTTTCTGCAAATTCAGCTAAACTTTGTTTCCCACCTGAAACTTGTGTGGCACCCGATGTTGATCATGTCGCTGCTTGTACTTGGAATTAGATTTATCCAAGATGTCGTAGACCTATTGGCGGACATGTTGGATGCGTACAATAAATCTAGTTTCTTTATCATGTGAAAATTCATAGATCTCACAATATTAGGAATCCTTGTGCAACTATATGAGTTTACTTCTCCTATTATGTAAATTACATTTACAAATTTAATTCAGAATGCATCACAAATCATTGAAGTAAACTACTTAAGCAACGTACACTTAATTAAATATAATTCCAAAGTAAGGAAACTGAGCAAGAAATCAATCACGCATAGGATACCTTTATTTTGGCCTAAGTCCTTGGATAAACCCAATGCGGGAAAATGGGTGGAACAGATCTTAGGGTTTGTATTATTAAGCAGTATAAATTTCTGAATACACCATTGAATATCTCAAGGGTTATTCAGTTACAGAGAGAGAAATAATGGCAGAAAGAATGTGAGTTTTACCTCAGTCAATCACTGGAAAGTCTGGTTGATCCATTCACTGGATGAGGTGCCCCTGGCAGGCTCTGGGCTACCACTGCGTAATCATTATGTCACCCTCTATGGGCATTGCGTCACCCCAACTATCGATCAATTTGACTCCCAGAATCTAAGATCTCAGCCTCCCGGTCTCACACCCTAGCTCTCAGCTTCTTGAATTGAGCCGACAGTAAAATATTGGAAACCCTCTTAGCCACCACGCAACATCTACGTAGCCCTGCATGGATCTGCGTCAGCTTGTATGTCTATGCGCTGGCTATGCTCGACGTCTCTCTGCCTTGTTTTGTTGATGATTCTCCAGCTGAGAAAATCTTTCTCTCTGGAAGCTACTCTGCCCCTCTCTGCACTGAATCAGTTAGATCTGATCTTTGTCTGAGCACTTGCTCCGTCCAAAGAATTTGATCACTAGATTCACTTGGTGTATCTTTTCAAATTACCCTTAAGCCTTCCTTTATAGTCTCCTCATTGAGAAATCAATGACTGATATTAGATATCTAATCAATGATTAAGATTATAACATGAATTGATGTTCGATTTCTAGATCATTCTCACTCTGTTTTATTAATACCTTTTAATTATTTAATTTCCCTAGGTTAGACTTAGGTTCACCATTAAAATAATTAATTTTTACAATAAAACATGAACCGAGTGGAATTTTCACAAACAGTTTCTGGGTTCTTTGGAATACCAGTATCTAAGTCTCTCCACAAAATTTGGGGCTTAAAGCACTTCCAATGCTACCAAAAATAAACATATCATCCTTGGAAAATACATGTGTGGATTCTATCTGTGTGGTCACATGAGGTATAGAAATATTAATCAGACACAATGGTTGAAATCCTAGGCCCACTTGAAAGGGAATGCGACCAATCGAGCTATGGAGAGATCTACTATAGTTGTGATGCACGTATGGAAAGGCTCTCATCCGATGTTTGTGGATGCTTAGAGTTGTACATGTGGAGTATATGCACTATCACCCTGTTGACGACCTCTGTCTAGCCATATTTCTTTGGATGGAATGTAATTGACTTGGTGAGCTTGATGTCCAACAGTGCCCATAGGCTTGACCAGAATGTGCCCAGGAACCTACTATCTCAATCTGATATAATAGTCTGCTGAATCCCAGAATGTACCCACACTCCTTCAAATAAGAGTTTGGTAGTGTGCACTATTGTGATACTCTTCTTGCAGGCCACAAATATAGCCATTTTTGAGAATTTTCCATGACCAAAAATACATAGTCATTACCATGCTTAGTAGAAGGTAGGACAGACATATAGTCCATGGAGATGGATTCCCAAGCCTAACTGGGAGTGGTCAGAGGAGTGTATAGGTCTTGCTTCTTAATGGTTGGCTTGGTGATGGCATAGTCAGTGCAAGATCTGATATATTTCCCAACATCTTGTTGGAGTTTTTGCCAATAGAAATACTGCTACAATACAACCATTGTATTTTCTACCACGAAGTGTCCAGCGACCCGACTATAGTGTGCCTCCCAAATCATCTTGGTCCACTCACTTGAAGGAACACAAAGTTTTCCCAGGTGGCATAACAATGCATCTTGGAGGTGATAATATGGCACTTGTTTGTCTCCTAGGAGCATGTTACTGAAGTCTAGATCACTCTTGTAAAGAGTCGTCCAGATTGAAGTCTCATGCCCACAAGAGTCGAGCACAGTGGTCAGCTAAGGCAGTCTGCAACATTTTTTGTGCTTCCCTTCTTGTACTTAATATTCAAATAGAACTGTTGCAGGTATGTGGACCATTTCTGATGGCGATCATTCTGCACTTTACCTTGTGCCTATATGAACTGCAGGGGTTGGTGGTCTATGTGGATGATCGTTTCCTTCCCCATAATGTAGTACTTCCACTGTTGACTGACCTACACAATGGAATACATTTCTTTGTCATAGGTGGGATACTTCCGGACTGCGTCTGAAAGTGTATCACTGTGATATGCTACTGGATGACCCTGTTAAGTAAGAACTGCACCAATTGCATAGTTAGAGACATTTGTCTCAATCTCAAATGGTTGTTGCAGCTATGGTAATGTGAGCATAGGTGCAGAGCAAAGATGATGCTTAAATTCATAAAATGACTTCTGTTGGGATTCAGACCAGAAGAATTCTATTTTTTCTCCTCCTTTGGTGACTTGACTCAAGGGCCAAGTGATATGGGAAAATCCCAACACGAACCTGCGGTAGAAGTTTGCCTAATATTACATAACAAACTTCAAGAGGAGTGACATTACACAATAACTCATATGTGAAGGGCTTAATGTTGTAGGGAAGGAGGCACTGCTGGTTGACGCAAAGATCTCTTCCTTGGTGAAGCCACTCGATGGTATATGCCTACAGGTGTGCTACGATGGTAGGCCAAGCCGCTTCACGACGTCTGGTGAAATGAGGTTATTTTGGATTCCTCTATCGATAATGAATGGCAGTGGAGAATCCTTCAGCCACATCTAGGAATGGAAGAGGCGCCCCCCTTCCTCTGGATCCTCGGGCTCCTCCCTTTGGAGCTTGGTCGTGGAAACGGTGGCACTAGGTTCCGCATCAATCATCTGCTTCCCTTTTTCATTATCCGTGTCTGGTTATGACTTAGAATAAGAACATGAATCTAATTCAGATGCCTTAAGCTCAACCACCAATGACTGTTTGGCCCGACAGTCACTTGTGTTGTGAGTGGAGCTTTTATGAAATTCACACCACTCCCCCATGTCCTTCTTTTGATTTGTGGTTTTTTTCTTCTCTTGCTGCTTCAGTGGGTTGTCCTGAGTTGCCCTGATTTGGATTTGCCTCTTGTTCTACAGTTTGGGGGTTCCTTTCCCTGACTTTGGATTTGAGGATCCAAAGTCTTTCTTCTTCTGCTTAAATTTCTTCTCGATCTTGGCGGCATAACGATATGCCGCACCAAGCGAGGTAATATTGAGGAACTCCATTTCCTCCTGAATGCATCTGTGCAAACAACTATGATACTTGAGCACCAAATGTTTCTCTAAATCTTTAATACACAACTATGTGCACAGGGTATGGAACAAATTCATTAGCTCGTGTACATATTTATCCTTTTGCTACTGCAATGTGGTCCATTGGATGTACTTGTCCTCATATCTCTCCACGGGGATGTCATCTCAGAATGAATTCCAAGTAGGTGTGGCTGAAAAAAATTAGGGTTCCTCCTCATCCATTTGTTCATAGTAGGTTTCCCACCAATATTTGACATGGGGGGTGACTTTGAGGAGCGCAAAGGTAATATTTTCTTGATCGGAGAAATCATGAACATAAAAATACCCTTCCAACAAATTCAACCATCTATCTACGATGCCTGCATCTATATGGCCTTCAAATACAGGAATATCAAAGCTGGCTTGTACCTTGAAGGGAGTGGCGCCTCTAGAGTGACTGCTAGATGAAGATGCATCGCCCATGGGCATCCGCTGCAGGATTTGAGGAAATTTATCTATCATTTCATTCCTCTGTCACTTGAGGGCTTCTTCCAACAATATTTTGATAGGATATCCCACTCCCTCATATTTCTTTTCCCCCGCCATGGGAGGCTGTCGGGGTTTGCGATGCTGATTTTGCAAGGGTTCAACCAGATCGAGCCCTAACTCCTTATACCCTGACCTTGTTGGGGACATGAAAAGAAAAGAAAAAAAAAGAGAAAGAGAAGACCGCTCTGATACCACTGATCTGAATTTAATAAGGAATGAAGCATAATACAAATATAATAAAAAATATAGAGATGCAACTAAAATAATATTTCATTTCATTAATATCAAATAATATTTCATTACAGATAAAATAATATTTCATTACAGATTAAATTGAAAGATACTAGCTCCAGCGATGGTAGCTTATCTCTAAGAAGAGATGTGACAACTACATGCCTATGAACGTGTTACAATGAGGCTCAAGGGCACTTTTATTATTGAAAAATAATAGAAAACCCTAAACAACAAAATCCCTAACCCGAGGAGATGTAACACCAAGAGTTTATGGGCCCCGTTGGGGTTATTTTGGTAGCCAACTTCCCGGGGTCGTAACTTGGTCATATTATCTCAGTTTGGTGCCTATGATACCTCTTTGGGAATATCTCTTTGAGGAATACATGTTTTTCTGCAATAACTAGCCTTTGGCTATGAGATTGTAACAAACATAAAAAAAATCCGTTTAGGGGGTCAACATTGCTCCAGAAGTTTAGGACACAAAAATTGCTAAAAATAGTAAATAAGCAAACTGATGAAACTATCTAGGTGGAGTAGGTGGGTGACCACTAATATCCACCTAGACCATTCCTCCCCCCTTAGGAAGTAATGGTCACCATTGCTTGTAGAGCCTCCATGAGGTGGGGAAATTACTGTTGAACCTGGTCCTTGGTGAACTATTTTCCCTAGTGAAGGAGTTGGCCTACTTTGATAACTCGATATAGATGGATCCGATGTTGGAGAGTACTCTTAAGCTATGTGTCCATGATCTGATCAGTTGCAACATGTTCCATGCAGTTTGGATTTAACTCTGTCGGTGTGAGTAGTTCTGCAATGTCGGATGTGTCTAGTAATGGTGGAAATTATGGTCGAAGGCGATACACATTGAGAATTGGGTGCAATTCAGGAATGGGGGAATGCTGAGCTAAAAATAATTGTCTCCCACTTCCTTGATGATGGTGTAAGGCCCATAACAGAGTGGTCTAAGTTTACGATGGGCTCCAGTTAGGCGTTCTTTCTGCAAATGCAGCCAAACTTTGTCGCCCACTTGAAACTTATTTGGCACTCGATGTTGATCATGTCGCTGCTTGTACTTGGAATTGGATTTCTCCAAGATGTCGTGAACTTGCTGGCAGACGTTATGGATACATTCAATAAATATGGTTGATTTATCGGCCTTAGACAATACATGTGCAGATTGTCTCTGTGGTCGCATGAGGGATGACAACATCAATCACACACAATGGTTAAAATCCTAGTGATTCAGGTGGATATTGGTGACCACCCACCTATTCCATTTGGAACCCCACCATTGGTTCTTTCAGTTTTTCAGTTTCAACATAACTTACTATTTTTAGCAATTTTTTAGGTCCTAAACTTCCGGAGCTGTTTTGAGGCCCTAAACGATGTTTTTTTGGAACACCAGGAGCAACATGGAATTTCCTTTGATGTTCCTCGCATCAAAATTTGTAGTCCTTGGATAAATATTTCTAATGAGGTATTGAGCACGTCAAACAAAGATCATATGCCAAAGTTACATTTCCGGGAAGTTGATGTACTAATTTACCTAAACGAGACCCATAGTTTTGGCGCTTCATCTCCTAGGGTTAGGTTTTTGGATGTTTAGGGTTTTCCATTGTTTCTAAACAATAAATAGGCCTTAGATCCTCATTGTAACACATTTCAGAGGCCTGTAGCCACCACATCTCTTCTCAGAGATAAGATACCAATGCCTTAGCTAGTTTATTTTCATTATGTCTGTGAGCATATTTCAGTTATTTGATATTAATGAAATGAAGTATTATTTTTGTTGCATCTCTGTGTTTATGTCTATTTATATATTTTATTGCGTTCCAGCATAAATCTAGATTAGAGGTATCAGAGCGATATGCTCTTTCTCTGTTTTTCTTTGCATGTCCCCAACGATGTCGGGGTATAAGGAGTTAGGGCTCGATCTAATTGAACCCTTGCAAGATCAGCCTCGCAAACCCCGACGACCTCCCATAGCAGAAGAAAAGAAAGACGAGGGAGAAAAAGATCCTATCAAAATATTTCTTGAGGAGGTCCTCGAGAAAGAAAGGAATGCGATGATGGATAACTTTGCCCAGATCCTTCAATGACTGCCCACTGATGACGCATCTACATCTAGCAGCCACTCTGGAGGCGCCTCTCCTTTCAAGGTACAGGTCAACTTTGACATTCCTATATTTGAAGGAGATATATATGCAAACACCATAGATAAATGGTTGAATTTCCTGGAAGGGTATTTATCGTTCCATGATTTCTCTGACCGAGAAAATATTACTTTTGCACTCCTCAAAGTTCCCCCCCATGTCAAAGACTGGTGGGAAACCTATTGTGAGTAGAAGGATGAGAGCGAACCCTCCCTATTCTCAACCAAAACCACTTGGAATTCATTTCGATATGGCATCAGGGAACAATATTACCCTGTGGGGAGCTATGAGGACAAGTACATCCAATGGACCACGCTGCGTCAACAAAGGGATCAAGATGTGCATGAACTGACGAATTTGTTCCATACCCTGCGCACAAAGTTGGGTATTAAATATTTAGAGAGAAATTTGGTGCTCAAGTACCGCAACTATTTTCACATATACATTCAGGAGGAAATTGTGTTCCTCAACATTACCTCTCTTAGCACGCCATGTCTCTATGCTACCAATATCGAGAAAAAATTTAAGGAGAAGAAGTGAGACTTTGGATCCACGAATCCGAAGCTAGGGAAAGACGCCCCTGAACCGTAGAACAAGGGGTAAAGCCAAAGTAGGGCATCTAAAGACAACACCACAAATCCAAATAAGGATACATGGAAGTGGTGTGAATTTCATAACATCCCCACTCACAACACAAACGAGTGTCAGGCCAAACAATCGTTGGTGGACGAATTGAAGGCACCCGAATCAGATGCATGTTATGATCCTAAGTCAGAACCAAAAAAGGGCAATGAAAAAGGGAAGAAAATCATTGATGCGGATCCCAGTTCCATTGTTGCCATCACCAAGCTCCAGAGGGAGGACCCGAGGATCTAAAGGAGGGGGAGCACCTCTTCCATTCGCAGATGTGGGTGAAGGGTTCTCCACTACAATTCCTTGCAATATCGGAAGCCAAAAGAACTTCACTTCAGCAGATATTGTGAAGCAAATTGGTCTACCAACTATAGCACACCCACAAACGTATACCATTGGGTGGCCTCACTAAGGAAGAGATCTTTGTGTATGCCAGTAGTGCTGCCTTCTGTACAACATCAAACCATTCACGGATGAGGTACTATGTGATGTTGCTCCTCTTGATGTGTCTGATATATTATTGGGCCAACCATACTTGTGGAAGGGAAATTCTGTGTATGAGTCTAGGCTTCGTTCTGTTGTTATTACTTTGGGAAATAAAGTGTACATGATACCATAGGTAGTACCGCCTCCTACCATCTCTTTGACTACTGCAAAACAACACAATAATATTTGTTCCCAAACCATGAAATTTATTTTCATTACAATATGCCCATAGAGCAAGAAGAAGATTGTGGCCACAACCTCGAAACAAGCCTCGCCTGCACAACAACAACAAATGGACAAAGTCGTGTAGGAATACAAGGACATTTTCTCGTCACCCACAAAGGTTTCTATATACTATCAGGTCAAGCACTCCATTGATCTAACCCTAGTCGTGCTGCCGCTTGATGTTGCCATACCTCATTCGACCACACAGAGATAATCCAAACATGTACTACCTGAGGCTGATAAAGCAACCAAATTTATTGAATGCATCCAGCATGGCCATTAGCAGGTCCACGACATCTTCGACAAATCCAATACCAAGTTTAGCAGAATTTCCTCATCTCATGGAGGAATTGAACATAATGGGGACCATTGCTTCCTAAGGGGGGAGGAATGACACAAGTGGGTATTGGTGGCCACCCACCTATTCCATTTGGACCCCCACCATCAGTTCTTTTAGTTTTTCAATTTCAACACAACTTACTACTTTTAGCTGTTTTTTTGGGTCCTGAACTTCCAGAGCCGTTTTGAGGCCCTAAATGACGTTTTTGGGAAAACGGAGAGAAACAAGGAAGTTCCTTTGATATTTCTCACGTAAAAAGTTGTAATCCTTGGATATATATTTCTAACAAGGTATTGAGCACATCAAACAGAGATGATATGCCAAAGTTACGTCCTCGGGAAGTTGATGTACCAATTTACCAAAACGAGGACCATAGATTTGGCGCTTAGTCTACTAGGGTTAGGTTTTTGGATATTTAGGGTTTTCCATTATTTCTAAACAATAAATAGGACTTCAAGCATCATCGTAACATAGTTCAGAGGCCTGTAGCCGCCACATCTCTTCTCAAAGATAAGCTACCAACACCCTAGCTAGTTTATTTTCATTATGTCTGTGAGCATATTTCTGTTATTTGATATTAATGAAATGAAGTATTATTTCCGATGCATCTCTGTGTTTATGTCTATTTCTGTATTTTATTGCATTCCTGCATAAATATGGATCACCTAGGCCCACTTGAAAGGGACTGCGACCAGTCGAGTTATGGAGAGATCTGTTATAGCTGTGTTGCACATATGGAAGGCTCTCATCCCATGCTCGTGTATGCTTGGAGTTGTACATGAGGAGTATATGCACTATCATCTTGTTGACGACCTCTATCTAGCCATCTATCTAGGGATGGAATGCAGTTGACTTGGTGAGCTTGGTGTCCATCAGTGCCCATAGGCTTGAATAGAATGTGCTCAGGAATATACTATCCTGAATTGATATAATAGTCTACGGGATCCCAAAATGTACCCACACTCGTTCAAAGAAGAGTTTGGAAGTGTCCTCTTATGTGATACTCTTCTTGCAGGCCACCGATATAACCATTTTTGAGAATATGTCCACAACCACAAATACATAGTCATTACCATGCTTGGTATAAGGGAGGCCATACATATAATCCATGAATATGGATTCCCAAGGCTAACTGGGAGTGGGAAGAGGAGTGTACATGCCTTGATTCTTGATGGTTGTATTGGTGAGACCGCAGGCTGTGCAGGATCTTATATATTTCACAACATCTTGTCAGATTTTTGGCCAATAGAAATATTGCTACAATACAACCACTGTATTTTCTACCCCGAAGTGTCCAACGACCTGACTGTAGTATGCCTCCCAAATCATCTTGGCCTGCTCGCTTGAAGGAATACAAAGGTTTCCCAGGTGGCATAACAATGCATCGTGGAGGTGATAATATGACACTTTTTTGCCTTTGAGGAGTGTTTGGTATGTGTTACAGAAGTATGGATCGCTCTTGTAAAGAGTCGGCCAACTTGAAGTCTCGTGCCCATAAGAGTCCATCATAGTTGTTAGCGCCATGACAGGTGGTCGACTAAGCCAGTCTGAAACATCGTTTCCTTCCCAAAATGTAGTGGTTCCACTACTGGCAGGCCTACACAATGGAATACATTTCTTTTTCATAGGTGGGATGCCTATATACTATGTATGAAAGTGTCTCACTGTGATATGATACTGGATGACCCTGTTGAGTAATAACTGCACCAATCGCATGGTCAGAGGCATCTGTCTCAATCTCAAATGGTTGTTGTAGGTCTGGTAATTCGAGCACAAGTGCAGAGCAGAGACGATGCTTCAATTCGACAAATTCCTTCTGTTGGGATTCATACCAGAAGAATTTTTCTTTTTCTCCTCCTTTGGTGACTTGACTCAAGGGCCAAGGGATATGGGAGAATCCATACATGAACCTGTAGTAGAAGTTGGCGAGTCCCAAAAAGCTGCAGAGTTCTGTTAGAGTGGTTGGGGTTGGCCAATCTCGAATGACTTGTATCCTGGTTGGGTCCACATGCACACCTCGCTTATCAATGATTTACCCCATTTATTGAACCTGGGTCATACCTAAAGTGCATTTTCCCAAATTGATTGGCACACAACTTGTGCTGTCACAGTGTTTGGAGGACTTGTCAAATGTGGCAGGGATATTCCTCCCAACTCTACCTAAAGATCAAGATGTCATCCAAATAGACCACCATGAATGAGTTGGTAAAAGGTCGCAAGATTTCGTCCATCAACCTCATGAAGGTTGCGGGGGAATTTGTCAACCCAAAAGGCATGACCAACTATTCAAAGAGGCCCACCTTAGACTTGAAGGGAGTCTTCCATACATCAGAGGGTTCAATTCGTACCTGGTGATAGCCGGACTTCAGGTCAATTCCGCTGAAATATTTGGCCCCCCTCAGTTAGTCCAGGAGGTCATCGATCCGTGGGATTGGATACCTATTCTGAACAATGATCTTGTTCATCGCTCGATAGTCAATACCGAGTCTCCAGGTGTCGTCCTTCTTTTGTACCAACACAATCAGGCTCCCACGTAGAGAGGAGCTTGGCCTGATGTGCCCCTTCTGCAAAAAATCTTGGATTTACCTCTTGTTTTCATTGTTCTCCAGAATAGAGTGTCGATAGATTGACCTATTAGGTAGCGGCGCGCCTAGGGTCAGATCAATGGAGTGGTTGACCTGATAGTGTAGAGGAACCCCTATTGGTGAGGAGAAACTGTCCTTATATTCCTCTACTATTTTTTCCATTTGCTTTTGCCATGTAGGGGAGCCCTATTTGTAGGAGATGACCACAATCTTCTTCTTTCCCTGTGGGCGAATCGTAATGAAAACAAATTTCCTGGTTTGGGAAATAATCTTACTGCATTTCTTTGTAGTAATCAAAGAGATGGCGGAAGATGGTACTACCTCTGATATCCTCTATAACTTATTTCCCAAAGTAATAATAACAAAACGAGGCCTAGACTCATACACAAGATGCCACTTCCACAAGTATGGTTGGCATAATAATACATCAACAACTTCAAGAGGAGAAAAATCACACAATACCTCATCCTTTAAGGGCTTGATGTTGTAGGGAAGGGGAAACTGCTAGCTGACGCGAAGATCTCTTCCTTGGTGAAGCCACCCGATACGACTGTAGGTGTGCTATGGTTGGTAGGCTGAGTCGCTTCACGAGCTCTGCTAAAATGAGGTTCTTTTGGCTTCCACTATCAACAATGAATTGTAGTGGAGAACCCTTCACCCACATCTAGGAATGGAAGATGTGCTCTCACTCCTCTTGGTCCTCGGGCTCATCCTTTTGGAGCTTGGTGGTGGCAACAGTGGCACTCAGGTCCACATTAATGATATGCTTACCTTTGTAATTCTCCTTGTTCAGTTCTGATTCTGAATCAGAACATGCATCTAATTCAGATTCCTTCATCTCGGCCACCAATGATTGTTTGACCCAAAACTCATTTGTGTTGTGAGTGGAGATTTTATGAAATTCCCACTACTTCTTCGTGTCCTTCTTTGGCTTTGTGGTGTTTTTCTTCGCTTGCTGCTTCGGTGGGTTGTCCCGAGTCACCCCGCTTTTGCTTTTTACCTTGTTCTGTGGTTTGGGGGTGCCTTTCCCTAGCTTCAGGTTCGCGGATCCAAAGTCTCACTTCTTCTACATAAATTTCTGCTCGATCTTGGTGGCATATCGATATGTCGCACCAAGCAAGTTAATTTCGAGGAAATCCATTTCCTCCTGAGTGTATATGTGCAAACAAATACCGCACTTGAGCATAAAATGTTTCTTCAAACCTTTGATACCCAATTTTGTGCACAGGGTATGGAACAAATTTGTTAGCTCGTGAACATTGTTATCACTAAATTGAAGTTGATAGGCTGCTTCAATAGTCAACTTAGAGTAACTATTTCAGACCACTTTTAGTTGGAACTTAGACTTTCCAACCCGAGAGGGCTCTCTCAAGGTAATGTATGATGATATTCAATAGAAAATGTTTGGAGAGAAGGATGGCTAACCCTGAATGTATTTTGAATGTTTTTATGCAGGTGAAAGATGTTAATAAGTAGCTACCATTAGGCATGGAGTCAGAGGGAACTCAATCACATGAAAACATCTAACATGGAAGCTGAGGCATGTGTGTATTCTCACCAAAACACAACTAGAACAGTAAACCATATGCATACAGGAAGTTGGAGCATGATTAAAACATGAATTCCAAGTGATTATACATAAATACAACTGCATAAAAATCAAATAGATAGGTAACACAAACACATATGAGAACACATAATGAATCTCAGGTCTGATATAAGTCTTCTGTAACTGTATATTACTGTCTTAAAAATATTACAATAGTAGTTGGTAACATGACATCAATCAACCCTTGTAACTCTAAAACTCGTCTATTTATAGAGTGAGGACTCATACAAATGATTTTCCACCTTTCTAGCTTCGAATTCCTGCCTCAAAGACCAATTTCAAATAGGATTACATCACTTGGAGACTTCCTAGGGATATTTTCTATTTGGAAGAGTTTGAATACAAAAGGACTCTTATTTCATTAAATAACTCAACAAATCTATTTAATAACCCTTATAAAATGCAACCAACTAATTTGATGAGCGTATTAGACTGCTGATGTGTGATCATGCCACGTGGATGCTGAGCTAGACCTCTTCCAAATCGAATTACAATTTTTATACAAATCTGGCTAGTGAAAATTATGAAAAAATAGGCCTTGAATATGAGTGCATAATTTCCAAACCCTGATGGATTTGAAAAAATTGAGAGATTTTTTTGTATATGGGCCCGTGCTGAAGAAAAACCTCTTTCATATTTCCAAAATTATTTTTCATTTGGTTAGAAATTAAACTTTAAGTTGACTGCTAAAACAATCATGTACAAGAAATTTCAGGAGAGTTCGTAGCGTTTTCTATTTGGCAATTTCTGCAACCATTTTGACTTCTTTTCTCATTGGAGGGTCTTCCTTGGGTCTAATAAGCTAAATACATGCCTCTAGCACCCTCCGCCATGTATTTTTTGAAGTATTTTTAGCTTAAGGAAACCTACAACGAGTTCGTAGCGAAACCTCAGCCTCAAGCCTGGAGCACGCTACGAACTCACCTAGTTTGGAAGAATTCTTTGTAATTTCTCCTTCTTTGCCCAAAAATCATCTTTGCAGCTTGCATATGTCTTGTGATGATAGCTTAATACAAAAAGGGACAAAAAATGTGTGGCTTACCACGTTTAACATCAACATCTTGCATAATCACTTTAAGACCCTTTCTCTTCAATTCAGCTTGTATCATCTCTATCGAAACAAACTGACATGCTGAGGTGTTGAATACTGATACACTGGAGTTAATACCTTGAAATAATTTAGGTTGAGATGGTGATCTGTCTGATGGTGAGGTGGAAAAAGTGATGTGCTGTTATGCTTGATGATGTGTCCAACATGACGAGCTGACAACCCAATCATCTTCTATGATGAGTGTTCTCACTAACCAAAGTTTCCATTAATATACTTTAACCATTCCAAATGATTGATGTGTTTCAAAAAGACATTTAATGCTTGAAAAACTTTAAAATTCTCTCTCGCTTCAAAAACAGAGTTTTTAGACAAGTTCGTAGCGAATTCTGACTATTTTACACTAATTTCACTATGAACTTTGGTATTCTTGTCAAATTTCACTGTAATGACCAAATTTTCTCATGCATGAGATATTTTTGGATTTTTCTTTGACATTGACTCCTATCACATGAATGATGACCATTAAGACCCCTCACATATGTGTATTTTTTGAAAATTATGAATTCAAAAGATCCATTCAACTCTAAGTGACTCAACCTAATTAACTTAAGACCAAGCAAATTTTATCATGGATAACAGTGGCTCCAATGGGGATGCTGCGCCCCTATGGTGCAACAAAGAACCAACAACTCTAGTGCCTTATTCATTGGGCAGTTCCCAACCACTTGTCATATTCTTCAACTTGTATTCGATCCTTGATATGCTCTTGAAGCAAAAACACTTGTACAAACCAAAACTTGTAACTACAACATCAAACTAAATGCTGAAAAGGATGCTTGCCCAATAAGCTTATTTATGTACATACCAATCCTATTCTAACAAGTGAAGACAAAAATTTCAATTCAAGCAATATGAAACCTCCAGTATAACCAATCAAAGGGCTGATCGAACACTTGGGCTTCTTGACTGTTCTTCAGTGGACCATCTATTAGCAACTAAGAGTAAAAATTTATCCATAACCTGAACTAATAAATGAAAGAAACTCCACATTCACTGATGACTGAAATAGGTTTACCAAAGGATCTTAAAAATCATGAAAAATTTCCTCTTTTAATGAAATCAACCAATCAACAATAGGATCCTTGAAAACACTGAAAAGTATCCTGTCTTGATGATCCAAAGGATAATTTTCATTTATAACTGCAGGTTGTCTCTATTTTATGTCTTCATTTGCAACATCATTCTTGAGACAAGGCTCTGACTGTTCATGAAAGTATTCAATGGGAGGAACCATATCATGTGCTACATGTATGTTTAGAAATAAATTTTCATGCATTACAATTAGAACTTCATGTATATCATCATGCACAAACAACAATGTTTGATCATTTAAATATGCAGAAGGACATTTTGGGACAACAACTTGTAGATCAAAAACTTGCCGATTATTCTCCATTAGTGCTTCCTCATGACAACCGTTAAGCATAGTCAAGGAATCAACCTCTTCCTGATGATAAAAATAAACATGTTTCACACAAGCTTCTCCTTGTTCCTACCAATTTTTAATGTTGCTCAACATTCAAAGGTTCAGAAAATGAACAAAGTGAAGAGCCTTGTAACTGAACATCTTTATGTTCCTCTTTATCACCTAAAAATTGGGAAAGCTGCTGCAAATTTTCACAAATTTCATAGGATATAACTTGGTTGTCAAAGTGCTGGTCCATATCATCTTCAAGCAAAGAAGACACATATGTTTTTTGGAAACCTTATTGATTATAATGACAAATAACATGATAAGAGAAATCATAAAGTGCCTCTAACATATCCTCATCCATGCACTCTCCATTATCACTAATAATTTTAAGATATGGAATGAAATACTCGCAAAAATGATAGCATTCTTGTAACAATGATAAAGAAGAATGAGTTTCCTCATAATGTTATAAGAAATTCATATGGAAATCTCTTAGAGAGAACAAGCTTCCTGGTTGCAACCCTTCATACCATGTTATAACTTCATCCTCTAGGGTGGCCATAAACATTTTCATGAGGCAATCCTCAGGAAACTCAACTCGAAAATTATTTACATGCATATGGAATCTAACCAAGTTAAGAGCAACATTATATTTCTTTTCATCTTTACATATAGGAAGATAAGTCAACTAATTAACTCTTGGCATAGGATTTGGAAAACCAGGGATGTGACACCGACTCATAGGGGCATACCTGGCATTCTTTCTTGCAATAGAAATTATCTTAGAACTTCATCAAGCTACTGATCTTCAAGAAGTGGAGTCACCATGAAGTTATGAATTTCTGAATTCTTTAAGAATGGAGTCGCCAAGGTATAAGTACAACTTTCAAATGCTTCTGAGCTCCTGCTACCTTCAAGAGTTCAATATTTTCGCCAGAGCACAAATTTTCAGGAAAATGTAGCTTCAGTCTCCTGGCAGACACACCAAAATGTTATCACTAAATTGAAGCTGATGGGCTGCTTCAACAGTCAACTTAGAGTAACTATTTCAGACCACTTTTAGTTGGAACTTAGCGTTTCCAACCTGAGAGGGCTCTCTTAAGGTAATATATGATGATATTCAATAGACAATGTTTGGAGAGAAATATGCCTAAGTCTGAATGCATTTTAAATGTTTTTATACAGGTGAAGGATGTTAATAAGTAGATACCATTGGGCATGGAGTTAGAGGGAACTCAATCACATGAAAACATCTAACATGGAAGCTGAGGCATGTGTGTATTCTCACCAAAACACAATTAGAATAGTAAACCATATCCATAGTGGAAATTGGAGCATGATTAAAACAACAAGTGATTTTACATAAAGCCAACTGCATAAAAATCAAATAGATAGGTAACATAAACACATATGAGAACACACAATGGATCTCAGGCCTGATAGAAGTCTTCTGCAACTGCATATTACTATCTTCAAAATATTACAATAGTAGCTGGTAACATGAAATCAATCAACCCTTTCTAACTATAAAACTCGTATATTTATAGAGTGGGGACTCATACAAATGATTTTCCACCTTTCTAGCTTCAAATTCCTACCTCAAAGACCAATTTCAAATAGGATTACATCACTTGGAGACTTCCTAGGGATATTTTCTGTTTGGTAGAGTTTGAATACAAAAAGGACTTATTTCATTAAATAATTCAACAAATATATTTAATAACCCTTATCAACTCCAACCAACTAATTTTTTGAGTGTACTAGACTGCTGATGTGTCATCATGCCACGTGGATGCTGAGTTGGACCTATTTCAAGTCAAATTTTACATTTTTTTATACAAATCTGGCTAGTGAAAATTCTAAAAAAACAGGCCTTGAAGATGAGTGTATAATTTCAAAACCCTAATGGATTTGCAAAAAATGAGAGAGGTTTTTGTATATGGGCCTGTACTAAAGAAAAAATTGTTTCATATTTCCATAATTATTTTTCATTTGTTCAAAAATTAAACTTGAAGTTGACTGCTAAAACAATCATCTACAGGAAATTTCAAGAGAGTTCGTATTCCATTTGGCAATTTCTGCAACCATTATGACTTCTCTGCTCATTGGAGGGTCTTCCTTGGGTCTAATAAGCTAAATACATACCTCTATCACCCTATTCCATGTATTTTTTTGAAGGAGTTTTAGCTTAAGGAAAACTACAACGATTTCGTAGCGTAAACTTAGCCTCAAGCCTGGAGCACGCTATGAACTCAAATAGTTTGGCTGATTTTTTTGTAATTTCTCCTTCTCTGCCCAAAAATTATCTTTTCAGCCTGCATATTTCTTGTGATGATAGATTAAGACAAAAAGTGACCAAAAATGTGTGGCTGACATCAACATCTTGCATAATCACTTTAAGACCCTTTTTCTTCAATTCAACTTGTAGCATCTCTATCGAACCAAACTGACATGTTGAGGTGTTGACCACTGATACATCGGAGTTAAAACATTTAAAGACCTCAGGTTGGGATGGTGAGATGTCCAATGGTGAGGTGGCAAAAGTGATGTGCTATTATTCTTGATGATGTGTCCAACATGATGAGATGACAACCCAATAATCTTCTATGGCGAGTGTTCTCACTAACCAAGGTCTCCATTGATACACTTTAAGCATTCCAGATGATTGATGTGCTTCAAAAAGACATTTAATGCTTGAAAAAATTTAAAATTCTCTCACTGCAAAAACAAAGTTTTTAGGCAAGTTTGTAGTGAATTCTGATGGTTTTACATCGATTTCGC
Organism: Pinus albicaulis; assembly: GCA_034641835.2. Taxonomy (NCBI): domain Eukaryota; kingdom Viridiplantae; phylum Streptophyta; class Pinopsida; order Pinales; family Pinaceae; genus Pinus; species Pinus albicaulis. The sequence goes on along the minus strand of CM076574.1, from coordinate 1,176,762,492 downwards.
TATGAACTTTGGTATTCTTGTCAAATTTCATTGTAATGAACAAATTTTCTCATGCATGAGATATTTTTAGATATTTCTTTGAAATTGACTCCTATCACACGAATGATGACCATTAAGACCCCTCACATATGTGAATTTTTTTAAAATAATGAATTCAAAAGACCCTATTCAACTCTAAGTGACTCAACCTAATTAACTTAATACCAACCAAATTTTATCATGGATAACACAAATATTGATGCCTTTGCTCCCACAGCGTGGTACATTGGATGTACGTGTCCTTATAGCTCCCCACGGGGTAATTTTTCTCCTTGATGCCATCTCAGAACAAATTACAAGTGGGTGTGGCTGAAAAAAGTGAGGGTTCTTCCTCATCCCTCTATTCATAGTAGATTTCCCACCAATATTTGACATGGGAAGTGACTTTGAGGAGCGCAAAGGTAATATTTTCTTGATCGGATAAATCATGGATTGAAAAGAACCTTTCTAGAAAATTGAACCATCTATCTACGATGTCTGCATATATCTAGCCTTCAAATACAAGAATATCAAAGTTGACTTGTACCTTGAAGGGAGTGGCACCTTGAGAGTGACTGCTGGATGAAGATGCGTTGCTCGTGGGCATTCGCAGCAAGATCTGAGCAAAGTTGTCTATCATTTCGTTCCTCTGTTGCTCAAGGGAATCTTCGAGCAATATTTTGATAGTATCTCCTACTCCCTCGTATTTAATTTAGCCCGCCATGGGATGTCGTTGAGGTTTGCAATGCTGATCTTATAAGGGTTCAACCAGATCGAGCCCTAACTCCTTATACCCTGATCTCGTTGGGGACATGCAAAGAAAAAAACAGAGAAAGAGCAGACCGCTCTGATACCACTAATCTGAATTTAATAAGGAACAAAATAGAATATAAATATAATCACAAATATAGAGATGTAACAAATATAATATTTCATTTCATTAATATCAAATACTAAAAATGATTACAAACAAAATTCAAGGAAACTAGCTCTGGCGATGGTAGCCTATCTCTGAGAAGATATGTGGCGGCTACATGCCTCTGAACTATGTTACAATGAGGCTCAGGGGAATTTTTATTATTTAACTGTAAGATAAAACACTAAACAACTAAAACCCTAACCCGAGGAGATGTAACACCAAGGGTTTATGGGCCCCGTTGGGGTAATTAGTTGGGTGGGTAAGTTCCCGAGGTTGTAACTTGGTCCTATTATCTTCGTTTGGCGCATATGATACCTTGTTAGAAAGATATTTCCAAGGAATAATTTTTTTTCCATAGTCCCTTGCCTCCATCTTTGTGACTGCATCGAACCTAAAAAATGTCGTTTAGGGGGTTAAAATTGCTTCGAAAGTTTAGGACCTGAAAATTGCTAAAAATAGTATATAAGAAAACTCATGAAACTGTCTAGGTAGAATAGGCGGGTGGTGACCAATATACACCTGGATCATTCCTCTCCCCTTTGGAAGTAATGGTCCCCATTGTGTGTAGAGCCTCCATGAAGTGGGGAATTTTATGTTGAACCTGGTCCTTGGTGAACCACTTGCCCTAGTGAAGGATTTGACCTGCTTTGACAAATTGATATAGCTGGATCCACTGTTGGCGAGTGCTCTTAAGCTGTGTGTGAATGATCTGATCAGTTGCAACCTACTCCATGTAGTCTTGATTTAACCCTGTTGGTGTGAGTTGTTCTGCAATGTCGGATGTGTCCAGTAATGGTGGAAAGTATGGCTAAAGGCGATCCACATTGAACACTGGGTGCAAGAAAAGGAATGGGGGAATACTGAGCTCAAAAGTATTGTGTCCCACTGCTTTGATGATGGTGCAAGGTCCATAAAGGAGTGGTGAGTTTTTTATGGGCTCCATTTATGCATTATTTTTGCAAATGCATCAAAACTTTGTCGCCCACCTGAAACTTGTGTGGCACCTGATGTTTATCATGTTGCTACTTATACTTGGCATTGGATCTCTCCAAGATGTCATGGACCTGCTGGTAGACGATTTGGATGCATTTAATAAATTTGGTTGGTTTATCAGCCTCAGAAAAAATATGTGTGGATTCTATTTGTGTGGTCACATGAGGTATGGCAACATCAATCAGACACAATGGATGAAATCCTAGGCCCACTTGAAAGGGACTGCGACGAGTAGAGCTATGGAGATCTCTGTTATAGATGCGATGCACACATGGAAAGCTCACATCCCATGTTCGTGGATGCTTGGAGTTGTAAATGTGGAGTATATGCACTATCATCCTATTGAAAACCTTTGTCTAGCCATCTGTCTAGGGATGGAATGCAGTTGAATTGGTGAGCTTGCTGTCCAACAATGCCCATAGGCTTGACCATAATGTGCCCAAGAACTTACTATCCTGATATGATATAATAGTCTGTGGGATCCCATAATGTACCCACACTCGTTCAAAGAAGAGTTTGGCAGTGTCCTCTGTTGTGATACTCTTCTTGTAGGCCACCAATATAGCTATTTTAAAGAATCTGTCCACAACCACAAATACAGAGTCATTACCATGCTTGGTAGAAGGGAGGCCAGGGATATAGTCGATGGAAATGGATTCCCAAGGTTTCCTGGGAGTGGGCAGAGGAGTGTACATGCATTGATTCTTGATGGCTAGCTTGGAAATGGCACATGCAGTGCAAGATATGTTATATTCCCAAACATCTTGTCATAGTTTTGGCTAATAGAAATATTGTTGCAATACAACCACTGCCTTTTCTACATTGAAGTGTCTAGCGAAATGACTGTAGTGTGCCTACAAAATCATATTGGCCCACTCGCTTGAAGGAAAACAAATGTGTCCCAGGTGGCATAACAGTGCATGCTCCACATGATAATCTGGAACTTGTTTGCTTCCTAGGAGCGTTTGGTATGTGCTGCTAAAGTCTGGATCACTCTTGTAAAGATTTGACCAGCTTGAAGTCTCATGCCCATAAGAGTCGAGCAGAATGGTCAGCGCCATGACAGGTGGTCAGCTAAGAAATTCCACAACATTGTTGGTGCTACCCTTCTTGTACTTAATATTCATTTAAACTGTTTCAATTATGTAGACCATTTTTGATGGCGATCATTCTACAAATCCCTTGTGTCTGTATGAACTACAGGGCTCGGTGGTATGTGTGGATAACCGTTTCCTTCCCCAGAATGTAGTGATTCCACTGCTAGAAGACTTGCACAATGTAATACATTTATTTGCCACAGGTGGGATACTTCTGGACTATGTCTAAAAGTGTCTCACTGTGATATGCTACTAGATGACCCCATTGAGTAAGAACTACACCAATCGCATAGTCAAAGGAATCTGTCTCAATCTCAAATGGTTGTTGCAGGTCTAGTAATGTGAGCACAGGTGTAGAGCAAAGACGGTGCTTCAATTCGGCAAATGCCTTCTGTTGGGATTCATACATCATGATGTAATCCAAATACACCACCATGAATGAGTTGGTAACAACTTGGAAGATGTCATCCATCAACTTCATGAAGGTTGTGGGGGCATCGTCAACCTGAAAGTCATGACCAGCCATTCGAAGAGTCCCTCCTTAGACTTGAAGGCAATCTTCCATACATCATAGTGTTCGATTGGTACCTGGTGATAGCTAGACTTCAAGTCAATTTCGTTGAGATATTTGGCCCCCCTGAGATAGTCCAGGAGGTCATAGATCGATGGGATTGGATACCTATTATGGAGAGTGATCTTGTTCAACGCCTGATAGTCAATACAGAGTCTCCAGGTGTTTTCCTTCTTCTATACCAACACAATCGGGCTCCCACAAGGTAAGGAGCTTGGCCTGATGTGCCCTTTTTGAAACAACTCTTGGATCTGCCTCTTGATTTCATCATTCTCCAGAACAGAGCGTCGATATATTGACCCATTAGGTAGTGGCACTCCTGGGGTCAGATCAATGGAGTGCTTGACATGACAGTGTAGAGGAACTCCTGTGGGCGAGGAGAAAATGTCCTTATATTCCTCCACAAATTTGTCCATTCGCTGTTGCCGTGCAGGGGAGCCCTGTTTGGAGGCGACGACCACAATATTCTTCTTGCCTTGTGGGAAAATCATAATGAAAAAAAATTTCCTGGTTTGGGAAATAATCTTATTACATTTCTTTGCAGGAATCAAAGAGATGGCAGAAGGTGATACTACCTTCGGTATCTTGTACAACTTATTTCCCATAGTAATAATAACAGAACGAGGCCTAGAATCATACACAACAAGCTGCTCCACAAGTATGGTTGGCCTAATAATACATCAAAAAATTAAATAGGATAAACATCACATAATACCTCATTTGTGAAGGGCTTGATGCTGTGGGGAAGGAGACATTATTGGCTGACGTAGAGATCTTTTCCTTAGTGAAGCCACTCGATGGTATACGAGTGTGGTGGGCTGTGGTCAGTTCGCCAAACTGCTTCATGAACTCTGCTGAAATGAGGTTCTTTTTGCTTACGCTATATACAATGAATTTCAGTTGGGAACCCTTCAACCACACTGGGAATAGAATATGCACTCTCCCTCCTCTGGATCCTCGGGCACCTCCCTTTGGAGCTTGGTGGTGAAAAAATGGCACTGGGTTCCGCATCAGTGATCTACTTCCATTTTTCATTCTCCTTGTCCGGTTCTGACTCAAAATCAGAACATTCATCTGATTCAGATTCCTTTAGCTCGACCACCAATGACTGTTTGGCCCAAAACTCACTTGTATTGTGAGTGGAGATTTTATGAAATTAACACCACTTCCCTGTGTACTTCTTTTGATTTTTGGTGTTGCTCTTCACTTGTTGCTTCGACGGGCTGTCCCGAGTCACCCTGCTTTCGATTTTACCCTTATTCTTTGGTTTGGGGGCGCCTTTCCCTAGTTTTGGATTCATGGATCCAAAGTCTCGCTTCTTCTGCTCGATCTTTGCGGCATATCGATATGCTATGCCAAGCGAGGTAATGTCGAGGAACTCCATTTCCTCCTGAATGTATCTATGCAAAAAAATATGGTACTTGAGCACACAATTTTTCTCTGAATGTTTAATACCCAACTTTGTGCACATGGTATGGAAGAAATTCATCAACTCGTGCACATCTTGATCCCTTTGCTGTCATAGCATGGTCCATTGGATGTACTTGTCCTCATAACTCCGCACATTATAATATTGTTCCTTGATTTCATCTTGAAACAAATTCCAAGTGGGTGCAACTAAAAAAAGTGAGGGTTCTTCCTCATCCCTTTGTTCATAGTATGTTTCCCACCAATATTTGACATGGGGGGCAGATTTGACGAGTGCAAAGGTAATATTTTCTCGATCGAAGAAATCATGGACCAAAAAATACCCTTCCAACAAATTCAACCATCTATCTATTATGTATGCATCTATCTGGCCTTCAAATACAATAATGCCGAAGTTGACATGTACCTAGAAGGGAGTGGCGCCTCTAGAGTGGTTGCCAAAAGAATATGTGTCACCCGTGGGTATCCGCCGCAGGATCTGAGGAAAGTTGTCTATCATTTCTTTCCTCTGTCACTCGAGGGCTTCTTCAAGAAATATTTTGATAGTATCTCCTACTCCCTCATCTTTCTTTTCACCTACCATGGGAGGCTGTCGGGTTTTGCAATGCTTTTCTTGCAAGGGTTCAACCAGACCGAGCCCTAAGTCCTTATAGCCTGACCTCATTGGGGACATGCAAAGAAAAAGAAAAGAGAAAGAGCAGACCACTCTGATACCACTGATCTGGATTTAATAAGTAATGAAATAGAATACAAATATAATCACAAATAGAGAGATGCAAAAAAATAATTTTTAATTTCATTAATATAAATTACTAAAAATGCTTACAGACAGTATTGAAAGAAACTAGATCTAGCGATGGTAGCTTATATTTGAGAAGATATGTGGCGGCTACATGAATTTGAAATTTATTGCAATTAGGCTCAAGGGCATTTTATTATTGAACAATGATAGAAAACACTAAACAACCAAAACCCTAACCCGAGGAGATGTAACACCAAGGGTTTATGGGGTCCACTGGGGTTAGTTGGGAAACTTACTTCTCGAGGCTGTAACTTGGTCATATTATCTCTGTTTGGCACGTATGATACCTCATTAGACTATAGGTTTTTTGGTAGTACCCTACCACCATCTATGGGACTGCAGCGGACCTCAAAAAACATCGTTTGGGGGGTCAAAATTGCTCCGGAAGTTTAGGACCTGAAAATTTCTAAAAATAGTAAATAAGAAAACTGATGAAACTGTCTAGGTGGAATAGGAAGATGGCCACCAATATCCACCTGGATCATAGAGCAAGAATCACTATAGAGGAGAAGAATACGATTTTGTTTTGAACAAGTGAATCAAATTTGTAGATCTACTCTTCAGGACCAACAACTGAATCAAGATGTCTTTTTGTGGATTGAGACCCGAATATGCCTGTCAGTCTAATTTATTGGGATAAATTAAAGCATGTATTTTAATATCAATATATGTTGGCAGTCTTAGGAGCACACCAAAGTATATGGATCTTAAATCTAGCTAGTTCTATCCTATTTGCATGAAATAAACCTAGAACATCCTTAACAATGCTCAATTGTTGTAAGAAAGGAGGTACCGAGCTCCCTTACAAGAGGTCTTCCGCGGTACCCCACTAGTCAAATCAACAATCAAGTTGTTAAAGTCTTCCTAATGAAAAAAATAAAACACACTTGCATGAAAAGTAAACCTAAAAGATCTTTTATAAAACAATATTATGATGAAAGTGTCTCATCAAATTCATCAATGTATGAATTTATCAAAGTTCCTTCTATCAAAGCATGTAAATCCATTCTATGAAAGCATATTAAAAAGTGAACAATGATCTTATTCAACTTTAGATAACAAGGAAGAGGCTCCTATCTCATAGGTCCTGGTTGTCCTTCCTTATTGCTTCCAGTCATTCAACAAAAACCATTTTCACTTATCTAAATTACCAAAACATAGAAATAAATCATATAAATCTAATCTAGGAAATCATGTGAAAAAGTGAACAATGATTTCAATTAAATCCTAGTTAACAAAGAAGAGGCTCTAACTTAGAGACCTAGTTTGTCCTTCTTTATTTGAATCTAATCATTCAAAAGAAACCATTTTCACTATCTAAATGGCCATGGCATGCAAGTGAGTTTATACAATAAATATTCACAAATGATTAAAATAAGAAAGACAATTTTAACACAGAAAATGAAGATGCTAACATATATTTACAACAATGCACAAATGTAAATAGAATGCTTCCTTGATCCATTCGGAGTGAGCTCAATTCTCCTAAGAGAAAAGTAACAAACTATTCCATAAATGTATACATTACTTTAAAGCAATTTACATCTAAAACTATAGAATGGAAATTTATGTAAAATAAAGCTTTATTCTATTTCATCATAAGTTGGATAAATGCTCCAAGAGTCCTCCCATTGGAATGGAGGAGGCACTCTTATTTATACATAAACTTGAGATAACTAACAAATGTTTGAGATCCACAAGTCTCTCCTATCTCCACAAATATCTCATGTGGTTAAAACCATGTGCTAACAATTAACAAGTAACATCTCTACAAATCCTTTGACAAATCTCTAATATAGTTGATAAGAAATCTTATCAAAACTTCCATGATTATTCTCCATGAATAATACTTGAATGAATCTCCCAAATATTCATTAAGTCCAGAAATTAAAATTTGAGGCTTGGTGGTCAAATATCACTTTGTTTAAGTCTTCAAATACACCTACAAACATCATGCAACTCATCCCAATTTCATATATAAGTGAACACATGCTATTTTTCCAATATTTAACCATAAATTCATTCAAAAACACTAAAACAAATACATTGGAAAATTATAAGTCTAAACCCGAAGTAATCATGAAATTAGTTTATGGGAAAGAGAAATATGGTTTAAAAGTGAAGTGAAAGGTTTGCAAAAAGATGGTATTTTTGAGACCCAACAATTCCCTTAAGGGTAGTTCAGATTACATAGCTTGGAAGGACATGATGGAAGTAATGTTGGAGGAAAATGGACTGAAGGAGTTCATAAACAATGATATTCCCAGGCCCGCAACAACATATGCTCAAAATATTTATGCACGGAAGAAGAAGAATGTAGCAAAGGCGACTCCATATGTTATGTGGAAGGACTTAACAAATTTGTTTGAGAACAACAACGATTAGAGGAAGCTGACGCTGAAGGACAAGCTTAGAAAAATCAAGGTGCAGAAGGGTGACACAATACCACTTGAAGAAGTTCACTCAATGTCAAGATGAGCTTGTAAGTATTGGTGTGATAGTTTCCGAGCATGATCTGGTGAGCTTAACACTTCTAGGCCTTCCCAAGAGCTGGCACAACTACCAGGATTTGGTGAATGGGAAGGAGGAGCTACCATAGTGGGAGAAATTGTGGTTTGACTTGGTACAAGAAGCGATTTAGCAGAATACCATAGATGGATCCTCATCTAAGACTGATGATGAGGAGAAATCTGCCTTGGATGGAAAAGTAAAGAAAGGGAAAGGGAAGGAATCCCATTCCAAATTAGATTCTGGTCAGGCAGGCAAGAAGAAGGAATTTCCAAAGGTCATGAGCTTGGACACTATGCTACAAAGTGTCTGCACAATAAGACCGACAAGAAGCCCTCAAGAGGAGTAATAGGTGAAGCACTTGATTCACAATTCGAGTTTGATTTCAGTCCCATCGCATGCATGGTGTCATCGGTGATGGGTTCGGTGTGGTACTTGGATAGTGGAGCTTCATTACATATGACTGAAAAAAAATTAATTCTTCAGTAACTTGGATGAGAATGATTTCCAGATGCACACCGAAATGGGAGATTATGGGAGGTATAGCATGATCGACATAGGTATAGTTACCTTTCATAGGGTGTTTGTTACTCCTCTCACATTAAAATATGTCATGCATGTTCTTGTTTTAAAGAAGAATTTAGTTTCAGTTGTTATGTTGGAATACCGTGGCTATGATGTGATATTTATCAAAGGAAAGGCATTCCTTCATCGCAAAGCCACGAGACAAGTGAAGAATATTGGGGTTCAGGTAAAGAACCTCTACAATTTGGATGTATAAGATTGTATTGCTTTGAGCACAAAAGCAGAGAAGGTGAAGAGCCGAGACATCGGTTGGTCATGGCATTGAATATTGGGCCATCTAAACCATGGCGCTTTGAATTTTATGCAGTATATTTCTAAAGGACTTCCCAACGGTGCACTTAAGCAGTGAGATATATTCAAAGGTTGTACATTAGAGAATTAAACCAAATCCACCTTTCATGATAAGGACAACTGAGAAAAAGAGATCCTTGAAAGAGTTCACTAAGATGTGTGTGGACCATTCTTGATGACATCCACAAAAAAACACAGGTATTATGTGATTTTTGTAGATTATTTTTCATGAAAGTGTTGGATATTCTCATGCAGAAGAAAGATCATATGTTCTCAAAGTTTTGTGAGTTAAAATCACTTGTCGAGAAAGATATAGGGAAGAAGGCGAAGGCTCTCAGGAGCAAAAATAGTGGAGAATATGTCTTGAACGAATTCAAGAAATTTTGTGCTTCAAAGGAATTTGATGGGAATTGATAGCACCTAAGGAAGAACAAAACTATTGTGGGAGAAACACGAGCGATGTTGTATGATTAGGGCATACCGTTGCACTTGTGGGCATAAGCATGCAACACAATAGTATTTGTGCATAATAAAAGCCCTCATTGGATTATTGGGATGAGTACAATAGAGCACGATTTTTCACGTAAGAAACCAGACATGGCGGATTTAAAATTTTTGGTTCATCAATTTATTTCCATGTGAGCAAAGATGTCAGGAAGAAGCTAGATCCAACAATTGAGTTGAGAATATTTGTGGGGTACATCGATACACCTCACAAATATTGGGTGTACTTTCCAGCACACAGGATGACAGTGGTCTAAAGAGATGTGAAATTCAATGAAGAGAAGGCCATGCAAATTTCCCTTGACTCGGGAACTTCAGTTGCATGCAGTTGAGGAGATATTAGCTCCAAATAAGAACCTCAAGATGTGGGGTAGCCACAAGTAGAGGATTAGAGAGTGAAAGCACCCACTCATGCAGAGATATCCTGAGACAGAAGGAAGTGCACTAAAGAGGTTGACAGGTTGGTGTTTGATGCTAGAGACAATGTGGGAGCACCCACATTACATTGTAGGTAGAGAAGGTCCCCAAAGAAGTACACTGGATACATGGCTCTCATGAGCAAGAGTGTAGATATTGAGCCATCCTCAAGAGGTGTACATTAAGTAGATGGAAGGTTTTGAGACCTTTAATAGAGAATTTCATGTGTGCATACTCAAGAGAGCGCTGCATGGACTGAAACAAGCACCTCTTGCTTGGTGCACCAAGGTTGACAACTACTTCACCAAGTTGGGCTTCACCAAGAGTGAAGAAGATGTGAACCTTTACCATATTGTTGTATAAGTTAAAATTTTGATCATTGTACTTTATGTCGACGATTTGATTCTGAGAGGTGATGAGCATCTCATCAAGTCTTGCAAAGAGGGTCATTCAAGATAATTTGAGATGACAAATACGGGGTTCTTGCATGATTTCCTTAGATTGGAAATTTGGAAAAGAGATGGGGAACTATTTGTATCTTAGGGAAAGTACGATAACGAGATTTTGAAGAAGTTTCACATGGAGAGAAGCAAACCCATGGAGTGATCTAATTTTGATTGTTATTTTTGCTGTGATAATATCATCTTCAGATTTATATTAAAAGTGCTAATGTTTGCTTCTTGTACAAGGATTTATTGAAGTGCTTATGATTGATTAACAAGTAAATTTGTGGATATTAAGTTGAGTACATGAACATAAAAGCATGGAAACTAAATGATGAACAACAACATATAAACACACAACAAGCCATGACAATTGAATCAATAACACTTTGTTTTGATGAAGGAGTTCACCCCTCCAGGGCTACATCTCCTTGGTCCAGCTTCCATGGCATGAGCCTTTGTATTAGCTAAATTTTGGAAATAATGATGTTTACAGTCTCCTATTGCCTCTGCAACCTACTCTAGTGTTTTCAAAACATCAACTTCTACCAAGAATGACTCTTCTTGAGCCAAAATTGGTCGAAAATTGGCTCAGTTATGGAAAAAACAAATTTCCCTACAATTTCTCCTCCAATTCTGGAAGGACTCTAGACAGTTCCGTTATTTTGGTGGATTCCCAGAATCTGGCGCTGCTTCTAATTCCACCGCCAACTTAAATGCATGATTAACTAGCAGTTAATGACAACTTAATTATGGATAAGTGCATATTAACTGCACATTTATCCAAATGGCATAAACATGTTTAATTAAACTTTAATCCCGCAACTTAAAGCAATAATCATGGGTTAATTAAAATAACACTCTGCCATTTGAAATCTTCTTTTCCCATGGTTTGCGTTGCACAGTCACATGGAAGGGGGCTGGCCCCCTTCGAACCCCCGTTGTCGGCTTTGACAAAACATAAGTATCAGTGGCGGCCCTTATGGATTAAGACCCAACATAGAGCAGAGGTGGTAAGGTGAAGGCAAGGTGCGGGGTAGGTCGTGGGTTTGACCCCAACCCCCGCACCAAATTTTTGTCCAACAATACAACATAAAACCATAAGTCGAAACTTTGGCTTATAAAATATTTCTGCCCACATAAATATATCCGCCCACCACAGTTAAAAATCATAGGTTAATCATCATATATCTATTCATCCACCTGCAATAAGGTTTAGACCTTAGGGTATATGTAATATATTTGACCCTATTAGAATCCACCTGTCCTATGGTTCGAAACCATAAGTTATATAACAATGTATTCAACCCATAATATGATATGCGCAGAACTTGGTTAAGTGATAATTCAGAAATTTCAACAAAATCCAAAGGTTGGATGGGTCCACCAGAGGGGGCACGTGGTGGCCCTTGGCTGCACCACGTGTCCAGCTCTTATTGGACTATTCCAACTAAAAAAAATTCTCCTTCAACCTTAGGATAGATGTAAACAAAAATTCACTTCCAAAGTTCACCGAAGAATCTGATTGTGACACTTGTCACAGTGTCATTGGGCTAAAACTGGAGAATATTCCCTGAATATACCTGGAGTGCTGAATGGGCTACCATGTCATTAGCCTGTCACTATTCTGCAATTTTTTTATCTCTTTGAGAAAATGGAAAACAGGTCATAACTTCTTCATCCAGAGTCATATTTTAATAAAACAAATTGCACCGGATTCTAGGCGACGATCTCTATGTGGTCATTCTGGTTTGGAGCATTTCTGAGCACTTTTATTTTTGAGCTTAATACTGAGCCTCTGATCATTCCTCCCCACTAGAAGCCTGTTGGACCCCAAAAGATACTATCAATTATTCAACAGGTGAGGGTACAACTCCATCACCCTTTAAATCTCCACCCATTTGGCCTTGGAAGTATTTTTTCCCTTGAGTCCCACTCTAAGGTATTCGACATTCCTTCTTCTTGAAGTTCTGGTTCTTCTGTCAAGTATGAGATCTTGCTAAAGTTCATCAAGATATTCCAGCGAAAAATCATCTATTAATGGTAGTTGAACATTCTCTCCTTTATCATCAATCAAAGGTGGCTCAAACAATCTCAAATTCTCAACATTAACGACAAAATATATTTTCATATAAGGATGCAAATCTAGCTTAAATGCATTGTTACAAATCTTTTCCAGAATTTTAAAAGGACCATAACGGATTGGCTTAATATTTTAACCTTCACCTTGAAGTATTTCTTTGCTGATATATAACCAAACTTCATCTCCAACTTGGAATTTGTGATCAACACGGTGTTTATAATGCCTTGCCTTGTAGCTGCTTTGACTCTTTTCAAGTTGTTCTTGTACTGTGTGATGTACCAACTGAATTTTCTCAATGAAATTCCTTGCCTTATCCATGTCACTATGACCATCTATAGCGACATATTTCTCAAAGATGAAGTCTAAAGGCGATCTTGGCAAGTAATCAAGACATGCCTCAAATGGCGATGTATTTGTGGAAGAATGCTTCGCCCTGTTATATGCATGCTGAATGTAATGCAACTATTCATCCCACAACTTGAGATTTTTGCTGCAATAACCTATAAGAAGATGAATGACTGTTCTGTTAATCACCTCGATCTGACCATCTATTTGCGGATGAAAGGCTGTACTCTTCTTCAACTTAATGTCCATCATGTACCACAATTTTGACCACAAATTCCCAACAAACTGGCAATCTCGATCACTTACAATAGAAGTAGGAAGACCAAAATGAACCCATACATTTCGAAAGAAAAGGTGAGCTGTTTGTTCAGTTGTAATTTATTGTTTACATGGTATCAAAAGACACATTTTTCTGAGCCTATCTACAACAATATACAAGTAATCATGACCTTTCCTTGACATTGGAAGACCTCCTACAAAATCCATTGAGATACTCCCCCAAGGATGTGAAGGTACCAGAAGTGGAGTGTACAATCCTAGTTTCCTATTGCTAGGATTACTTATTGCACACAAAGAACATTCTCTAATAAAATGAGATACACTATCAATCATGCGTGGCCAATAACAATAACTTTGGAGATTCGCTACCGTATTGCCTACACCGAAATGTCTAGCAATCAATGAAGTGTGCGCCTCCCTTATGATACTATTTCTTTCTCCCTGTTGCCCAAGCGATACAAAAAACTGTTATGCACATGATAATCTAACTCTTCAATTTGGTTTCCTTGACTCAAGCTTTCATACACATCTTGAAAATCACTATCATATGCATATTGTTCAATGTAACTTTCATGCATAACTGAATTTTTCTTGAGTATAATAGATGAATTTACAATAGGTTTACAGAGAATATAAACTACCTTATTGTAGATTCCATTTTTATACCCAATAACCAAATTAAATTGTTGTAGAAATCCCATCCATGTAAAATGTCTTGGTTGCTGCAACTTTGACTGTGATTGTAAGTACTGCAATGAATGATGGTCGATATGGATAATGGTCTCTTTATACTTTGTACTAATGCATATAACTCTTTGTCATAGGTGGGATAGTCAGTCACCACCCCATTAAAAATTCTAGAATGAAACGAAATAGTCTTACCATGCTGCATGATAATTGCTCCCATGGCGTAATCACTAGCATCTATTTGGATCTCAAATGATCATCTAAGATCCGGAAGAGCCAATACCAGTGCTGAACTGATATTTTATTTTAAAGCATAAAATGATTTTTGTTGCATATTTCCCCAATGGAATACTTTCTTGACACTTGTCAATGCATGTAATAGAGCTGCAATGGAAGAAAAAATAGCAATGAATTTCCTCCAATACTGTGCTGCCCCAAGAAAGCTTCTTACCTCAGTAACTGTATTGGGCTTGGGCCAATTCAAAATGAACTCAACTTTGGAAGGGTCTATCTTAAACTCACCTTCTCCAACAATGTGTCCCAAATACACTAAAGAAGTCTTGCCAAAATCACACTTCCACATATTTAAAAATAATTGCTCTTTTTTCTAGACATCAAATACCTTGTTCACATGCATGACATGTTGATCTCTTGATTTGCTGAAGATAAAAATATCATCTAAGTAAACAATGAAAAAGTCATCTAGAAATGGTATTAAAACATCATTCATAACTCTCATGAAAGTAGCTGGAGCATTTGTTAGATCAAATGGCATAACTAGCCACTCAAACAATCCTTGTCTAGTTTTAAATGCAGTTTTCCAAATGTCCTCCTTAGCTATTCTAACTTGATGATAACCACTTCGTAAATCTAACTTAGTGAAATAATTTTCATACCTTAATTGATCAAGAAAATCATCAATTCGTGGGAGTGGATAGTGATTCTTTACCGTGAGTTTATTCAGTGCGCGAAAATCTATGCACATGCACCAAGTCCCATCCTTCTTTGGTACCAAAACAATCGGTGACCCACATGGCGAAGTAGATGGGCGTATGATACCTTTGTTAAGAAATTACTAGATTTTCTTCTTGGTTTCCAAACTATCCATAATTGACATGCAATACATACCAATGTTTGGAAGTGGAACATCTTGTTGCAGCTAAATCTCATGCTGATTTCCCCTCTTGGGAGGTAACCCACTAGGTTCTTGAAACATCTTGCCATGCTGACTTACCACATCAAAAAAATCAGATTTTAATTTGTCATCACATCCTTCAAAAGATTCATATTCAATGTCATACTTTTTCTTGATCACGAGGAGCACAAAATTTTTACTTGCATTAACTGGTCTCTTCATCTGCCCTACATTAACCAAAGAAATATTCAGTTTTTTGCGATGAGCTCTCACAATATACTCCACCCCATCCTTGGGAAAATTATATTTGTTCTCATGGAGATAAAATACCACTCTCCTGTCATACAAATTTGGAATTCCCAAGATAATTCCAGAAATGTCAAGTGGAACCACATCTAACTCAACTTCATCAACAAAGTTTGCAGTAATGGCAAATCAAAATATGCATTTCCTTGTAACCTGTAAATTGGCATTCTTGACTATCCAACCCAAAGGGTATGGCTTATGATGTGATACAGTTTCAAGGTTAAGCTTTTTGACCAAGTCTTCTGAAATCAAGTTTCTTGTGACCCACTATCAAACAATGCATCAATCTTTGCATGATTTGAAATCACCCTCACATGGAACAATTCTATCCTTGTGTCTTCATTTGGAGTGTTGTGACAATTTGAGGAATTAGTACTTGCTATGGCTTCTTTTCCCTTTTATACCATGGCTAAAATCTTGGTCTCATCACTGGAATCAGATCCAAGAACACGTTGTGTGGTGGCAACCATCTTTTGTTTCCCCTTGTTGTTTGGTTTCATAGGCCTTAGTTTGGGATGTAATTTCCAACAGTGGGATTCTTCATGCCCTTCTTTGGAACAATGTTTGCATGTAGTTTTCTCCCCTTCTTTCTTAACAATTTCATTCTTCTTTCCCTTCCATTTTCCTCCCTTCTCTTTCCCCTTACCCTTGAATGGATTTTTCTTACTACCCTCTTCCTGAATGTTCTTTCACCTTGCTTCAAGATGTGTGGCTTGCACACATGCTTCATCTAAATTGCTTGGGTTAAACATAAATATAGTATGTTTCAAATATGAATGTAAACCCCCAATGTATGTCAAGAGTGTGTCTTGGGAATTCAAGTTTACTCCTAACAACAAATCCCTTTTCCTAAACTCCCGGGTATACTCTTGAACTGTTTGACCCTTGAGTTGCCTAAAGTTTTTCCAAATCATAATAGATTTTTGCATATAGGATAATGGATAAATTTGTCTTTTAATTGAAGAAATAAACTCAACCCAAGAAATTCATATCTTGCCATGGATTCACATTTCCTATTGAGTCTTTGCTTCCCACTTGACTAGTGTTGCTCCTTCTAGCCTCAACGAAGCCAACTTGATCTTTATGTCATCTTCTTGTAGATTATGAATTCCACAGTATACCTCGAATTGACGGATCCAATTGTCCAACTTCTCTGCATTTACCTCGCCATTGTACATGGGAAGTTCAAACTTAATATCCAATTTGAGTAATGGATTTTTTCCTTTTGGGGTTTTAGAATGAGTATGAGTGGTTTTTGTGGTGGAAGTGGAAGATTATGTTCATGAAGATGATGAGGATGAGGACGGTGGAGATGGAGGTGGCTTTCCTCCACTTCCCTTCGAACTCTCCTCTTCATCCTTCTTATCACCTGAAGTTCCTTCTCCATGTGGAGGCTTAGAACCTTCTCCTGCCCTTTCAGTAATGAATGCATCAAACATGATTTTAACCATCATCTTTATGTCATTGAAGTCTCTCTTGACATCTTCCTCTTATGAATGTCCTTGAGTATCTACAACACCTGACATGATGGCTAAGGATTCAAGCTCAGCTTCTGATGCTTGTACCTCTTCAATCAACTCATCTTCTTGTGCAATTTGTACCTCTTCAATCTCAACTTCTGGAGATAGAACTTGAGGTGCTTCAAGTGCAACTGTTAGGGTCCTATATTTTATAAGATCTGAAGGTGATTGAGTATTTCATATTTGTAACTTTACACTATAAATAATTTTCAATATGGAAATGATTTAAAAAAAAAAGTATATATAAAAGAAAATCAAAAGAGGGCATGTAAAAAGAAAATGAATATGAAGAAAAATGCAACAAAAAAAGAAGGTTGAAAAAAGAATGAAAAGAGAATAAAAGCCCCACAAAAGTAAAATAGAAATAATACTGAAAGTGTTGCAAATTTAAATGCCACTACTGTTAAATTAGTTTCCTTTATGTCAAAATCCAATAAGATTGTGTGCATCTTTTCTTAAAATGCCACAATGACTAGATTTTTGTTCCAATCATGCAACTCAATCATGATGGAACAATTGTGAATTTAATGTTAATTAGGTTAGTGAATAAAGATTTTCCAAACAGTTTAATCTTGGAAAATCAGTAGTTAGGTAGAAAATGAGGTTGATTCAACAATATAATCTGAATCAATAGGAGAAATAAGTGATAGATTAGGTTAGTTTTTTTATAAAAAAAGGTTATGTGGGTTTGCTAGCTTAAATTCACCCTAAGGAAAGAAGATGAAAAAATGTTAGCTTAGAAAAAGAAATGAAATTGAAAGGGTAGGTAGAAGTTATATTGGAGCTTTGAAAAGCATTAAAATCTTTATCCTAAGTTTGAATTTTCAAAGCTGTTTCATGCACATGAAAAGGAAAAAGGGTAAAATGTTTTATCCTAAGTCTGAAATGGTTGGGCACATGAAAATGAGAGTTTGGCATATAGTCCATTATCCAAAGTTTTTACCTTTATTAAACCCCATGCTACCTGAAAAAACATCTCGTCGCTTCATGTTAATGTACCAGCATCTGTCCACTCATCTAATCTTCCGCTCACGATCCAACGACCATTATTCCTTTTCGGCCCCCCCTCTCCATCCTATCTTTATCGTTTGGGGGGGGGGTGTTTGAAAAAATCTGTTTTGATTTTCGGGCCCACACTAACGTGGCACCCTCTCGTCATTTCACACCCCCCCACTCAAAACACTTACTGCTTTAGACCCACTTCGAAAATATGTTTCTCCACCATACCAAAAACCACTAATCTACCAGTTGAGTGCTTTTCATTTCATGCCACCTCAACCATTATTGTTTCAAATTAAATGCCTTCCTGTGAAAAAGCAACCGTTGATGAATTTAATTCATGAGTGATCGTTAATCCAATGGATCCACACCACAATCAATGGAAAAATCATCAATATGTGTATAAATCCACGCGTAATAAGCTTCTAAACCTTTACCGTGTGTTTCTTTCTACTCTGTGCATATTTGTTGTAGGTTTACAAAGCGCTAGAACATCTCATCTGGTCTTTATCAAAGCATTCTTTGTAGCTTTCGTACCTTCTTCCCAGTCCCAGAGTTTTACACAGTCCCGAAAACCATTTTTCTCGTAAGCCTTTATTTACCATAAATCCAGATCCAATCATGCCTCCAAAGAATAAGGGATAGGAAGAGCCTGAAGATCCATTGCTTCATCCTCCTGTTGACCTTGATCACATACCATTAGCCGATAGTGAATATAAAATCCATGAAACCCTATGTGAATTTGAGTTGTTTGAGATGTACTGCTGGCTAGAAGACAAGTACATTGATAAGTCTTATGATATTGGACTGTGGGAGTCTAATTTACCCCATTACATTTTTCCCCATACCCATAGTGCCCTTGAATTCATCAGAAAGTGTCAAGCTTGTTATGTACCCAACCAAAGAGCTATAATTGTCCCTACTGGAGAGATTTTGTTTACCATAACTTCCCAATCCATAGACCAAATGATGCAGGCCCCTGTCATAGAAAATGCAACCCCTATTTCACAAGAAGCACACAATGAGCTGTATCAGAAGCTAGATTTTGCAAAAAGGGATAAAACCCTTGAGATTTTTGTGGTTGAAGATACCCAATTACCCAAGAAGAATCCTCCTTAATCATCCTCCATTTTCCTTGATAGAGGCAAGAAAATTATCAAAGTTATCTCCTACCTCCTTGGATATTACTCAAAACAATGGGTAGATGATGCAATTATAAGATTCCTTTCTATTTTTTTTGTAGATTCTAAACCTTCCATCCTGTTCAATTTTAGCCAATTCCTAGCAGATGCTATCCATGACCAATTTTTCAGATTCCAAACTGAAGAGGTGTATAAATTTGCCTCTGTCTTAGTATATATGTTCTTGTATTTTTAGGGAGACATGTTCAAGTTTGCAATGCAGAAATTGGATGATGATGGAAATCAACTATCTATCATCTTCTGGACTACAATGGTTATGAAGGAACAAAAGAATATTCTTACAAACATTTCATTGAACTTTTTGTACATCCAGCAATAAGTCTTCTAAGAAACACCTCTGAGCCAAGAATCAGTGAAGACATCAGGAAGATTTTACAACTATCAGACCTGTAGAAATTTGCTGAATAATGAATATTTATCCACCGAGATTATCCTGATCACATACTAATTCGAATTCATATGCAACACATAATCTCTTCTACAATCAATCATCAATTTGCGGAAATAGAAACAGTTGCATGCACACATAAACACAATATGTAATGGGGAAAGCTTATAGCTGAAAACCCCTCAGATATTTTGTATATTATATGGAGAGAACATGTAACAGTACATAGCACAATACTCCTCACAAGTACTCAGTACTATCTCATAAAGTTACACACAAACTAGCTCAGTTTTGAACAAGTCACAGGTTCAAAACTCATCCACTAATTGCCTGCCTCTATTGCACAATCAAGGCTGGTCTAATGAGAGATCCAAGGTTCGAATCTCCTTGGCTTGACAGCACAATCCTCATGGGAAATTTCCTCCAAGTGTGGTGCAAATCTCATGCACAACTAATGTCACAACCGATAGCTATCTCAACCCTTTCATCTACCTCTTTCACTGGTCTCCACTGAACTGTCCATGCACTGTAGTGAACTGATGTGTTCTTGAGTTGAATAATGAGTTAATAATTAGTGAATTAAATAATATTTAATTCACCCCACTCATTACTAGTTGATTAGCTAGTTAAACTAATCACAACTAGTTCAACTAAGTTAAACCGAACACAACTCCACCAACTGTCTCATCAACTCCACCAAACTTCTGCCACTAAAATCCTAACTGAAGTCAACCATGCATGAGCTCACCAAACCCCAAGGAATAGCGTAATTCCTTCTGTCAGATGCATGGGCCACATCCGTAGCTCCAACTGAAGTGCTGTAAGAGAATAAACTGAATTTTAGAGTCTAAATATTATTAAGGGTTAATAATATTTGACTGACCTATTTTTAGACAGGCAGTCTAAAAATAGACTTCGACCTGTATGTCTAAAAATAGAGGTCCATATATTTTTACCAACTCGACCAATCATCCAAGAATAGCATATTGCAACTCCTAGAGCATGCTCCATATGTCTAAAAATAGACATAGTCTAAAAATAGACTTTGCGCCAAAAATAGCCTGCGGGCCCACTTAGCGAAGGCGACTTCATTTCACTAAGCTCCATCATCTTGTTGCATTTTCAACACTCCCTCTCAACAAGATATGGATTATCTGCAACCCCTATCCTACCTCTGTGGAATTCGAACTTGCTCCTGGTGAGCGCCTTTGTCAAGATGTCAGCATCCTGATCCTCCGTGGGAACGTATGAAAGTAAAATGATTCTCCGCTGAACACAATCTCTGATATGATGGTACCTGATGTCGATGTGTTTGGATCTATCATGAAATACTAGATTAGCCGAGAGTTTAATGCAACTCTGGTTATCACAATAAATCATAGTAGGCTCCAAGTGCAACCCGAACAATCCAACGAGGATCTTCCTCATCCAAATAGCCTCGCATGCAGCCAAGCTTGCTGCCATGTACTCGGCCTATGATGAACTGAGTGCCACGAATCTCTGCTTCCTGCTGTACCAGGAAACTGCTGTCGACCCAATGCTGAAAAATCCTCCAGATGTGCTCTTTCGATCCATTGGGCTCCCTGCCCAATCTGCATCAGTGAAGCCGGAAAGCTTCGCTCCATCCTCCTGTCTGTACCACAAACCATATCCCGATGTGTCACTAAGGTAACGCAATACATGCTTTCCTGCCTTCCAGAAGAGCTTGGTAGGCTTAACCATAGCTTGCGAAAGCTGGTTAACAGCATAGCATATATCGGGTCGTGTATTGACCAGATACATAAGCGACCCCACTAACTGTCGATAGACAGTTGCATCCACTACCTCCGCTGAAGTAGCATCCTCCTTCCTCCAACCACCAGGAAGAGGAGTGTCAACAGGCTTGCAGCCATGCATGTTGAACCTCTCCAGAATCTCCCAGGCATACTTGCCCTGAGAAACAAACAATCCTCCACTGCGCTGCCAAATCTCCAATCCCAGGAAATAATGAAGGATGCCCAAGTCCTTCATCTCAAACTCTCGTGCAAGATCCTCCTTGCATGAAAGTAACAACTGCTCATCGCCAGTCAAAATCAGATCATCTACATACAGTACGATGATCAACAGCTTCCCCTCCACCACAATCTGGTACAGGTTTGGATCCGCCTCACTCTTGGAGAATCCAAGCCCAGTGAAGTAGCTGTCTATTCGAGTGTACCAAGCACGAGGTGCTTGCTTCAGCCCGTACAGTGCTCTCTTGAGTCGGCACACATGCGACTCACTGCTGAAGATCTCGAAACCTTCAGGCTGCTCTATGTACACCTCCTCCTCAATGACTCCGTTGAGGAACGCAGTCTTCACATCCATCCGATGGATGTGCCATCCCATCTGCGCTGAGAGAGCTAGGATCGTCCGTATGGAAGAGTACCTTGCGACAGGTGCAAAGGTCTCCTCATAATCGATCCCCTCGATCTGTGAAAAGCCACGGGCGACAAATCTTGCCTTGTACTACTCGATATTCCCGTCAGCCGCCTGCTTCACTTTGTAGATCCATCGCGAACCCACCACTGATTTCCCCTCCGGTCTTGGGACAATCTCCCATGCACTGTTTCTGACGATCGAATCATATTCTTCGATCATGGAATCTACCCATGCGGGTTCCTCCACAGCTTCCTCAAAAGAGGATGGCTCCGTCACGACACATTGACTCACAAGAGCCATGTATCCAGTGTACCGATCCGGTGACTGCCTCTATCTGCGCTGTGCTGTAGGTGGTCCTACAACCTTCTCTGCATCTCGAGCCAGTCGCTCAGCTTCTGTAGTGCGCATGCGCCCTCTGATGGTTGGCGCTGCATGGGTGGTTTCTTCCACCTCATGAACTTCCTCTTGTGGTTGATCCACATCCGGAAGCTCCTCCTTAGGAACTAACAGCTCCTCATCTGC
Source organism: Pinus albicaulis (assembly GCA_034641835.2). Lineage (NCBI taxonomy): Eukaryota > Viridiplantae > Streptophyta > Pinopsida > Pinales > Pinaceae > Pinus > Pinus albicaulis. The sequence continues at coordinate 1,176,740,050 of CM076574.1, read as the reverse complement.
ATGCAAGTGTAGCTCCCTCTCAAGCGAACACTACATGGCTTTCTCCTCCTGAAATTTTATATCCCGTCGCACAACAGTCTTGCGACTGTCTGGCACATACACCCGATAGTTATGAGGTGTATCAGTGTACCCCACAAATATTCCAACCTCAGCAGTTGGATCCAGCTTCCTTCTCGCATCCTTCGTCACATGCATGTAGACAGTAGAACCAAAAATCTGCAAATGGGAAATATCAGGCCTCTTGCCAGAATAAGCCTCCTCCGGTGTACTCATGCCAAGAACCTTGTGAGGACAACGGTTCTGCACATACACTGTTGTATTGCATGCCTCAGCCCACAAGTGAAGGGGTAGGCCCGGATCATGCAACATCGCCCGTGCAGCACCCACGATCGTTCTGTTCTTCCGCTCAGCCACCCCGTTCTGCTGTGGGTTATGGGGTGCGATGAGCTCTCTCCGAATCCCTTCTGCACTGCAAAAGTCTTTGAATTCAGTAGAGATGAATTCGCCACCATTGTCGCTCCTAAGAGCCTTCACATGCTTCCCCAATTCCTTCTCAACCAACACCTTGAATTCACAGAACTTTGAAAATGTCTCGCTCTTCTTCTGCATGAAGAAGATCCAGCACTTCCGAGAGAAATCATCAACAAAGATCACATAGTACTTGTGCTTTGCTGTCGAAGCTACTGAGAAAGGACCACACACGTCTGTGTGAACTCTCTCAAGGATCGTTGTGGCGCGACTATCCTTCTCGTGAAAGGTGGCTTTCACATACTTCCCCAAGGTACACCCCTTGCACTGATCTGACTGCGCAAGAGTGCCCTTAGGAAGCCCAGTAGAAATCTGCTGCAGGATCTTCAAAGCTCCATGGTGAAGGTGGCCCAATCTTCTGTGCCACAATTCGCCCTCATCATCTCGGCTCACCACTTCTCCCGCCTTGCATGCCATTGCTGCGCAGCCATCTACTTGCAATTGATAAAGGTTCTTGACTCGAACCCCTATCTTCCGGGTCTCTCCAGTAGTCTTACTGCGCAGGAAAGCTTTTCCTTTGCTAAAGACCACATCATACCCCTTGTCTTCCAACATTGCCACAGAGATCAGGTTCTTCATCAATCTTGGAACATGCAAAACTTCCTTCAATATGAAAGGTTTACCAGACTCCCTCTCAAAGGAAATGGTACCGATACCAGTCGCACTGTATCTACCATCATCGCCCATCTCGATGTGCACTCCAAGATCTTTTTCCTCCAGATCTGAAAACGGATCTCGATCTCCGGTCATGTGAAATGATGCACCACTATCCAAGAACCATACTGATCCCATCACACTTGAAAACAAGCATGCAATCAGTGAAAAATCTAGTTCGAATTGAGAAGCCAATGCCTCTCCCGCTGCAGATCCGGCAGCCTTCTTATTTTTCTTCTTCTGCGGACAATTTGTGGCATAGTTTCCATGCTGGTGACAGTGAAAACACTTCACCTTGGACATGTCTTGCTTCTTGCCTTTCACACCAGACTGAGAAGCCTTCTTGCTCTTCCCCTTCTTTGCTTTGGCAGCCAAAGCGCAATTTTCTTCATCAGATACCTTTGATGAAGATCCGTCCGTGGTAGTCCTCCTTATCTCCTCCTGCATGAGATCCGCCCAAAGTCGCTCCCATCCCGGCAACTTCTCCCGACCATTGAAACTATCTTGATATGAATGCCAAGCCTTCGGAAGACCAAGGAGAGCCAGGTCTACCATATCATCTTCTTCGACAGTCACCCCCACACTTCCCAGCTCATCTCTGCATTGAGTGAACTTCGTGAGGTACTTGGCGATACTGTCGCCTTTCTCCATCTTAATGTTTCTGAGCTTATCCTTGAGTGCCAGCTTCCTTTGGTCGCTCTTACTCTGCAATAGATCTGTCAAGGCTTTCCACATCAAATATGGAGAAGCTTTTCCATGCAGGCTGGATACAATGTGATCCTTCATGCCCTCCAACAGAATCCTTCGACATTTCGCCATCTTCTTTTGCCAAGCCTTGACTTCAGCAGGATCAGTGGGCTTTTGGACATCCGTATCTACGAACTCCTTCAGTCCATTATCTTCTAATACTGCCTCCATGCGATCTTTCCATGCAACATAATTCGAACTACCTTCAAGAGCATATTCGAGTCGCAAACCGTTGAAAGACATTTTCAACTCCGGCACCAAGAAAACAAACTGCTGCAAAATTCGAATTCCAAACTCAAAAACTTCAACTGCTTCTGGATCTGTGAGAACAAATTATTTCTAGCACAGAGATCGACTGTAAGGGCATTTACTGGATATATCACCTTTCAGAGAAAGGATGGATCCAGAGGCTACCTGGCCCGTTACAGACTCTGTCTACCGAAATAATATTGTAATCACTGCAATAGATCCCGATGATTGATTCGCTTTGATACCATGTAGAAATTTGTTGAATAATGAAGATTTATCCACCGAGATTATCCTGATCACATACTAATTCAAATTCATATGCAACACATAATCTCTTCTACAATCAATCATCAATTTGCGGAATAGAAACAGTCGCATGCGCACATAAACACAATATGTAATGGGGAAAGCTTATAGCTGAAAACCCCTCAGCTATTTTGTATATTATATGGAGAGAACATGTAACAGTACATAGCACAATACTCCTCCCTGCAAGTACTCAATACTATCTCATTAAGTTACACACAAACTAGCTCAGTTTTGAACAAGTCACAGGTTCAAAACTCATCCACTAATTGCTTGCCTCTAATGCGCAATCAAGGCTGGTCTAATGAGAGATCCAAGGTTCGAATCTCCTTGGCTTGACAACGCAATCCTCATGGGCAATTTCCTCCAAGTGTGGTGCAAATCTCATGCAAAACTAATGTCACAACTGATAGCTATCTCAACCCTTTCATCTACCTCTTTCACTGGTCTTCACTGAACTTTCCATGCACTATAGTGAACTGATGTGTTCTTGAGTTGAATAATGAGTTAATAATTAGTGAATTAAATAATATTTAATTCACTCCACTAATTACTAGTTGATTAGCTAGTTAAACTAATCACAACTAGTTCAACTAAGTTAAACCTAACACAACTCCACCAACTGTCTCATCAACTCCACCAAACTTCTGCCACTGAAGTCCTAACTGAAGTCAACCATGCATGAGCTCACCAAACCCCAAGGAATAGCGTAATTCCTTCTATCAGATGCATGGGCCACATCCGTAGCTCCAACTGAAGTGCTCCAAGAGAATAAACTAAAGTTTAGAGTCTAAATATTATTAAGGGCTAATAATATTTGACTGACCTATTTTTAGACAGGCAGTCTAAAAATAGACTTCGACCTGTATGTCTAAAAATAGAGGTCCATCTATTTTTACCAACTCGACCCATCATCCAAGAATAGCATACTGCAACTCCTAGACCATGCTCCATATGTCTAAAAATAGACATAGTCTAAAAATAGACTTTGCGCCAAAAATAGCCTGCGGGCCCACTTAGCGAAGGCGACTTCATTTCACTAAGCTCCATCATCTTGTTGCATTTTCAACAAGACAAAAAAAAAATAGGAGACTAGTATCTATACCAGAATTACACAAAATTGAGGATCTATGGATGTGAGCTTTCCCCCTATAAGCTCCCAAGATTCCTCCCAATGAGGATTTTTTCTCTAGAATACATCAGCAAATGCTCAATGTCGATGAAGTCCATTTTGTGTCGCAAAGAAGAAATCACAGTTCATAATTAAAACAAAAATAGAACCTTTCATTTGTAACAACATGAAAAAAGTGGAGGAAGCAAACAAATTATTAAAGGAAATGCAATTCAACCTTAGCTTCACATGGTCCTATGATCCATTAGGTACCATCTCCAAGCTAAGGGTAGAAAACAAATCTACATCTTACATCCATACACACATGCCAAAAATTGAAAGGTATATGAACCAATTAGAGTGGAATGAAAACACTCTACAAGAGGCTGAGGAGCAGTCGGTATCCACTTCAACATCATAGACTCATGTCCCATAGGAGTAAGCAGGAAAAAGAATGAGGGAAGAAGAGTCACCTTCAATGACTAAAAATTCTAGCAAAGAATTCAAAATCATGTACAAGAAGAGGACCAAGCTCAATCCCAAAGTGAACCCAAGCAAAGATTCAGAGCAGGAAGTCATCATAATCACCAAAGAGACACCTACTTCTTCACAAGTTGGTGGTAAAACTACACTCTCTCCTACCACTTCGACAACCTCATGGGATCAGCAAAAGGGCATTCAGACAAGTACAATTGATACAAGAGAGAAAGATAAGAACATATTTGACACATTCAGGGAGATCAAGTTGAAGAATTAAGTTTTGAAGACCAACACTTATAATCAATTCTGGAAGTAGACTTCCAGCTCTCATAGTAGACTGCTGTCAGCCTTTGACTCTGAGAAAGGAAAAATGCAGATGGCCTTTCTCCACGCACAAATTGCACAGCCCAAGACAACAACAAACTACAAGAATACTACATTTGAATTTGACATCAAATACATCCATCCCATTGATCAAATGGAGATGCACAAGAAAACAGGTGAAATGATTTCATTTACACTCACTAATACTGCTACGAGTTTGTCCAAATTGCGGGTTTCCTTAGCTAACATCCAGTCATAGCTCAAGATGGAGAAAATATCTTCTATGGCCAAGGATTCGAGAATTAAGTCTTTAGAAGACTTAGTGGTTAGAGTTGGATATGATCCTTCCAACATCAAAGCTGCAGAAGAGGTAATAAAGAAGAAAAATGCTGACATAGCATCATTAAGGAAGCAGCTGAAACTACCAGATCCAAAGGACCCTTTGACTAAGGAAAATGAAGAAACAAAATCTCAGAAGTCAGACATGATGAAGCTCATCATGGAGCAGAATTCTTAGTTGAGACAGATGGAATTAGAAATGGAGAAGATGATAAAAGAAAAAGACCAGGCTTTTAAGCTTTCAGTGGTCCCTTTGGAGGTTGTACCCCTTACAACCATTCCCACATCCACACCTTCTACAACAAGTACAACAGATGGAGCAGAGAAACTAACAAAGCCACTGCATAATCTATCAATCTAGACAGAAGAAATAAAGAAGCTTCATGACCAAGTTAAATTTTTGTAGGATCAGAAGTCCAGAAGTGACAGTTCCCAGGCAGCTGAAGCACAAAAGCTGATAGAAATATTGCAGAAATAAGAGAGAGAGTCATCCATTGGAAATAAATTAGGCCAAGTCAAAGAGATAATCTGGACATATATCATTGAGTCCATTAATGAAATCTAGCCCTGCATCCAGATTATATTTGATCAGAAAGAGTTGATAGAGAAAGCCAATGATGCCATCAAAACCATCAAAGAGGAGCTTGGAGACATGACAACTATTTCCAACAATATCATCAAGTTCTTAAACTCCAAGAACATATATGAACCGTATGACTTGGGAGTTGATGAAAGGACAAAGACAATTTTAGAGGTGAAGAAGGTTCTTACTAAGATGAACCTGATTGTACAAATGGAAGAAAACTGCCACAACTTAGAGATGTTGTAAATAGATTTTTCAGTAGGATAGAACCTTTAACACAGAAAGGTATTCCTTCTCTGTTTGTAATAAATGATAAGATGATGAATAAAGAGGATTATGTGAAGAAGATGAATGAGATTTCCAGAGACACAACTAAATTTTCAAATATCAAAGGCACTATGACAGGGAAAGCATTCTTGGGGGCATTTAGTCATGACCTTTTCCTCCAGCACTAGGCAAAACACATCTTTGTGGTAAAACATATTTTTTATAAGTATACCGAAGTGGATTAAATCTACATAAAGGTCATTAAGTTAACTATTCCAGATGAAGATTGATGGGATAAGTTAAGTGAGCTTCAATAGTAAAAATTAAAAAAGAACAGTCAGCTGCAACAAACACATATGACAACACTACAGCTAGCGCAACCTACAAATAGGCCTACTCAGCAACTGATTCCTTAAAAGTAGTGCCAACATGCCAGATCACCCACATCGAGCCTATATTTTGTCATAGTTAGAGTTTATTATTCGATTTAGGCTAATAATACACTGTCTGTTGAGACAACATTGATTGTAATAAGTTTGTAATATTTTAGTATAAATACTTCATTTTTTAAAGTATTCTAGGTAGATTTATGAACATATTTTGCCTACTATGCAATTGTAAATTCCAAGTTTTGTTGGAGCATCAATAATACAAAGACTTCTTTCAGGATTCATGTGGTGTAATTACTGGAGAAGTGTTTCTACTGTTTCTGTGTTTTCCATTGTTTTTCCTTTTCTCTATGTATCATAAATTCTTAATTGTATAACATAAAGTGTGATGAATAGGACATGTTATTTAAAACACCTTATTCTGGCTGCTTTTACAATTTAAATGTTTTCTACTGAAGTTAGATTGAAAAATAACTAATTTCTTTTCAGTCTCAACTGAAATTCACTTTTCTGCCATATCCATTATTCATTTAAAAATCTAAAAAGAATACAGTGAATGCAACCTAGCTTGCCCTGTTATAACTCTTTTAAAAATTGACGCAACAACCAGTTTTATATTTTGACTCCATTGCCAAATTGGAATATAAAGATTTAATCAACCAAATCAATCAAAATTAAATAAACAACCAACTACATTCATAACTAGCCTAATATATATTGAAAATAAAGTTAAATCACACAGAGAGATCCCTCTATGAAGCTGGCAGGGCTAGATCCCAGCTTCCAAAGTGGTTTTGACGTTTTCCTCTGTGTTTATTCTACCAATTTTTGAGATTAGAGAAAGATAACATAGTGGCGACCATACTGGGGACAAAATTGAAAAAATTGTAATTTCTTTCGAATTCATAACCCTGGTTAAAATATTGTAAAATAGGAATACTTTAAGAAGATTGGTTTTCTTTTCATTAGTGTAAATAACAAGTGTGTGTGTGCATTTAGATCATAACTCTTGCTCCTAAAAGAGACTACACTAGATCTCATCCTAATCCAAAGCCTGCAGAAATTGTAGATGACCTTGAGAAAATACTGAAAAGAAAAAGAATGATAGAGAGCTAAGGAAGTAACTGTCCCCCTCATAGAGCAGATTCACTCCCAAAATACTTTGTAACTCCGCAAGACATAGAGTTTGACTTACCCTTTGAACAAAGCCTATTTTTTAACTAAGTTAGTGTTGTAGCCGCTACAACAACACCCAAAATTTTGGGTATATTTTTAAAATTTCGGGTCCCCCCCTCTACCTGCTTAGCCGTTAAGGTTTTAACCTGGCCTGTAAATGATGATATCCTCGTAACTTTTCCCAAGCCCCTCATGAGCCTTCTCACCATTATGATGAGATACTCTTACCGCAACCACGCCATGTGTGAAGGGATCGCCATGCATACATTCGAATGGAAATTTTTTGTGTATTTACATTAAAAGCTCTTGCACCATGGATTGTCCAGGCACTCGGTTTGGGCACTTCACCAAGCTCATAATCTGATGTTTATTATTTGGGGGGCATCGTTCTCTAAAGGGTAACTGTAAACTAATTGATGTTATAATGTTTCATACAGGTCAATCCTATGGATGATACACCAAAAATGTCATCACCACACTGATGAGAAGGATGAGAGTAGTGCGAGCTAAAACATGAGAAGTGGAGGACATCTATCGCATGTACGCAAGAAATAAGACCGTGCCAGTCAAGGGAACTTTCGGTCATAGTTAAGCCACATCTGTTCAGACATATTGCCTCATTCCTAAAAGGAGAAAGGTACCTCATGCGAGTGGTTATAGTATTAAAGTAAATGATGGCTTGAATTGGCAACATCGACTTCAAAATGTGGTAGTTATAGCAGGGTTTGAATATAACCCTTGGCATTTCAAATGTCCGTTTTCATATCATTTGACGGGTTCTTGACACGCTCAAGAACATATATGGCAAGGATCACTTTATTATTTTTCTTAACCATGATGTGAGGATTGATAGAAAGCTTCCCAAAGTCATTATCCGAAGTTTGAAAACAATGTGGGTAATACTTTTAACTTCGGGATTAAAGCTTGGTCTCCTGTCTACTTGGGGCTGATGTGATACAGCTTTCCCCATCTCCCAATCGATTGTCACAAGAGGTCCTGCCTATTTAACACCTTAGATGTCTAGTTAATTGATAAGCATGCAAAAATATTAGTAGAACACGTGGAAGATATATTGTGGTTCACCATCATTTGCAAGTAAACACAGTAGCTTTCCCCACTAATGGTGGTGATTATGTTGATGCCAATTACAATGGTTTCCTTAGCGCTAGGAATAATTGTTGTCTGGGAAGTTTCTTTACCAGCTACGCTCCTATTCTTCATTTGTCTCTATCAAACTTAATGTCATAATGCCTAGTAGAGATCATGGAGGACAAAAGAAAATTCAAGATGAAGTGGCCCACGATATAGACTTTGGTAGCTTGGGCGCTATTGCACTTCAGCAAGGAAAAAGTTTGTGTTTCTTTTATACCTATATTGTTCGAATATTATATGAAAATCACACAATCCACACACAAGGATACAAAAGGGGAGTGATTTGAAACTACGCCCAACAAGGCAATGCTTAGTTTAAATGGAAGAAGTAGGAAACTAAGGTGTAAACCTTACGCTTCCCTATCAAATCACGCACAAACACGATGCATGTCCCACTACTATGGAAAAGCCACGAAGCATTGGAATAAAAAAGAAGGAGGGAACACATGTATTCAAATTGCAGGAGAAGCGTGATCGACGGTAGTGGCTTGAGCATCGCTGTAGCTAACGCTTAAAGACTAAGCATGCATTAAGCACCACACCGAGAAACGTGGGCACCCGTCAAGATTAATTAATTGAGTTTTCAAACCATGTGCTGGACGGTTACAGGATGGAGATAGAAGCAACCAAAAATAATGAGCACGAATATCGACCATTATAGGTATATTCCAGGTCAAAAGTGTAAAGAAATAAAAAATATGGAAGCGCAAGTTGTTTTTAACAGGACATCGGATTGGGATGAATGCCGAGAACTGCGGAATGGAAACAGCAAGGTATCACGACCGCATGCATTCTTGTGCGTTGCACTTAAACGTAGACTGAAGAAAAAATGCAGCTACAAGTGTGGTGTTCAGTGTGGACGCCTGGTGCATACCTCAGTAATGGAAGATGCATCCAAAACGATACTTACTACCCAACGCACCTGCAACACCTTGTATGACACTACACCAGGCCACGCCTAGAAGAACTACCGCAGCCTGATGAACGCCATTTGTAGCTGGCCGGGAGAAGGGTGCGACTAGTCGCAATTTCGTTTCCAACAAAAAAAAAGGGGGGCAGAGGAGTAAGGTATTGCGGAACTGCGACCCTATGGGGTCGTTGCTATCCATCAAGGGCTGCGACCCAGTCCCTTTGCAACCATGCGACCTTTACAAAGTTGCTAGGTCGCGAAATAACTCATCGAGGCAATCGATAGATTATGTGACCCCTGATCATGCGATTGTGCGACCAAGTCGCCAGGTCGCAGAACACGCAAACTCATCCGAGATGCGACCACATGACTCAGTGACTTCCACCAAAGTTTGTGACCTTATGCTAATGCACTATAGGATGCACGAATACTTTTTAAGAGAGATATCATACTGCTATTCCACATATCTCAAGCAGGAAACTCTTCACATCACAATAGAATCTAAGCGCGCCATCAATCTTAGGCCTCCGCGATCATAGAAGAAGTATTTTTTCTTTTTATGTGATTAGTATCGATGAAAAAGCCTTCAACATCTTGAAAGATGTTCCAATTCAAGAATCGCAAATATGGAGGACCCATATCATCAGGGGAAGTAGGAGCAATGGATTCGTGTTTATGCCCACATTTCATAAATTCATTTCTATATAGTACCATGTTCAGAAAGGAGGAGGGAGGATCATGTCTCAGCGATTAAGTCACATCTCTATGAAGTGATTACGGATTCACTTTCAGCACTAAGCCCATATCGAAACCAATGGACGTTACAGTGATTGAATAAGTGCAAAGATAACCCACATGAGCCATTCTCCCTGAGGACATAACGACACAATATTTGACCACACAGGGGTCCAACTGATTTTAAATTTGATAAAATTATTGCATTTCATATATTGACTCCCTAATGTGTCTATATATATACATGTGGCTGATTTAAATACGCTTATCTACAAATAAAAATGAGAAAATGTTGATTTAATTTTTTGACTTGCAGGTAAAGTAAGGGGACAGTAATGTCCACCTGGATTAAGAGAACTACTAGCTCTCTCCAGAGGATGCAGAGCTGGGCTTCAATTCAACCTCAAAACCTCGTGTTATATGGATTCGCAGTTCCTCGCTCAAAACAGAAACACCACTTTCTCACTTATCAACTCATACAAAGTCCGTTAGCACAACAATGGCATCACCAACAGTTGGAAGTTGTTGTTTCACGTGGCGAGAGCTAAGGCTGTCCTCCAGAATACAAGGTTCTGGTATCTTGAAAGAGAAATACATAAGGGATAAAACACCAGGTCGCAAGTCGCAGATTTCTTGAGGTCGCAAGTCGCAAATTTGTTTGAGGTCGCAAGTCACAGATTTGTTTAAGGTCGCAGGTCTCAACAGTGACCAAGTCGCAGGTCGCAGAACCCACCAAGTCGCAAGGCATCCCAACGGACTGAAAGGCGAAAAGTTAGAAGCCCAAAGGGCAAGCCTCGTATTATAAATACCCCCTCCAGGAGATTGTAAATGATCTTTTTTTTTTTGGGACTCGAGCTAAGAACATTGTATTACCAGGACTATACAATTTTGAGTATGAATACAAGCATTTTGAAAAATCCCTTTGTGGATCTGATTTTGATATATGTATGAGCACTATGAGTATTAAATTTTTCAGTTTCTAAACATCTTTATATTAATGGAACTGTATCTTTAATTCATATCACATTTTCATGATAGTTTACTGAATATATGTTAATGGTGGTTGAGTTCATTTCGCTTTCTTAATGAATGTTAATGACTTTGTTTATTAGCATTTGTATTATCATTTAAACCTTTCAGGAAGTGAAGGGCGTTTTTGCCATAAAGAATTGTTACTTTTGTGGTCAGAACATCTTACAAGCATGACCCTAATGATGTGTTGTTAACAACACTTCCTTTGGCACTTATGCTTTATTATTTCATCTCGCTATGCATAGTGTTATATGTACATTTAATGCATAAATCATATGTCTTGTATCATCTGATTAAGTGTGTATCCACAGGTTTATAGAGCTTAAGCGAGACCCAAAGAAAGGAGAAATCAACGGTAGCCGGACCCACACCCCAGACGGGATCCCTATTCCAAACGGTTCAAGGTCTAATTGGGACATTTTACCGGGGAGATCCCCTGCTGTTGGCTGGATAGATTTTCCTGTCAACAGAATTGGCGCTAGAAGGAGGGCTAGATGACAAGCTGAGCCCTTAGAGCCTGCAGTTAATCTCATATCTGTAATGGCTCATCCCCAAATCATCCTCTCGAGATGTTTGCCGGAGTTTTATGAACCTCTATGCTTCATCCCCGATAAACTTATGTATCACTTGTCTCAACTAAAATTTGATGGTGAAAATAGAGTGTCCATAACCCAACACCTTTTAGATTTCCGTGACTTTGGTGAGTGTTACGAAATTGACAATGAAGGTTTGATTTGTTTGCTTTTCTCCCTCACTCTCGAAGGTCGCACTAAGCAATGGTGCCGCACGTTGCCGGAAGCTTCCATCCATTCGTTTGAACAACTCGCCAGTGAATTACAACAAGATTTTCATAGGTACGATTTTCAAAATGTATTTATAAAGTTAAATGACATTAGAATGGAACCTCAGGAACCTCTAGATGAATTATCTATTAGATTTGTTCATTATTGTTTTGAGTTCCCTGAAAATGATTTTGATTGGAAATTGTTAAGTGAATAGTTTAGGTATGTGATCCTCATTTCCCTTGAACAATTTCAAGTAGCAACCCAACCTGATCCTAGTGTTCCCTATGACAACCCGCAAGTTGCCAGCTGTCCTGACTGTGTCCCTAATGCTTCCTTGTTCATCTCCCCAAGTCCAGATCACATTCAGGCCTCCAAGGAGAGTATTATTGTTTGTGATATTCCTGCTCTTCCTCCTGAATTTCTGTATAGTGGAGTTGTGACCTCGAAAGTTTTGAGCAATGATAGACGTGTGCAAGAAGATAAAGCTTGTTGTGCCACCTCTGAATCTTTCACGCACCGTGTCAAATCAGAGCTTGAAAACCATAGTGGCTCATTATCTCTCTCGGTTCATGAGACCTATCTCGAGCCCATTGAATGTTTCCCTAGACACAGTCCTAAATCTTATTCACACGCTAATAACAAATTGACTCTTGTTGCGGATAAAGTTGACCGTCCTAGGCACGCAAGACCATTGTTCACTCCGGATAACATCGATATGCGAGATGAAAGTCCTTGTACGGTTAACACCCCTACGGCTCAATCTTTTCATTCATTATTCCCCGATTTATTTCACGAGTCCACCACACCAGTAATTTCTTCGAGACATTCAAAATTTCCTTATACTGGTATTGGCGACAATCATAAGCATGCAGATGGTGTTTCACAATCATAGTTCAAAACTGATAAATCTTTTAGATCTGATCTTTCTCACTCAAAATATTTAGATAGCCATAGGAGTGATTTCCTGTCTGGGCAACCTCAAGATGTCCCCTTTATTGATCCAGCCCAATTGGTAACTCTCGGGGAGCCTAACATGCTAGGTACCCAACTTGATCAAATCGATGGTTCCAACGATCACCGCTTATCTGAAAACATATTCACCCATAGCGCTGAGGACTGTCACTCGTATCTCTTTGCCGCCCATATGAAGACACAAGAATTCGATAATCCGCTTTGTGAAGATTCATGTACCCATCAGGAAATCGAAGCACTTCAGCTTCTTTTGGCTGTTACCCCTAGTTCTTCTGATCATGATGAGACCTCTCAAATAACTCCAACTAGGGTTTCTTGGATTAGGGTTTCTGAAATGACGATCCCAAAGTACCATGCTCCTCCCAGCATAATCGTGTCGAATTCACCCCACCCTGGAAAATCTAAAGAATCTGATACATTGGATTATAAATTTGTCAATGCGCAAACATTTGACTGAATTGATACAAAGCCCACTGACATTTTGCAACTCACCAAATTCATTATCACATCCATTCACCTGTTGATCTCGCAAAACCATCAAAGTTGGGAAGCCCCCTGCTCGAAGGTCCGGAGTTTGTTCAAAACGGTAAGAAATTGCAGCCTCCACTAAAAGTGGATTCGGATCCTCATATCCTTGACAAAACCCAGGAGCAACTCCGCACTGGGGTTTTCAAAATTAGGGTTTCTGCACTCGGATGCGCAAGCATCTAGAATTCGCCTGGCCCATGCTTATTGTTTCCATCCCATAAAATCGATCATCCTCACCACCATAATGAGGGTGCTGGTTTGTTCGACCAACCCTATCCGGTGAATGTGCCTGCAAATAACTATTTAAATCTTCGAGAATATATTGTTGTGTATCAGGATAAGAGTGAAATTCATCTTGCACAATCCACTTTGGCACGTTCTCTGGTAAGTAGCAATGACCTTCTTGCTATTGCACATGCTCTACAGGTAAGTATTGCTGTTGGTGCACGATTTTGTATGCTAGCTCTGATTGCGAACATTGTTGTTCTTGCAGGTCGGGAACTAATGCGGTGGCTGCACTGGAAAGCTGATTTCACATAACCCGACCGCCTCATTGGTTAAGCTAGGGTTTTAGGTGTAGGCTAGCTAGGACCTGTTAATACAAATTTGTTAGTTCAAGGTTTTTAATTAGGTTTACTTGCCAAATTTTTACTTTATAATTTAGAAGTGTGTTTGATATTTTTGTTTACGATTAATATCTTAGGCATCATCATGTTACAAGTATTTTCCTTTCATTTCTTTTCCAGTTGCTTGTTGCTGCACAAATAATCACTGCTTGTATTGCGCCTCTTTTCCACCTACAACTAGTTGATCATTCTCACACATGGCGTTGCATTGCATCTTGATCCTCGCCTATTACATTGCGTCGTACACTTTCTTCCTCACATCATTTCCGCTGGTTGTTGACATAGCTTTGAAAATTTTCGACATATCGCCTACCACTGCATGAGCCCTCATTGAAACCCTACCGCCTTGCGGACTCGTTTTACCCCAATTGCTAAAACAATAACCCCTTTGTTTGCGTGAAGTTGCAGTGGTTATCTCAAGAGGCAGCTTCCTCGCAGGACAGGTCATCAAAGTTTCATTCTCAACAAGATGCCTATGAGTCTAAATTTATTAACCAGGGAGATATGAGCCGACTGTTTGTGGGAGACCTAATGTGTTTGAGTGGCCCAATACCCGTAGCCTAAGCCTTGTGCCCAACATAGTCTTGGACATCTTAATGATTTGTTTTTCACACTTCGCCTATCATGGTAGATGGGATATGAAGGTTTGGCACAAGGGCGAACCAAAATCAGGATATCTTTAAGTTTCTGTAAAACAAGAAACAACCTCTCTTTCTCGTAAAATAAGTCGGGATCCCTCATCCGCCCATGAAAAATAAGTGCCATGAGCACATGAAAATAAGTGCTACAAGAACATGAAACAAATAAGGGTAAAGGATCGAGAAAGGCTTCCTGTGCAAAGAGGTGATGCAATGACTCCGCTGGGGTACTGACCAGGCTCACTGGCAGTGGAGCAACGCTTGTGATTTCTTGAAGTGACTCCGCCGGGGTACTGTCCAGGTCTGCTCGCAGTGGAGCAACACCAGAAACTTAATTTAAAAATCCTGAAAATAATAAACTCACTGCCTTGCTCTTCACATCATCAACAAATCACTGGCATCCGCGAGCTTCTGCTTTGATGTGTTTTGATTAGCGAGACCTAGATGAGGCACAAGGACTCGGCATACCTATAAAGGCCAAAGTAATACAAAGGGTACCCACAGAACTTGTTCAATATTCCCTTGCATCACTATCTCGACTCAAACTATTGTTGTGATATTGACAGAGATGCTGAATTCTACCAGTGGTTCGCCATTTTTTGTAGCCGCTACAACAGCACCCAAAATTTTGGGTCCCCCCTCTACCTGCTTAGCCGTTAAGGTTTTAACCTGGCCTGTAAACGATGATATCCTCGTAACTTGTCCCAAGCCCCTCATGAGCTTTCTCACCATTATGATGAGATACTCTCACCGCAGCTGCACCATGTGTGAAGGGATCGCCATGCATACATTCGAATGGAAACTTTTGTGTATTTACATTAAAATATCTTGCACCATGGATTGTCCAGGCACTCGGTTTGGGCACTTCACCAAGCTCATAATATGATGTTTATTATTTGGGGGGCATCGTTCTCTAAAGGGTAACTGTAAACTAATTAATGTTATAATGTTTCATACAGGTCAATCCCACGAATGATACACAAAAAATGTCATCACCACACCGATGAGAATGATAAGAGTAGTGTGAGTTGAAACATGAGAAGTGGAAGACATCTATCGCATGTACGTAGGAAATAAGACCGCGCCAGTCAAGGGAACTTTCGGTCATAGTTAAGCCACATCTGTTCAGACATATAGCCTCATTACTAAAAGGAGAAAGGTACCTCATCTGAGTGGTTATAGTATTAAGGTAAATGATGGCTTGAATTGGCAACATCGACTTCCAAATGTGGTAGTTATAGCAGGGTTTGAATATAACCCTTGGCACTTCAAATGCCCATTTTCATAGCATTTGACGGGTTCCTGACACGCTCAAGGACATATATGGCAAGGATCACTTTATTATTTTTCTTAACCATGATGTGAGGATTGATAGAAATCTGCCCAAAGTCATTATCCAAAGTTTGAAAATAATGTGGGTAATACTTTTAACTTCGGGATTAAAGCTTGGTATCCTGTCTACTTGGGGCTGATGTGATGCAGATTTCCCCATCTCCCAACCGATTGTCACAAGACGTCCCACCTATTTAACACCTTAGATGTCTAGTTAATTGATAAGCATGCGCATATATTAGTAGAACATGTGGAATATATATTGTGGTTCACCATTGTTTGCAAGTAAACACGGTAGCTTTCACCACTAATGGTGGTGATTATGTTGATGCCAATTACAACGGTTTCCTTAGCGCTAGGAATAATTGTTGTCTGGGAAGTTTCTTTACCAGCTACGCTCCTATTCTTCATTTGTCTCTATCAAACTTAATGTCATAATGCCTAGTAGAGATCATGGAGGACATAAGAAAATTCAAGATGAAGTGGCCCACGATATAGACTTTGGTAACTTGGGCGCTATTGCACTTCGGAAAGGAAAATGTTTGTGTCTCTTTTATACCTATATCAACATGGCACCCCTCCTATATTGTTAAGCTATTATATGAAAATCACACGATCCACGCATAAGGATACAAAAGGGGAGTGATTTGAAACTACGACCAACAAGGCAACGTTTAGTTTAAATGGAAGAAGTAGGAAACTAAGGTGTAAAAATTACGCTCCCCTATCAAATCACGCACAAACACAATGCATGTCCCACTACTACGGACAAGCCACGAAGCATTGGAATAAAAAAAAGGAGGGAACACACGTATTCAAATCACAGGAGAAGCGTGATTGACGACAGTGGCTTGAGCATAGCTGTAGCTAACGCTTAAAGACTAAGCATGCATTAGGAACCACACTGAGAAACTTGGGCACCCGTCAGGATTAATTAATCAACTGGTCAAACCATGTGCTGGACGGTTACACGATGGAGATAGAAGCAAACAAAAATAATGAGCACGAATATCGGCCATTACAGGTATATTCGAGGTCAGAAGTGTAAAGAAATAAAAAACATGGAAGCGCAGGTTGTTTTTAATAGGACATTCAATTGGGATGAATGCCGAGAACTACGGAATGGCAACAGCAAGGTATCACGACCACATGTATTCTTGTGCGTTGCACTTAAATGTAGACTAAAGAAAAAACACAGCTACAAGTGTGGTGTTCAGTGTTGACGCCTGGTGCATACCTCAGTAATGGAAGATGCATCCAAAACGATACTTACTACCCAACGCACCTGTAGCACCTTGTATGACACTACACCAAGCCATGCCTAGAAGAACTACCACAGCCGAATGAACACCATTTGCAGCTGGCTGGGAGAAGGGTGCGACTAGTCGCAGTTTCATTTCCAACAAAAAAAAAAGGGGGCAAAGGAGTAAGGTAGTGCGGATCTGCGACCCTATGGGGTCGTTGCTATCCATCAAGGGCCGCAACCTAGTACCTTTGCAACCATGCGACCTCTACCAAGTCGCTAGGTCGTGAAACAACTCACCGAGGCAGTCGACATGTTATGCGACCCCCGACCATGCGACTGTGCGACCAAGTCGCCAGGTCGCAGAACACACAAACTCATCCGAGATGTGACCACTACAAGATGCACGAATACTTTTGAAGATAGATCTCGTACTGCTATTTCGCAGATCTCAAGTAGGAAACTCTTCGCATCACAATAGCATCTAAGCGCGCCATCAATCTTATGCCTCCGCGATCATAGAAGAAGTATTTTTTCTTTTTATGTGATTAGTATCAATGCAAAAGCCTTCAACATCTTAAAAGATATGCCACTTCAAGAATCGCAAATATGGAGGACCCATATCATCAGGGGAAGTAGAAGCAGTGGATCCATGTTTATGCCCACGTTTCATAAATTCATTTCTATATAGTACCATGTTCAGAAAGGAGGAGGGAGGATCATGTATCGGCGATTAAGACACGTCTCTATGAAGTGATTACGGATTCACTTTCAACAATAAGCCCATAGCGATACCAATGGACGTTACAGTGATTGAATAAGTGCAAAGATAAACCACATGAGCCATTCTCCCTGAGGACATAATGGTACAATATTTGACCACACAGGGGTCCAACTGATTTTAATTTTGATAAAATTATTGCATTTCGTATATTGACTCCCTAATGTGTGTATATATATATATACATGTGGCTGATTTAAATAGGCTTATCTGCAAATAACAATGAGAAAATGTTGATTTACTTTGTTGACTTGCAGGTAACGTAAGGGGACAGTAATGTCCACCCGGATTGAGAGAACTGCTAGCTCTCTCTAGAGGATGCAAAGCTGGGCTTCAATTCGACCTCAAAACCTTGTGTTATATGGATGCTCAGTTCCTCGCTTGAAACAGAAACACCACTTTCCCACTTATCAACTCATACAAACTCCCTTAGCACGACAATGACATCACCAATAGTTGGAAGTTGTTGTTTCACGTGGCGAGAGCTAAGGCTGTCCTCCGGAATACAAGGTTCTGGTATCTCTGAAAGAGAAATACATAAGGGATAAAACACCAGGTCGCAAGTAGCAGATTGCTTGAGGTCGCAAGTCACAAATTTGTTTGAACTCACAAGTCGCAGATTTGTTTAAGGTCGCAGGTCGCAACAGTGACCAGGTCGCAGGTCGCGGAACCCACCAAGTCACAAGGCATCCCAACGGACCGGAAGGTGAAAAGTCAGAAGCCCAAAGGGCAAGCCTCGTATTATAAATACCCCCTCCGGGAGATTGTAAATGATTTTTTTTTTTGGGACTCGAGCTGAGAACATTGTATTACCAGGACTATACAATTTTGAGTATGAATACAAGCATTTTGCAAAATCCCTTTGTGGATATGATGTTGATATATGTATGAGCATTATGAGTATTATATTTTTCAGTTTCTAAACATCTTTAGATTAATGGAATTGTATCTTTAATTCATATCACATTTGCATGATAGTTTACTGAATATATGTTAATGGTGGTTGAGTTCATTTCACTTTCTTAATGAATGTTAATGACTTTGTTTATTAGAATTTGTATTATCATTTAAACCTTTCAGGAAGTGAAGGGCATTTTTGCCATGAAGAATTGTTTCTTTTGTGGTTAGAACAGCTTACAAGCATGAACCTAATGATGTGTTGTTAACAACACTTCCTTTGGCACTTATGCTTTATTATTTCATCTCGCTACGTGTAGTGTTATATGTAAATTTAATGCATCAATCATATGTCTTGTATCATCCGACTAAGTGTGTATCCATAGGTTTATAGAGCTTAAGCGAGACCCAAAGAAAGGAGAAATCAGCGGTAGCCGGACCCACACCCCGGACGGGATCCCTATTCCAAACGGTTCAAGGTCTAATTGGGACTTTTTACCGGGGAGATCCCCTGCTATTGGCCGGACAGATTTTCCCATAAACATTTAGCTAATTGGGTAGATCAAATAGTAGTAGAAAAAGCTACATTAATAAGAAATTCATGTGAATCTTAGTCTGCTCCTGCTGATATAAACCTTCAAATTATCCAAGACTTTGATAAATTACAAGGTTTAGTCTCAGATCTAGGACTTTCTGTTCATGAAGCTTATGTATAGCAATCTGTAGAACTCTGTGCTCTGACTTCTTATGCAGAATCATCCTCCTCATCACAATCTGTGCATCCTAGATCAACAAGCCCTACTCCTTATGTAGTTTTTACAACTCCTCCAGTACTTTCTCATCAAGCAACTCAAACTTCTTCTTCTCCCCAATCCTCAACTACAATCCAACCTTCATCTCCACCCAAACCCCAAGTTTCAGCTCAAACTTTACCTTTGATTCATCCCCCACCTTTCATCCAACAACCACCTCATATTTTTCATCCTCATATCCCTATAATGGCAGCTAGATATGACCCCCTTGTCCTTCAAGCTCCTTTGGAAAACATGCCACAAGATTATCAAACAAGAATCCCTTAATTTGATGGAACTGTAAAACTTAGGTTATTTTCACAAAGTCTCACAGGAGAGGTGAGGAAATGGTTAAAGCATTACCTGCTGCTAGCATTAATGATCTACCTGTATTTCATCAAACATTCCTTACTAGGTGGGAAATAAAAAAGAACCCTCTTTAGATTTTATCTGATTATTAAAGCATTAGGAGGGGACCAGGGGAAAGTGTTCAGGACTATTGCACTAGATTTAACAGTGTATATAACACTATTCCTGCTAACATTAAACCACCACAAGGCTTGGCCTTAATCAAATTCCCAAATGGATTTGAGGTAGACATGTCTTACCAGCTTAGAGAAAGAAATTCATCAACACTAGAAGAAATGAAAAGGGATGCAGTGAGTGTAGAAGCAAATCTGTTAGCAAAGAGAGCTAGACTTAGGAATGAAAGAAGAGTAACCATAAAATAAGAACCATCTACTTCTTCCGCTGATGCTAAAATTTACTCTTTAGTTGGAAAAATAGAAATAATGATGGAGAGGATTAATTTTAATGAGAGGGCTGCTCCTAGGGAAAATCAACTTGCACCTCAAAACCGAAATCAAAATCCTAGGATAAATACTCCCCAAATCAAACAAAGAGAACAGAGGGGCCCTGATCAACAAATTAGGCCTCCTTTTCAGGAGAATTATGCTGATGATGATGGAGAGGTAGTAGAATAGGTAGAAGACAACTAGATAAATCTAATGGGCATCAATGATGATGACTATGTTTCTTACTCAGGAAGAACAAGATTTGTTTCAATTATCCCAAACTGAACTTGATTCTAAGGAATCAGATGACTATAAGCAGGGATTTGAAAAAGATATAATGGAAGTCCATAGACAGTATAATATTAGGAGTAAGAAAACATTAGATGCTCCAAACTAAAATAATTATGAAAACCCTATCAAGGAAACTTCTGACACCACTTCAAAGAAAACTCTAGAAAATGTTGCCAAGAAAACTGTTGATAGTTCTAGCAAAAAGATAGTTAACATTCCTACTAAAAATATTGTTGAGAGTACCTCCAAAAGTACTCAAACATATATTCCAACCACTAGCCATAAAAAAGAACATGTGTCAAAATAAATGGTTGACAAATCTATTTTTCTGCACTTAAATAAATTTCAAACATCATTCAATATTGAAAATGAACTGGAAAAGTTGAAAATTCGTATCCCTTTGACTGAGTTAATGAATAAAAATTGTACAGAACTCAAGTTATGAAAGATCTGAACATAGGGGAAAACAATGACACTGTCAATTTGAATGATGACCAACCTGAATTATTATTTGGTCCAGAGGAAGATGGTAAACCACAGGAAGGGGGAGTTCCTCCATTCTATGTCAGTCTTAGTGCTCATGATAAGATTCTCCACAATGCTCTGTTAGATTTAGGTGCTTCACACAACTTGATGCCAAAATTTGTTATGAAGAAACTTGGTCTTGACATTACTAGGCCTTACAAAGTTTTTTATTCATTTGATTCAAGCAAAGTAAGATGTTTAGGTCTCATTAAGGATCTATGTGTCACTTTAGCCCAAATCCCAACTAAGAGTCTAGTAATGGACATAGTGGTTGCTGATATTACCCCAAATTATGGCATGCTGTTGTCACGCTCTTGGGGATAAAAATTACAAGGGACCCTGCAAATGGACATGACTTATGCTACCATCCCAGTGTTTGGTGAACAGAGAAGACTGTGTAGGGAAACCTTAATGAAATACATGGTCAGTAGTTAGGAAAAGCGACATAACTATCCCCTTTACTCTGTTCAATCTGATTTAGACTCCTTCATTATTTATAATGATAGAGATATTGATGCTCAGGTCACCAATGCTGAAAATGACATTTGTGAAACACATGAAAATCAAACACAAATTGTACAACAAAACACTAAAACTGAACCTTTTTGGAATATGAGTTTTGATGGCACTTGTAGTAGAGCAGGGTCAGGAGCAGGTGTGTGGGTCTCAAATTCAGGAAATAATCATGCAAAAGGTCATTCATATAAGTTGAATTTTCAATGTACCAATAACATAGCAGAACATGAAGCACTTCTTTTAGGCTTGCAATTATTGAAGAAATTAGGTGCTAAAAGAATTTATGCTCATGGAGATTATGAATTGATTATTAAACACATTAAAGGAGAATATGCTGCAAAACATCCTGGATTGAGAGCATACAAAAATAATGTGCTCAATTTCCTACACACTTTTGTAGAATATGATCTTGTTGTTATACCTAGAAATCAGAATGTCCTTGCTAATGGTCTAGCTTTTTCAGCCAGCACATGTAACATGCCTCATCCCAATAGAAAATATACAGTGGAGGTTAAACACCATCCAACTGTACTAGATAACATGAGGTATTGGTAGGTATTTGGAAATGATAAACATATAGAAAATTTTTTGCAGTCCAAAGATGAGTATGAGAAAAATAGCATAGATTTAGATTGTCATGTAGAAAATCAGATAGTCGTACATACTAATGTAGAAGAACATTTTGATGAATCAGATGTAAATATCTCTGTAGATGAAGTTGTACATAAATTAGAATTGTATGAAATTGATCCAGAAAAAGAAGAATTTGAAGTACTTCATCTTAAAGACAATATTTTGCCTAGAGGTCTAGTTCATTTATAAGAGATTTTTTATTTTAATGATGTAGCAAAAATGCCAAAAATAGAGCCCACAGGGGCACATGTAGAAGAATGTAATATAGGTAGTGAATAGAATCCTAAAATGATAAAACTCTCAAAATCACTGCCTACTGTCAAAAAGCAAGAATACATATCTCTATTCAAAGAATTTATTGATGTCTTTTCTTGGAGCTACAAGGATCCTAAAGCATATGACACTTGTATCATACAACATAAAATCCCAATCAAGGAAGATAAAAAACCATTCAAACAAAAGCTCCGTAGAATAAATCCTGTTATGATGCCTTTGATTGAGAAAGAGGTAAAAAATATGTACGATGCTGAAATCATTGTCCCTCTCAGATACTCTAAATGGGTGTCTAACATAGTTCCTACTAGGAAGAAAACTTGAGAAATCTAGTTATGTATTGATTTTAGAAACCTTAACAAGGTCTCCCTAAAATAAAACTACCCTTTACCAAAAATGGATCATATATTACAAAAGGTAGTATGATTTAGTAGGATTTCCTTGTTAAATGGTTTCTCAGGTTATAATCAGGTCCTAGTACATCCTGATGATCAAGATAAAACAACTTTCACTACTCGATGGGGGACCTTCATGTATGTGAAGATGCGCTTTGGGTTAGTGAATGTCGGGGCCACATTTCAAAGAGCAATGGGTATTGCCTTTGCTGATGAAATTGGCCATTTTATTGTAATTTATCTTGATGACATTACTGTCTATCCAAAGATTGATGAGGAACATTTGATGCATCTAAGAAGAGTGTTTGAAAAGTGTAGAAGGTTTGGTATCTCATTAAATCCTAAGGAAACATTGTTTGGCCTTGAAGAAGGTAAGCTTCTTGGTCATATTATTTCAAAGGATGGTATTAGGATTGATCCCAGTAGAATTGAAGCTATTTAAAAAAAAAAGCACCCTAGAAACATCAAAGAGCTTCAGTATTTTATTGGCAAAATTAATTTCCTAAGGAGATTTATTCCTAATCTTGCAGAGCTTCTTAGAAATATAACAAACATGCTTAAAAAAGAGTCAGAAATCAGATGGAGTATTGAGGCTAGACAATCCTTTGATTTAGTTAAACAGGCATTGACAAAAGCACCAGTGTTGATTAGTTTCGATTTTATCAAGGATTTTATTATCTTTTGTTTTGCTTCTGAACACACTGTTGCAACTATTTTATTGCAGAAAAACGAGGAAGGATTTGAACAAAATATTGCATTTTTCAGTAAGGCTTTAAGAGATGCATATTCGAAATATAATATTATGGAAAAAACAAACTTTTGCATTGGTTAAAGAAATAAAAGACTTTAGAGTAGATATTTTTCATTCTCATATTGCATATGTACCTAATTCAGTTGTCAAGGATATTTTGACACAGAATGGACCTGATGGAAAACGAGGAAAGTGGATTGCTATCAACCTTGAGTATGAATTAGAAATCAAACCCACCAAGTTTATCAAAGGAAAAGGACTGGCCAAATTGATGGCAAAGTCAATTTTTTATGCATTAGAAATCAACTTTGTTGCTGCACTAGATGATCAAAAGGAACATGTGACTCCACAGATCGATGAAGCATTTTTGAACTCACCGTGGTATGCAGACTTTTTGTATGTTTTATTTAATTTAAATTCTACTCCTGGTTTAACAAAAACAAAGGTAATATTTCTAAAGTTAAAAGTAGTTAAGTTTTGCATCATAGAAAATGTTTTATATTGGAAAGATGCTGGTGGTATTTTACTTAAGTGCTTGTTAAATGATGATGCATAAAGAATCACACAGGAGTTCCATGAAGGTGAATGCGGTGGGCATCTTTATTGGAAAACCACTACCAACAAAATCCTCATGGTTGGTTTTTACTGGCCTACCCTTTTACATGATATTTATAAGAAAGTAACTTCATGCGATAAATGCCAGATTTTTGAAGGAAAAAGAAAGCTTTTACCCCTACCATTAAAGCCTATTTCAATTGAGAGCCCTTTCTAGTAGCGGGGACTAGATTTCATTGGTGAAATTCATCCTCCTTCCTCTACCCAACATAAGTGGATTCTCACAGCCACAGATTAATTTACTAAATGGATAGAGGCCACCCCTTCCAGATTTGCTACTGATGTTGTCATTATTAAATTTCTTGAGACCATTGTCCTCTCTAGATTTGGTTGTCCTAGAAAATCATTATTGGTAATGAAACATCTTTTATATAAGAAAATTATTGAATTCTATAATAAATACCACATTGCTTTGGGACATTAAACAACTTATTACCCTCAGGGTAATGGGTTGGATGAATCCTCAAATAATAGTTTGGTAAATATCATTAAAAATTTGTTGGAGGACAACAAGAAGTCTTGGCACAACAAGTTGGTTAATCCACTTTGGGCCGACAAACTTACTACAAAGAAGTCAATTGGTTTGTCACCATACCAATTGGTCTATGGAATGGATGCTCTGTTTCCATCATCTTTAGGAGTGCCAATCATGAAGATAATTTGAGAAATACAGGTTGAGCCAAATGACATACAAAGAAGAATCAATCAAACCATTCAATTACAACAGTCAAGGGAGGAGGTCTACAACAAAACTCAAGTAATTCAGGAAAATGTCAAAAATATTTTCGACATAAGGACTAAAGATGATGACTTCAACATTCGAGACAAAGTTCTAAGGTGGGATTCCAGGAGAGAAGACAAGGGTAAACATGGTAAATTTGATAACCTTTGGAAAGGGCCATACATTATTTATTCTTTTAGAGTAAATAATGCATTCTTCCTCAAGGACCTGGATGGAGCAGAGTTACCTGGTGGTCCTGTCAATGGCAGGATGTTGAAGCACTACTTTTCTTAGCATAAATATTTTTCTTACATCATTGTAAATATCACAATCTATATTTATTTGATTGGGTAACTTACTAATTGGAGTTGAAGCCCGCAGAGAAGGACCTAAGCCCTGATTGATAAGATACCGTAAGTACCTTAACAACAAAAGAAATTAGATGTAGATATTACATGCAAGGGATGCTCATGGCTACCGATCATATGTTCTTGACACTTCACATGGAGAAGTGCCATCCCCAGCAGGAGCCACTGTTAAGGTCCTATATTTTATATGATCTCAAGGTGATTGAGTATTTTATATTTGTAACTTTACACTATAAATAATTTTCAATATGAAAATTATTTAAAAAAAAAAGTATATATAAAAGAAAATCAAAAGAGGGTATGTAAAAAGAAAATGAATATTAATAAAAAGACAAAAAACAGAAAAAAGAAAGAAAGTTGAAAAAAGAATGAAAAGAGAATAAAAACCCCACAAAAGAAAAGTAGAAATAATACTGAAAGTGTTGCAAATTTAAATGCCACTACTATTAAATTAATTTCCTTTATGTGAAAATCCAATAAGATTTTGTGCATCTTGTATTAAAATGCCACAATGTCTAGATTTTTTTTCCAATCATAGAGCTTAATCATGATGGAACAATTGTGAATTTCATGTTAATTAGGTTAGTGAATAAAGATTTGTTAAATTGTTTAATCTTGGAAAATCGTAGTTAGGTAGAAAATGAGGTTGATTCATCAGTCTAATTTGAATCAATAGGAGAAATAAGTGATAGATTAGGTTTTATTTATTTATTTATTTATTTGTAAAAAAAGGTTATGTGGTTTTTCTAGCTTAAATGCACCCTAAGGAAAGAAGATGCAAAAATGTTAGCTTATAAAAAGAAATGAAATTAAAAGGGTAGGTAGAAGTTATATTGGAGCTTTGAAAAACATTAAAATCTTTATCCTAAGTTTGAATTTTCAAATCTATTTCATGCAAATGAAAAGAAAAAAGGGCAAAATGTTTTATCCTAATTCTAAAATGGTCGAGCATATGAAAATGAGAGTTTGGCATATAATCCATTATCCAAAATTTTTACCTTTATTAAACCCCCCCGCTACCCGACAAAACAGCTCGTCGCTTCACGTTAACATACAACCATATGTCCACTCATCTGATCTTCCGCCCATGATCTAACACCCATTATCCCTTTTCGCCCCCCCCTCTCCATCCGATCTTTACTGTCGGGGGGTGTTGAGATTCAACAAGATGATGATCCTAGTGAAAATTAAGCACGTACACTAGGTGGGGCCCGCAAGCTATTTTTAGGTGATATGTCTATTTTTAGAATTTGGGTCAACATCTATTTTTAGCAGTAATCTATTTATAGATGTTGAGAAAATTATATTTATGGATGGGCGTCTACTTTTGGAATGCAAGTGCGAAGTCTATTCGTGGATTGCATGTCTAAAAATAGAATGCATGTCGATTATTATTATCTCTTAATAATAATTAGACAATAAATATTAATCTATTCTCTTGAAGCACTTTATTTCAGTTAACTGATGTGGCAAACTAGTTAACTGAAGGAATTTTGAGTTCTGTGGTTGGTTGGTGGGACATGCAAGTGGACTTGAGTTGTAACAGAGTGATTCTAGTTGTAACAGAGTTGGATGTGTAGTTATGTGAGTTGTAAAGTAGTGTAACTCAGTTAAGTGAGTTAAACTTAGTTGTGCTAGTTGTAACTAAAGATACACTAGTGAGAGATCATTGAATTAAATATTATATTAATTCACATGGAGTGATCTCACATGTAATTGAAGATTTACTATTGTTAACTACATGCATGGCAGATCCAGTGGAGACCCAATTGAGAGATAGGTGAAAGGGACAATTTGACTATCTGTTGTGACATTAGTGGGTGCACTCATGAAACCACACACACATTGGAGATGCCTATGAGTATTACGCAGTCAAGGCAGGCTAGAATTAATTCATTCAGAGGTTCTTGACCATCAGGGATTGCGCAGTGGAGGCAGGCTGTCTAGAGGCAGTAAATTGGTGGATGTTTATGAAAATTTCTGTATGACAGTGTGAGATGATTGTAAATTGTACTGAGAGCTCTTGGAGTAGAGTTTTGTATGAGATTGTTTCATGATCTATGATATATACATAATATATGATAGTGGGGTTTTTAGCTTTATGCTTTCTCAGTAAAAACATCTATGTTATGTGTGATTGATTTTTCTTCATGTGTTTGCAATTGGCGATTAAATTTCCACAAAGATTTAAGTAGAAGGATTCTGTATTTAATAGTGGCATATAATTTTTAGATCAGGAGAATCCGACACTACATAATTGTATTAAAAATTTCTTTTCCGGGGGGGGTGGGGGTCCGAAAGAAGCTGTTTTTCTTTTCGGGCCCACACTAACGTGGCACCCTCTCATCATTTCCTCCCCCCCCCCCCCCCCCCCCCCCCCAACTCAAACCACTTTCCGCTTTAGACCCCCTCCGAAAAGCTGTTTCTCCACCATACCAAAAACCACTAATCCACGAGTTGAGCACCTGTCATTTTACACCACCTCAACCATTACCATTTCCAATTAAATGCCTTCTCATGCAAAAGCAACCGTTCTTGAATTTAATTCATGACTAACCATTAATCCAACGGATCCGTGCCACAATCAACAGAAAAATCATCAATCTGTGTATAAATCCATGCTTAAAAAACTTCTAAACCTTTACCATGTCTTTATTTCTACTCTGTGCATATTTGTTTCAGGTTTGTAGAGCGCCGGAACATCTCATTTGGTCTTTATCAGAGCATTCTCTGCAACTGTCATGCCTTCTTCCCAGTCCCAGAGTTTTACACAGTCCTGACAACCATTTTTCTCTAATGCCTTTATTTACCGTAAAACCAGATCCAATCATGCCTCCAAAGAGGAAGGGACATGAAGAGCCTGTAAATCCATTGCTTCATCCTCTTGTTTACCTTGATCACATACCATTAGCCGATAGAGACTATAAAATCCATGAAACCCTATGTAAATTCGAGTTGTTTGAGATGTACTGCTGGCTAGAAGACAAGTACATTGATAAGTCTGATGATATTGGACTGTGGGAGTCTAATTTAACCCATTAAATTTTTCCCCATACCCATAGTGCCCTTGAATTCATCAGAAAGTGTCAAGCTTGTTATGTACTCGACTGGAGAGCTATAATTGCTCCTACTGGAGAGATTTTGTTTACCATAACTTCCTAATCCATAGACCAAATGATGCAGGCCCCTGTCACAGAAAATGCAACCCCTTTTTCACAAGAAGCACTCAATGAGCTGTATCAAAAGCTAGATTTTGCAAAAAGGACTAAAACCCTTGATCTTTTTCTGGCTAAAGATACCTAGTTACCCAAGAAGAATCCTCCCTACTCATCTTCCATTTTCCCTGATAGAGCCAAGAAAATTATCAAAGTTATCTCCTACCTCATTGGATATTAGTCAGACTAGTGGGTAGATGAGGCAATTATATGTTAGAAAATTATATATTACAGAGCAATGCAACACATAAAATATGCGAAAACACAAACACACAAAACACTTGAAACCAGAGAAACACATATATACGTGGTTCACCTAGTTTGGGCTACGTCCACCCCGAACAACCAGTTCTTCCTTTCTATTATCCAAAAAAATGAAGAGACACAACCTACAACAGATCTAATGTAATATCCTATGTTCTCTCTCAGTCTCCCTATCTGTTTCTCACTCTGAAAATAAACATACAATACACAGCCGCAATACAATACCCTCATACAAAACGAAGGGTTGCCTTCTAGGGCAAAAAACCCTAAATTAAACAAAACTTCTACCGTCATATCATCTGCCTAATGAACGACCCAGATTTACTATAAATTACAATACTTTTACAAGGAAATTTTACATCTGTTTTTAGCTTCGAAGGCGCTACCCCCGAAACCCCCCACCAGGGGGGGGGCTCTATAAAGTTGTGGTCGCCCCCCCCCGGGCCCCCCAGGCAACGTTTAATTATGGGCGGCGTTGCCACCTATTAAGAACAGGGGTCCAACACTGTGATACAAAATAAATAAGATAATCAGGCTTCACACCCAACATTATAGGATTCCTTTCTATTTTCTCTGCAGATTCTAAACCTTCCATCCTGTTCAATATTAGCCAATTCTTAGCAGATGCCATCCATGACCAATTTTTCAGATTCGAAACTGAAGAGGTGTTTAAATATGCCTCTATCTTAGTATATATGTTTTTGTATTTTTTAGGGAGACAATTTCAAGTTTGCAATGCAGAAATTGGATGATGATGGAAATCAACAATCTATCATCTTCTGGACTAAAATGGTTATGAAGGAAAAGAAAGAATATTCTTACAAATAGTTCATTAAACTGTTTGTACATGTAGCAATAATTCTTCTAAGCAGCACCTCTGAGCCAAGAATTAGTGAAGACATCAGGAGTATTTTAAAGCAATTAGACCAAACAAAAATAAGAGACTGGTATCTATACTAGAATTGCACAGAATTAGGGATATATATATATGTGATATTGCCTCCTATAAGCTCCCAAGACTCCTCCCAATGAGTATTTTTTCTCTAGAATACATCAAGCAAATGCTCAATGCTGATGAAGTCCATTTTGTGTCTGCAAAGAATAAAACACAGTTCAGAATTAAAACACAAATAAGACCTTTCATTTGTAACAACATGACAACAGGGGAGGAAGCAGACAAATTATTAAAGGAAATTCATTCAATTCAGCCTCAACTTCACATGGGTCTATGATCCATTATATACCATCTCTGAGCTAAAGGTAGAAAAAAAACTACACCTTACATCCATACACACATTCCATAAATTAAGAGGTATATGAACCAATTAGAGTGGACTGAAAACACTCTGCAAGAGGCTGAGGAGCAGTTGCTCTCCACTTCAACATCATAGAATCCTGTCCCACAGGAGAAAGCAGGAAAAAGGATGAGGGAAGAAGAGTCACCTTCAGTGACTGAAACTTCCAGCAAAGAATTCAAAATCATGTATAGGAAGAGGACCAAGCTTAATCCCAAAGTGAACCCAAGCAAAGATTCAGAGCAGGAAGTCATCAAAATCACCAAAGAGACACCTACTTCAAAATTTTGTGGTCAAACTACACTCTCTCCTACCACTTTAACACCCTCACAGGATTAGCAACATGCCATTTAGACAAGTACATTTGTCACAGGAGAGAGATAGAAGAACATATTTGACACATTCAGGGAGATCAAGTTGAAGAATGAAGATTTGAAAACTAGCACTTATAATCAATTATGGACGCAAACTTCCAGCTATCAGAGTAGACTGTTGTCAACCTTTGACTCTGAGAAAGGAAAAATGTAGATCACCTTTCTCTATACAAAAATTGCACAGGCCAAGACAACAACAGACTACAAGAATACTACATTTGAATTTGACATCAAAGACATCCATCCCATTGATCAAATGGATATGCACAAGAAAAAAGGTGAAATGATTTCATCTACACTCACTGATACTACTATGAGTTTGTCCAAATTGTATGTTTCCTTAGCCAACATCCAGTCATAGCTCAAGATGGAGAAAATATCTTCTATGGCCAAGGATTCAAGAATTAAGTCTTTGGAAGACTTAGTGGCTAGAGTTGGATATGATCCTTCCAACATCAAAGCTGCAGAAGAGGTAATAAAGAAGAAAAATGCTGACATAGCAGCATTAAGGAAGCAGCTGAAACTACCAGATCCAAAGGACCCTTTGAATAAGGAAATTGAAGAAACAAAATCTCAGAAGTTAGACATGATGAAGCTGATCATGGCGAAGAATTCTTAGTTGATATTGATGGAATCAGAAATAGAGAAGATGATAAAAGAAAAAGGACAGGCTGCTAAGATTTTAGTGGTCCCTTTGGAGGCTGTACCCCTTACAGCCATTCCCACATCCACAACTTCTACAACAAGTACAACATATGGAGCAAAGAAACTAACAAAAGCAGTGCATAATCTGTCAATCCAGATAGAATAAATCAAGAAGCTTAAGGACCAAGTTAAATTGTTTTGTAGGATTAGAAGTCCATAAGTGGAATTTCCCATGCAGCTGAAGCACAAAGAGCACAAAAGCTGATAGAAATATTGCAGAAATCAGAGAGAGAGTCATCCATTGGAAATAGCTTAGGCCAAGTCAAAGAGATAATCTGGACATATATCATTGAGTCCATTAATGAAATCTGGCCCTACATCCAGATTATATTTGAGCAGAAAGAGTTGATAGAGAAAGCCAATAATGCCATCAAAACCATCAAAGAGGAGCTTGGAGACATGCCAACTACTGCCAACAACATCATCAAGCTCTTAAACGCCAAGAACAGATATGAACTGAATGACTTGGGATTTTATGACATGATAGAGACAATTTTAGACGTGAAGAAGGTTCTTACTAAGAAGAACTTGATTGTACAACTGGAAGAAAAATTCCACAACTTAGAGATAACTGTAAATAGATTTTTCAGTAGGATAGAACCTTTAACATAGAAAGGTCTTCCTTCTCTATTTGTAATAAATGATAAGCTGATGAATTGAAAGGATTATGCGAAGACGCTGAATGAGATTGCCAACCACAACTAAATTTTCAAATATCAAAGGCACTATGACAGGGAAACCATTATTGGAGGCATTTAGTCATGACCTTTTCATCCAACATGAGGTAAGCCACATCTTCGTGGTAAAAACTACTTTTGATAAGTATACTGAAGTGGAGGAAATATACATAAAGGTCATTAAATTAACTATCCCAGATGAAGATCGATGGGATAAGTTAAGTGAGATTCAATAGTAAAAATTAAAAAAGAATAGTTAGCTGCAACCAACACATAGGACAACACTACAACCAAAATTACAGCCAGCACAACCTACAAATAGGCCTACTCAACAACTGATTCCTTAAAAGAAGTGCCAGCATGCAAGATCACCCACATCGAGCTTATCTTTTGTCACAGTTAGAGTTTATTATTCGATTTAGGCTAATAATAAACTTTCTGTTGAGACATCATTGATTGTGATAAGTTTTGCAATATTTTAGTATAAATAATTCATTGTTTGATGTATTCTAGGTTGATTTCTAAACATATTTTTCCTACTGCGCAATTATAAATTCCAAGTTTTGCTGGAGCATCAATAATACAAAAAATTCTTTCAGGATTCATGTGATGTAATTACTGGTGAAGTGTTTCTACTGTTTCTGTGTTTTCCACTTTTTTTCCTTTTATCTGTGTATCAGAAATTCTTGATTGTAAAACAGAAAGTGTGATGAATAGGACATGTTATTTAAAAAACCTTATTCTGGCTGCTTTTACAATTTAAATATTTTCTACTGAAGTCAGATTGAAAAATACTTAATTTGTTTTCAGTCTCAACTGAAATTTACTTTTCTGCCATATCCATTATTCATTTAAAAATCTAAAAAGAATCCAGTGAATGTAACCTATCTTTCCTTGTTATAACTCTTTTAAAAATTGATGCAACAACTAGTTTTATATTTTGACTCAATTACCCAATGGGAATATAAATATTTAATTAACCAAATAAATAAAAAATAAACAAACAACCAACTACAGTCATAACTAGCCTAATATATATTCAAAGCAAAGTTAAGTCATACAGAGAGATCCCTCTCTGAAGCTGGTAGGGCTAGATCCCAACTTCCAAAGTGGTTTTGATGTTGTCCTCTGTGTTTATTCTACCAATATTTTAAATTAAAAAAAGATAACAACAATTATGAGTGGAACTTTGGGTGGAGAGGATGCTTTTGTAGCTCTCCTTATTCTGGTCCTAACCTCAGGACTAGCAATCAATAGTTTCCCTTCTCCTTTCTGCAACTTCAACCTTGTAAGCATCACAAAATTGCAACTATTAAAACCATTCTTGAACAAAAATCAAGAAAAACAAGAAAATAACCTTTGCTCTAATACCATCTTGATATAATTTTGATTGTTAGTTTTGCTCTGCTAATATCATCTTTAGATTTATATTAAAAGTGCTTACGTTTGCTTCTTGTACAAGGATTCATTGAAGTGCTTATGATTGATTAACAAGTAAATTTATGGAGATTAAGTTGAATACATGAACATAAAAGCATGGAAACTAAATGCTTAACATCAGCATATAAACATACAACAAACCATGATTATTGAATCAATAACACTTTGTTTTTATGAAGGATTTCACCGCTCTTGGGCTACATCTCCTTGGACCAGCTTCCATGGCATGGGCCTTTGTATGAGCTCAATTGTGAAAATAATTTTGTTTACAGTCTCCTATTGCCTCTGAAAACTGCTCCAATGTGTCCAAAACATCAAATTCTACCAAGAATGACTCCTCCTGAGCCAAAATTGGTCAAAAATTGGCTCAGTTATGGCAAAAACAAATTTCCCTACAATTTCTCCTCCAAATCTGGAAGGACTCCAGAAAATTTCACTATTTTTGTGGATTCCCAAAATCTGGCGTTGCTACTAATTCCACCGCCAACTTAAATGCAATATTAACTAGCAGTTAATGACGACTTAATTATGGATAAGCACATATTAACTACACGTTTATCTGAATGGCATAAACCTGTTTAATTAAAATTTAATCTCGCGGCTTAATGCAATAATCATGGGTTAATTAACATAACACTCCACCATTTGAAATCCGCTCAACCCATGGTTTATGCTGCACAGTCACATGGGAGGGGGCTGGCCCCCTCTGAACCCCTATCATTGGCTTTGACAAAACATAAGTAGCAATGGCGGCCCTTATGGGTTAAGACCCAATAAAGAGCAGGGGTGGTAAGGCAGAGGCGTGGTGCAGGGTAGGTCGTGGCTTCGACCTTGACCCCTACACCAAAGTTTTGTCCAACAATACAACATAAAACCATAAGTCGAAAATTTGGAATATAAATTATTTGTGCCCACATAAATATATCTGCCCACCATAGTTAAAAACCATAGGTTAATCATCATATATCTGCCCATCCGCCTGCAATATGGTTTATACCTTAGGATATATGTAATACATTCGGCCCAATTAGAAGCCACTTGTCCTATGGTTTGAAACCATAGGTTATATAACAATGTCAATTAGAATTCACCTGTCCTATGGTTCGAAACCATAGGTTATATAACAATGTCTTCAACCCATAATATGATATATGCAGAACTTGGTTAAGTGATAATTCAGAAATTTCAACACAATCCAAAGGTTGGATGGGTCCACTAGATGGGGCACATGGCGGCCCATGGCTGCATCCCATGTCCAGCTCTGGTTGGACTATTCCAACTAAAAAAAATTCTCCTTCAACCTTAGGATAGGTGTAAAAAAAATTTCACTTCCAATGTTCACTGACGAATCTGATTGTGACACTAGTAATAGTGTCATTGGGCTAAAAATGAAGAGCATTCCCTGAATATACCTGGAGTGCAAACTTCGTTTCCATGTCATCAACCTGTCACTGTTCTGCAATTTTTTTTACCTGTTTGAGAAAATGGAAAACATGTCATAACTTCCTCATCTGGAGTCATATTTTGATGAAATGAATTGCACCGGATTCCTGGCGACGAGCTCTACGTGATCGTTTTGGTTTAGAGCATTTATGAGAACTTTCATTTTTGAGCTTAATACTGAGCCTTTGATCATGGAGACTCCTGTAGCACAAAACTAGAGGAAGGAGGATGCTACTTCAGGCCAAGTAGTAGATGCTACCATCTATAGGTAGCTTGTGGGTTCACTCATGTACTTGGTGAACACACGACCATATGTATGCTATGCGGTTAACCAACTTATTCAAGCTATGTGTTACCCACCATTTTCTCTCCATGAAAACTCACCATTAGAATGGATCTTTTGCCATCCAATTCTTGTGTTCCAAAAAACTCCCTTGGAAGTCGACAACTTAATCACCTTGAAGAAAGAAAGAGTTATGGGTTATAAGGCCAAAATCCTTCTTTTTAGTGACTTGCACACTTTCCTAGCTCTGCACATGCGTAGTTACTACCATTGGTACCCGCGTAGAACTATGCTCTATCTCACACTATGGACTGCGCACATGACTCAACAAAAATAAAAAAAAATATAAATTTAATTCTAGAATCCCTTCTGGGAAAATATATCCCAAATAAAAGATTCGAGGTCATGCCTATTAGATCCTAACCCCTCCCATCATGGAGCTAACTCCCAATCTTCAAGGAACCCTAATCCAAGCTTAAGTGGAACTCATCCTTTTGATATGGATCTAAAACTTCCTCCTTTTGGCCTATAAATCAACTACATGCTAGAGGGTTGAGGGAGGTTGCTGAAGGTAGACTTATGATGGTAAAATTAGGCTTGAGAGTTATCATCCAAGGAAATGATTGTATACTTATGGGAGGAGCTTCGCATCATCAAGGCAAAGGTTGTAAGGCTCTTCTATATTTATGAATTAATACAATTTATCTTTTTTTCTCAGTACATTGTTTTATGGATCTGATGAATGATTTGTTTTATTCTTAGTTTATCCATTGAAATCATGTTGGCTACTAATCTCCTTGATCATTAGTTTAAATATTTGAATTATTAATGCTACATATGCCTTAGATCCTTTGGTTTTTATGTGTGCAGGTATGTTTCAAGCATTGAGGAGCTGCATCGAAGCATAAAAAGGATCTTCATCAAGAATTTCACAATAAGTTATGGATCTCATTTCCTCTCATTTTAGCTTGATGATTCAAGAAAGATAGATTCAGGGAAAGAGTAGTTTGATTGTCTGCTTGTTACTAGGTTTTGTTGGAAATCTAGGGAGATCGCTCTTGTCTGCAAGAGGGATTAGTCCAATATAACAAATTGGCGACTCCACTGTGGAACATCTTGTTCTCTTTGTTTTTTTTTTATTTTCGATCCTTTTTTGATAGCCTGATCCAAATCTTGTCAAAATAGGTATCCTTTAGATTTTATGATTTGTTTTCTTTTTTTTTTTTAAATATTTTCTCTAAGTTTCTCGTTCTGCGCGATTTCTGCTCAGAAATAGAGCGCAGATCTACATTGTTTTTCTTTAGCAACAGAGTGCATGCACACTGAACTGAACTGTTCACCTGCACACATCCTGGGAATTTTTGACAAAGTAGATTTTACTCTGATCAAAGTCTGTTTTTTTTTTTTTTTGAAATATTTTTTACATTTGTCTTGACCTCAAGTTAATATTTTTGAGTTTGTTTAAGTGTCGTTAAGCAGTCTTTTTGAGAAATCACTCTTTTTCACAAATTAGGGCAGGGTTTCAATTGGTTGCTTGTTGAATGATAAAAAAAGAGATTGATTCTTGTCTCACTGTCTTTTTCGTTGCAAACATACTAGGTTTAGTGAATACTTTTCTTATTTGTGAAAGATATTTTAGAATAGTGAAGTTAGGCTTTTCTCAAAATTTTAGTGTTTTGTGACCGTTTCTTCTTTTGCTGAGTGTAAAACGAAAATAATTTCTTTTTTAGTACTGAAGTTATTCATAAATACACTATAGACATCATTAAATTGGTGGCATTCATTACTACAAATTCATATCAAGGTTTTTATTGATTTTTCCGTACATTTTGAAGAATTGTGAGTGATTTCTTGTAAAAGGACATTTTATGGTTATTTGACTTGTTAAGTGAACTAAAATTTTGATTTAGATTATGTAATTGAATTGTTTCAAAGTGAAATTGGAATTTTGTGGAAAAGAATGTTATTGGAATTTGAGTTTTTTCATTTTATTTGAAAATAAAAAAGATTCTTACTCTCTCGTAACTAGGAATTCATTGAATGAAAAGGTTACAATTTCATATTTGACCGCATTAGAGTTTTTGAGTCTGGTCAGAATATCATTAGTTTCACATCCATCACCTACTGAGTAAACAACAACTTAATAACATAGCGTTGATAAAATTTATTATAATTTTTACATTTTTAGGGATCTTTCCACCTACATAGATCAGGTTGTAGGGCTTTGGAATAGGGGAGCGAATTAACTTTCCAAAGCTATAAACAAATAGTAGAATATTGCAGTAGGGAGTAAATCCATTTATTACAATTTTTCTCTAGGAAGCTCCACTTGCAAGGGAGTCAAGTACAAGATCATAGCAGACCTAGTGAATTGATCGTACCCGCTTCATTGGTTACAGTAGAGTGGTTTGCACTCATTATAAATGGTGTCCAAAGGTACTTGGGAGTCACTTGGAGGTAAACTTGAGATTATCCATGTCGAGGAACTTTCAAGGGGATTTAGCTTTGTTACTCTGCCCTTGCATGTACGTCTGAGTTGTGACTGTCCTCCCAGGTTGAATTGTTGTAATTTGTAACCTTAGTGACCATAGTATTAGAGATATTTACCGAGGTGACAGTGGAGGGAAGGTCTCTACTGTACCTGGAACAAACGTTGACTAGAATCACTTGGACCTTTTGGAGGCCAATATTCACTCGAGATGGCATAAGTGAAGTTACTTTAAACATATTATTTCATTAAGAAGGTTGTCAGGGTAACTAGTTCCACTCGCTCTATCTATATATACTTTTCACCTTGATTTCGGCGATGTTGGATTTCATCACCAACTAGTGATTTCGTTGTGAAAATGTTGTTTGTGTGGTTTGAATCTTAGATTTGTTAGCGTGTGTTATTTGTTTGATTTTACTTTTTAGAGGCCTTAAGTGTAATTTTTTGATATTGTTTGGATTATTAATTAAAGTTCATCATGGCTAACTTACCGAGACATTTGTGGAGAATGCAGGGTAAACCCCCTAAGTATACACTGAGTCAATTGGAAAAAATTAAGGCTAAATGGTCAAAATCAACATGATCTATGATTTCATATAAACTTGAAACATATACCATTATAGAATTTGAAACTGATGTGAATCAACCTCAAGAGTTTGAAACAAACTTAGTGCAATTTGAACCAGTAGTTACTAAAGTTGTTAGATCAAAATATGATATTGGAGAAGTTTTAGATACACAACTAATTGAGCCAGAAATTTCTGAACCTGAGTTTGATTTTTCATAGCCTGAGTCTCCTTCAGATGTTATAGCCCCTACTCCTTTTCTGCATTCACCCAAAGTAAAAATTATTATTACCAATAATATACCTCCCGGTCTCATTAGTATCGAAGATATTAGTGCAGACGAGGAAGAAGAAAGTCTGAGTACTCCAGTTTTTACCGGTGAACATACTGTTTCTCCAAACCTTCTTTTTGCTTCCTTTCGACCAGATCCTTGGTTTTCACACCTTTGAACTTTTTAGGTAAAGGTCTTCCAAATTACCTCACTCCTTATTACTTTGTGCCCAGATTTAATATTCAGGGAATCATTTCTGGAAGTATGCCTACTGATACATCCATGTTTTCAAGCTCTCCAGATTCATTATTATATGGTGGTCCATTAGTTCTTCCTGGACATCAGTCACTTTCTGCGAATTTTTCAGGAGCTTCTCCTTCATCTAAAATTTCTACTATGTCAGTTGGTATATCAACTTCTACCGCCCAAGGTTTTAATTCAGAACAATATATTAATATGGTTTCCAGTAGTGTAGGTAATCCTCAAGTTAATCGAAGATGTGGCTATAATTCGTCTGGGGGGAATCCACCTCCACCTGGAGGGAAACCTTTTTTTGGGTCATATCCTATAGTTGGAGGAAAACTTTTAACTGGAAATGATCAAAACTATGGTGAGATACCTCAAACTAGTTTAGGTCAAATTTTTATGTCACAACCCTTAGTTGGTACTCCTTACCCAGGGATGAATACCCTTTGGAACCCTTCGTTTGTTCAACAACCTTTGCAAGTTGCTCCACAAGTAGCCTTTTATCAACCTATTCAGTCTACTGGATAACCAATTTAGAAAATTCTTATTCAAGGTATTCTGATACAAGTCCATCAGCCTATTCAGGGCATTCCTCAAGTGAATCCACAAATACTTGTTCAATAACCAATTCGGTAGCCTCGTTCGAGCAGTCCACATACTCCTGTCCAATCCGCTGTACAAAAATCTGTTCAAAAACCAAGTACAACTCAAAGCCCCATCCCTGGGGTATCTCAAACTACTGTTCCAATTAACCCTCAAGTATTGATGCAAAAAACTACTCAAGCTATCCCTCATACATCTATATATAAATACCACAAATTCCTTTGGGACAACCTGGTATGGGAACTTTGCAAACACCGTTTCAAGGACAATATTTTCAAGGCCAACCTTTTCAGGGCAATTCTTTCAAGTTTTTTCAAGGCCAACCTTATCAGAGTCAGTTCTTTCAAGGAAAACCTTTACAAAGCCAATCCTTTTAGAGGCAATATTACTTGGGGCATGTTGTGGATCATCTGCATATCCTTTTAATTTTATATTAAAAATACAAAAAAATGTGAAATTGAAAGAAAAGAAAATATGTTAAAGTATTATAGTTTTATACTTTGGCATAAAAAGAAAATGTTTTTAGTTTGATGTATTAAAGTTTAACTGCTTTAAACTTTGTACTAGTGGGTTTTGTATCAAAAGATTAAAGGGCGATCAATTCAATCGGCGAAGAGTGCTAATATTCAAAGTTTGAACCGGCTGATCCAACCCACGGGCACTACCAGCACGATAGTTAACGAAATGGGTGCCTCCACAGTTGACTGGGTTGACTGCGGAGGCAATAGAGATCAACGATGGATATCGACTGCGTGGGTACCAGCCGGAGTTCTCAGCTGTACCCCGAGACCCCCCACAGTGACGTCATATGCCGAATGGAAAACAATTGTGCAGGAGAATAATTCAATCAATTTATGTTCCATTTGAAGCCTAATATGAAGCAGTTTCAGCCAGAGTGTGGAGAATTTACATTTAGGAACTAGCTGTAAATTTGGGGATTGGTTTGTATTTGAAGAATATTCTGAAATAAGGTTGTATGGGGCAAATGTTGAACCTTACAGGCTCCCAACGTTTGTACCAATGAGGCTCTTCACCTTAGAATTTATTAGATAGAGCCTAAATGTTGATCATGTGCACTTTGTTCCTATGAAGAAAGGTCATATGTATAAATTACCTATGAGTGTGGGACCTTTCATAGTTAATATGAGGCAGGCGTTTGAGGAAGTAACAAAATTGTTGGAGGAAACACATATGTGCCGTATTGTATAATTCTGATTTCATAAACAGAAACACCCAAAAATACACTAAGTATTGGGTTAAAACCACGTTTAAACATAGATCGGATTTCAAGCGATTATGAACGCTGAGTTTTATTGTCATCGGGTCCGCAGATCCATATCGCATTACCGAAAGCATTTTCAAAGGGAACATTACCGAAGGTGGAATCAGAATCAGGAATTGAGCGACTGCTCGTCGCCAAAGCGATCGCATCGCAACATCGCCCATCGCATTATCGAAATTTCTGCAGCGCTTAACTTCGCTGATGCGATAATCCTCCATCACATCACGCGATCGCACCACCCTCCAGCGCTTAATTCCTTCTTCCTGTTTTCCGCCGATGCGATCATTGCACCATCGCACATCGCATCACACTTGCCCCTCGCTTCATCGCTCATTGCATATCACGATTTCCTCCGCCCGAAACATTCTCTCTCCTCTTCCACTTGCAATTGTGATTCCCGTGGCCCACCATTTCTATTTCCATTCTTTTCAAAGGAAAAAGGGTTTTTCTCCGTGAATGAGGCATATTCATTTGGTTTGTTAAAAGGGTTTTCTTCAGCAAAAGGAAAAGGTGCTCTTGAAGGCCGTGAGCAAGAGTAAAGACAAAAATCACTTCGACACCAGCCCATGAAAGGTAGCAAACAAAGGTGAAATAAGTTCAGTGAATACAAGCATTCAAACTCCTGTTATAACTAAGAAAGACAAATCGGTTGATCAAGGAAAAGAAGCCACGTCATCGACAATTCCTATAGATTAGGATACTTACTTTATGTCATTTTCTGAAAACAATGTCATTGTAAAAATACTTTTTCAAGGCATGTAATAGACAACCTTCGAAGTCATGAAGTATTTTTGGTAGTTAGAATTGGTTACAACAATTCCAAATTGTTTTTTACCGTATTTAATGTAATTTTCAAGAGGAAGGAATTCCGAGTTTTTGGACCTTCAAAGCCTAATTTTTGGACTCAGAGATTGACAAGTTAGTGAATGAGTATGCAAGTTTCTATCATTTTGTTAGTGTTTAAATGTATTCTCA
This sequence comes from Pinus albicaulis, assembly GCA_034641835.2. Classification (NCBI taxonomy): domain Eukaryota; kingdom Viridiplantae; phylum Streptophyta; class Pinopsida; order Pinales; family Pinaceae; genus Pinus; species Pinus albicaulis. The sequence continues at coordinate 1,176,698,466 of CM076574.1, read as the reverse complement.
GTTTACGTTATGTTTTTCCATCTATGAATGAAACAGAGTTATGAGCAGCCGGCCTCTTTATACTTATGTATTTCAGAGTTAAAAAACCTTAATTTGCGCAACCTCTGTTTTAACTAATTCTTCATATAATTCTTCTGGATTTTGAAATGTTATTTTCTGTATAAAATAACATATCAGTTTGAAGTTCTCCCTTCTATTTCTTTTGATTATTTCTTTCAACATTGGCTAAAGATAACATTGCAGAATGTTCATATATTTGATAATTAAGGGTTTGATATTTAATATTTGAGGGTTGATAAGACATAGACAAATATATACATTCGTGACATAATCAGTTAGATGTCTTAAGCACTGATTCCTTATCACATCTAAGGGATTGTCTCTTAAGGTACAACATTAGTTGGCGCCGTTGCCGGGGACCGAAGATTCTAAGTTTTCCCTAGGTTTTGTTCATATTTCCTCTGGTTGTTAAGAGAGGAGGAAATACTAAGCTGTGCTTCTTTAAAATAATTCTGGCTCCTAAGAAGCCTCACACGAGTTCAGATACATCTCAGCAAAAAGCTCCTATTTTTTCTGATCCAGAAAAGCTAGTTTCAAAGAAGGGCCAGAAAACAAAAATATTTTCTACACCTGATTCCACACTGCTTGCACCAGGCAGCAATTCACATACATTTTTCGTCCAAGGATATTTCTCGGAAACTCATTTTCCCGGAAAAAGAATCCTCACCTTCACCCATTCATTTCCAAGAACCAATGTTAGAAGAATAATCTTTTGAGTTTGTATCATTTCCTCTTACAGAAACTCAACCTCATACAGTTTCTAGTTCTTCTGCTATTGTTCATACTCCTACCCCTATATCAGTTGTTCCACCCTATTCATTCACATCTACAACTGGTATCCATTTTACCCTCGCTAAAGGAGCAGTCAATCAGGGCATAAACATGGCAGCCCTCGCTTTCTTGATGAATAGATATGCACCATTAAATCTACCCCAAACAATGAATGCAATGCCTCGGGAGTATCTCAAGTTGCTCCCTAGATTTACTGGTGAAGATGAAATAACTGCAGAACAACACTTGCTCTTGTTCTGCACATTTTCTGAAAATTTTAATGTAGAACATCTTGATGTGGTAATGAGACTTTTTGTACAGTCTCTAAGTGGAGAGGCAAGAAAATGGTTTAAAGGAGTACCTAATGGTTCAATCAATGATTGGGATGAATTAGAAAGACAATTCATCCAGAGATGGGGTGAGAAAAGAGACCATGGTTATTCTTTAGCAGAATTTAATGCTATAAAGAAAAAATCAAATGAAAGTATGAGTGATTTTGTCAAAATATTTAATAAGTTGTATAATAGTTTGCCTGTGGAAATGAAACCTCCTCCTATTGGAGCAAGGGTTGTTTTTGCTAGAGCATTTGAGCCGGATTTTAGTTTTACATTGAGAGAAAGAAGATCCCCCACTCTTGAACATATTCAAACTGATGCCTTAGAGATTGAGGCAAATATGTCTGTTGCTGGGAAAGTTAAAGATAAAGAAGGAGCCTCATCTCAAGATCAAAGGATAGATGATATGAAAAAGGTCATTAAAAATTTGTCAAATAAACTGGTAAAGATGGAAATAGACAACAATAAACCTGCAAACAAAACAGAGGGGTTTTTAATCCCCAGTTCAGAAAACAGCCCCTGCAGATTTTGCAAAGAGAAAGAAAGGATCAAGATCAAGTGTAAGCACCTTTATATATAGAGGAAGCACCATCACGTTCTGTTGATGATAATGAAAAGGAAGATGAAGATCAAATTTCTGCTTTTTATATGGAGGATGGTGAATCAGAAGAAGAAATTGAAAAAGAATATGAAGAGGAAAGTAAAGAAATTGATATTTCATTTGATCAGGAAGAAATGGATGATTATTGCAAACAATTTACTGATTTTATGCAGGCAGAGTTGCATAAGAAATATGATTTGAGGTCAAAAAAGAGGTTGATAACTCAGGATGATGAAGGAGAAGAATCAGAATCAGTACCTACTCCAATGGTGACTCCACTACAGAAGAACCAAATTAAAAAATCAGACAAGGGGAAACAACCCATGAATCAAGAAAAAGAAAAAGAAAAAAAGCAATCTAAAACTTCTCAAATGAAATCCAATGACCCTAATATTTTGGAGAAAATTGTTATTGTTCCTGATCAACATGAAAATTCAAATAAAAATCAAGAAGAGCTTGAGAAAGTTACAAAACAGAATGAAATCTTTAGTTTTTCTAAAGAATTAGAAAAAGTAAAAATTCAAGTGCCACTTTTTGAGTTGGTCAAAACACCTGGTTATAAGAAGGAAATTGCAGAGTTTATTAATTTATCTCAGTCTGATGAAGTGGGTGATATAGTGAATCTGCAAGAAGAGAAACCAGTGGTTACTTTTGGAACTCTTGTTGAAGAGGTAGATTCTTCTGTTCTACCTTTTTATATATCAGTTCTGTTGCATGATTTCATTTTACATAATTGTACGCTAGATTCTGGTGCATCACATAATCTAATGCCACTGTCTGTGATGAAAGAGTTAAATTTGCAAATTACCAAGCCATATAGATACCTTTATTCCTTTGATTCAAAAAGGGTGAAGTGTGTCGTTCTTATCAAAGATATGGTTTTTTCCTTAGCTCAAATTCCAGCTAAGAGTATTATGATGGATGTGGTAGTAGCAGATATTCCAGCTAGATTTGGTGTGTTGTTGTCCAGATCTTGGGGGGAAAAACTTGGAGGGGTTTTGAAATTAGATTTCACATATGCCATCATTGCTGTTTTTAATGGGGAGGAAAGGAGGTTATACTGAGAAACCAGATTTTTGAAGACTACTACCAAAAAAGATGCAGGTAATTCCCCCATTTATGGTCAAGAGAAGGAGGGTCTCTCATGTTTCATGCTGCATGAAGATGCAGAATTTGCTGAAGATTCACAAAAGCAGCTCCCTTCAGCCATTGTACATAAGGAGCTGCATTCAAATAAAATTTGGAAGTGTTATTTTGATGGAGCATTCTCTAAGGAGGGCACCAGCACTGGATTTATATTTGTATCACTTGAAGGTAACCTTGTACCTTTTTCTTTCAAACTGGAATTCAAATCCACTAATAATGTAGCTGAATATGAAGCATTGATTTTAAGTCTGCAAACAGCTAAACAGATGGGAATTCAGTCTATCTTTGTTTTTTGTGATTCTGATTTGATCATAAGGCAAATTAAGAACTGGTGTCAGACTAAGCATCCCATATTGAGGTCCTAAAGAAATGAGGTATAAGATCTAGTTGAAAATTATTTTGAGGCCTTTAATTTACAGTTTATTCCAAGAGAAGAGAACAAAATGACAGATTCATTGGCAGTCGTAGCCAGTACATTAAAACGACCAATTAATCCAAGGTTGAGATATGAAATTGAGTTGAGACACAGGCCTTCAATTCCCGATAATGTAAAGCATTGGCAGGTCTTTTGAGGATGATGAGCAGATTAATCAGTTCTTGACGATGATTTTAAATTTTGAAGACAGTCAAATTGATTGAGAAGTGGATGAAAGTGATCAAGGTGAGATGTCTAAAAATCTGAAGCAGACGATTGGAGACCAGAAGATAATTAAGTTGAAAGATAATAATTTTCCCAGAGGTTTGGTACCTCTTGAAAGACTGTTTGATGCTAACGATGTGGCAGTAAACCATAAAAAGGTATCCCAAGAGGGAGAAATGGAGGATTTTAATTTAGGAACTCAACATGAGCCTAAAATAGTCAAACTGTTCAAAGGAGTTCCAAAGGAATACAAAGAGAGGTATGTAGATCTTTTCAAGCAGTTTACGGATGTATTTGCATGGTCATATGAAGATTTGAAAACTTATGATAAAAGTATTATTCAACATAAAATTCCATTTAAAGATGGGATTAAGCCTCATAGACAGAAGCTTAGACAAATTAACCCATTATTGCTGGCTCCAATTGAAAAAGAGGTAAAGAAACTTTTACAAGAAAATATTATAGTTCCTCTAGGATATTCAGATTGGGTTTCCAATCTTGTACCGGTCAGGAAGAAAAATGGAGAGATAAGGTTATGTGTAGATTTCATAAACTTGAATAGAGCTTCACTAAGGATAATTATCCTTTGCCAAAGATAGAATTTGTCTTGCAGAAAGTAACTAGCGCATACAGGTTATCCATGGTTGATGGTTTTTCCAAGTATAATCAGGTTGCTTTGGAGAAGGAAGATCAAAAGAAAACTGCTTTCACTACATCCTGGGGAACATTCATGTATGCTAGGATGCCATTCGGCCTCATGAATGCAAGAGCTACTTTCCAAAGGGAAATGGATATTGCGTTTGTAGGGGACAAATTTGTAGTTATTTATCTTGATGATGTTACAATTTTTTCAAGTTCTGATGATGAACACCTACAACATTTGGAGAAAGCCTTTTTAAAATGTAGGAAATATGGATTATCATTGAATCCTAAAAAATCCTTGTTTGCTCTAGAAGAAGTAAAATTGCTGGGCCATATAGTTTCAAAGCAAGGAGTGAAGATTGATCCAGCAAGGGTTGAAGCCATACAAAAAATTCCACTGCCTCGAAGTAAGAAGGATATTCAAATATTTCTTGGAAAAATCAATTTTCTGAGGAGATTTGTTCCAAATTATGCTGAGATTGTCAGGAAAATAATGGATATGTTGAAAAAGGATGCTGAAGTAAAGTGGGACAAAGATGCAAGGGAATCTTTTGGAAGAATTAAAGAAGCTCTCCAAGAAGCTCTTGTTTTAATCAGTCCAGATTACTTGAAGCCATTTCAAGTTTTCTCATTTGCATTTTCCTCTACAATTGCTGCTATGTTACTACAAAAAAATGAAGAAGGAAGTGAGCAGCCTGCAGCGTTTTTTAGCAAAGTGATTCGAGATGCAGAATTGAAGTATAATATCTTGGAGAAATAAGTATATGCTCTGGTTAAATCATTAAAGCCTTTCAGAACTTATATACTTCATTCTCAAATTGTAGCATATGTGCCTAATTCTGCTGTAAAGGATGTATTAGTACAAAGTGATGTTGAAGGGAAAAGAGGGAAATGGATTGCTAAAATCCAAGAATACGATTTGGATATCAAACCAACAAAGCTAGTCAAAGGACTAGGACTGGCTAAATTGTTAACATAATCTAATTTCCAAGCTTTGGGAATCAATTTACTTGCACTTGTAGAATAAGTCACTGAAGAATCAAATCACATTCAGACAAGAGCAACAATTAAATATAAATTCCTCTGTTCAAACTGGTACAAAGATATTATTCATTATTTGTGTTTCCTTTCTTGTCCACCTTCAATTAACAGAGCTAGGTACAGAGCCTTGAAACTTAAATCTCAGCCTTATGTTATAAATGAAACTAAGTTGTATTGGAAAGATCCTGTTGGTGTGTTGCTGTTATGTCTAACAGAAGAGGAAACCATAGAAGTGATTAAAGAGTATCATGAGTGCTTATGTGGAGGTCATTACAGTTGGAAAGTAACTGCTCATAATATTCTTAAATCAGGTTTTTATTGGCCCTATTCATTTGCGGACGTATACAAGACTGTTAGAAATTGTCAAAAATTCCAGTTGTTTGCAGAAAAGAAAAGGTTAGGTCCTTTACCTCTTCTCCCTCTTTTTGTTGAAGAACCTTTCAGACAATGGAGATTGGATTTCATTGGGGAAATAAATCCACCATCAAGTGGGAAATTTAAATGGATTTTGACTACAAATGATTATTTTACAAAATGGGTAGAGGCAGTCCCTTCCAGAAAAGCAAATGATTTGGTTGTAATGAAATTTTTGGAGGAAAATATTTTCAGCAGATTTGGATGTCCAGTGAAGATTGTGACAGATAACGCTCAAGTCTTCAACTCAGTCAAGTTTATAAACTTTTGTCAAACTTATAATGTGATATTGTCCCATTCTACAACATATCACCCTCAAGGAAATGGATTAGTAGAATCCTCTGATAAAACGTTGGTGAAAATCTTGAAGAACACAATAAATGAGAACCAAAAGAATTGGGATTCAAAGCTAGTTTTCGCTTTGTGGGCAGTGAGGATGACTACTAGGAGATCCAATGGTAAGTCACCTTATCAATTACTATATGGTACCCAAGCATTGTTTCCCACTCAGTTAGTAAGGCCAGTAATATCTTTTCTTCAAGATGCTCAAGAGGAACCTAATGCCTTGATTAGAAGAATGAATAGAGTGATGGAATTGAGTGAAAACATAAATAAGGTTAGAGAAAATTTGGTCACTTATCAGGAGAAAATGAAGTCCATTTTCGATAGAAAAGAAAAATAAATCGTGTTTCAAAATGGAGATCTAGTACTAAAATGGGATATAAGAAGAGAGGATAAAGGGAAGCATGGAAAATTTGATCCTTTATGGTATGGTCCATATAAAATAATTGAAGCCAGAACAAATAACACTTTCATGTTGGAAAGTCTTGACGGAGAAGCAGTAGAACTGCCTGTGAATGGGCAGTATTTGAAACACTATTTTCAGCACTAGAAGCAGTCATTTCATCATTGTACATATCCGGTTTCTCATCATTGTATATTTTTCATCAAGCAATTTTTGACTCCATGCCCGAAGTGAAGGCACTGATCTGCAGGTTCTTAGTGTTTCGTGGGAAAAAACACTATCCCCAGGTGGAGCCAGATGTTGTGGATCATCTGCATATCCTTTTAATTTTATGTTAAAAATACAAAAAAGTTTGAAATTGAAAGAAAAGAAAATATGTTAAAGTATTATAGTTTTATACTTTGGCATAAAAAGAAAATGTTTTTAGTTTGATGTATTAAAGTTTAACTGTTTTAAACTTTGTACAAGTGGGTTTTGTATCAAAAGATTAAAGGCCGATCAATTCAATCAGTGGAGAGTGCTAATATTCAAAGTTTGAACCAGACGACCCAACCTGTGGGCACTACCAGCACAATAGTTAACTAAATGGGTGCCTCCGCAGTTGACTGGGTTGACTGCGAAGGAAATAGAGATCAACGGTGGATATCGATTGCGGGGGCACCAGCTGGAGTTCTCAGCCGTACCTCGAGACCCCCCGTAGTGACGTCATATGCCGAATGGAAAATAGTTGTGCAGGATAAGAATTCAATCAATTTATGTTCCATTTGAAGCCTGATATGAAGTAGTTTCAGCGAGAGTGTGGAGAATTTACTTTTAGGAACTAGCTGTAAATTTGGGGATTGGTTTGTATTTGAAGAATATTCTGAAATAAGGTTGTATGGAGCAAATGTTGAACCTTACAGGCTCCCAACGTTTGTACCAATGAGGCTCTTCGCCTTAGAATTTATCGGATAGAGCCTGAATGTTGATCATGTGCACTTTGTTCCTATGAAGAAAGGTCATATGTATAAATTACCTATGAGTGTGGGACCTTTCATAGTTAATATGAGGCAGGCGTTTGAGGAAGTAACAAATTTGTTGGAGGAAACACATATGTGCCGTATTGTATCATTCTGATTTCATAAACAGAAACACCCAAAAATACACTAAGTATTGGGTTAAAACCACGTTTAAACAGAGATCGGATTTCAAGCAATTATGAACGCTGAATTTTATTGTCATCGGGTTCGCAGATCCATATCGCATCGCCGAAAGCGTTTTCAAAGGGAACATCGCCGAAGGCAGAATCAGAATCAGGAATTGAGTGACTGCTCGTCGCCGATGCGATCGCATCGCAACATCGCCCATCGCATTATCAAAATTTCTGCAGCGCTTAAATCCGCCATCCATCTTCTGCCGATGCGATAATCCTCCATCACATCGCACGATCGCACCACCCTCTGGCGCTTAATCCCTTCTTCATGTTTTCTGCCGATGCGATCATCGCACCATCGCGCATTGCATCACACTCACCCCTTGCTTCATTGCTCATCACATATCGCGATTTCCTCCACCCGAAACATTCCCACTCCTCTTCTGCTTGCGATTGCGATTCCCGTGGCCCACCATTTCTCTTTCTGTTCTTTCTAAAGGAAAAAGGCTTTTTCTCTATGAATGAGGCATATTCGTTTGGTTTGTTAAAAGGGTTTTCTTCAGAAAAAGGAAAAGGTGCTCTTGAAGGCCGTGAGCAAGAGTAAAGACATAAATCACTTCGGCACCAGCCCATGAAAGGTAGCAAACAAAGGTGAAATAAGTTTAGTGAATACAAACATTCAAACTCCTGTTATAACTAAGAAAGACAAATCAGTTGATCAAGGAAAAGAAGCCACGTCATCAACAATTCCTATAGATTAGGTTACTTACTTTATGTTATTTTCTAAAGACAATGTAATTGTAAAAAGACATTTCCAAGGCATGTAATAGATAGCCTTTGAAGTCATGAAGTAGTTTTGGTAGTTAGAATTGGTTACAGTAGTTCCAAACTGTTTTTTACCGTATCTAATGTAATTTTCAAGAGGAAGGAAGGTTCCAAGTTTTTGGACCTTCAAAGCCTAATTTTTGGACTCAGAGATTGACAAGTTAGTTAATGAGTATGCAAGTTTCTATAATTTTGTTAATGTTGAAATGTATTCTTGGTTTACGTTATGTTTTTCCATATATGAATGAAACATAGTTATGAGCAGTTTACCTTTTTATACTTATGTATTTCAGAGTTAAAAAACCTTAATTTGCGCTCCTCTGTTTTAACTATTTCTTCATATACTTCTTCTGGATTTTGAAATGGTATTTTCTGTATAAAACAACATATCAGTTTGAAGTTATCCCTTATGTTTCTTCTGATTCTTTTGTTCAAAATTGGCTAAAGATAGCATTGTAGAATGTTCATATATTTGATATTTAAGGGTTTTATCTTTAATATTTGAGGGTTGATAAGACAGAGACAAATATATACATTCGTGACATAATAAGATAGATGTCTTAAGAACTGATTCCTTATCATAGCTAAGGGATTGTCTCTTAAGGTACAATAGGGAAAATGGGACAAAATCCGCCTTTCCAGAGTAAACCATACCCTGGTCATACTTATCAAATTTTGTCTCAACCACAGTTTGGTACGGCTAAACCTGGTTATCCTCAAGGAATGCAAATCCCAACTGCACATGCTTTCCTAGGATATTCCGGATATCCTCTTCCAGGTACTGGACTTACTCCGCAAGGCAATCAATTTTCACAATATGATCCCAATCGACAATTACTGTTCATTGCAACTTTAGATTTACTGGATTTGTCTCAGATAATAAATGATCCTATTTACTACTTCCCGTTTTGGCCGACAGTTCCTACTAAGTTTCCCAGTGACATTCCAAAATTTGAAGGGAAATCAGGAGAAGACCCATAAAACCATGTCATGACAAATTCATTGATCGATGATTCCATTAGATTGTGACCTTTCCAACAAGCTTTAACCAGTTCAACAACAAAATGGTACATTGAGCTACACAGAGCCTCTTTTCATAAATTAAATGCCTTAGCCACTACTTTCTTAACACATTTTAAGTTACCAATAAGTTATGATACGGGTACCGAACTTTTGAAAATTTTGAAACAATCCTCGTCTACTCACATTTTTTATCATATACATGAATGGAGACGTAGACCTCGTCTAGTTAAGGTTTTCATTCCAGATCAAATTTTGGCAGAATAGTTTAAAAAATATTTGCTTCTGGTAATTACTGAAGATGTGGCCAAGGGAGGTGTTGTAACTGAAGATAAGGTTATTGCTCGTGCCCAATACCTATACCTTTTTTACACACAATCTGTCACTTTGCATGATAAAATTCTGTATTTGCCTCGCCCTAGTCAAATAATCTCAACTCCTATAAGATCTCACACTGCTGATGGTGTAATTGGTTTTTTTATCCAATCAAAGAGTAAGAAGAAAGTTTCCATATCTACTACGATTGTGACTTTACCAGATTCACCCAAAATAAATCCTTCTCTCGAAATTAATTATGAGATTAATTTCGTAGATTAATCTACTGGAAAGAATAAATTGACTAGAGGTAAAAATAAAGGAAAAGGTAAATAAAAACAAAATGCTTCTCCAAAAGAGAAATCAGATAAAACCAAACCATCTGATGAAAATAAAAAGCCTCGTTATCCTTGTCTAATTTGTGATGAAGATAATTACACCAAGGAGTGCCCTCATCACGCTAAGGTTATTAAATTCATTAAAGGTTCATTCACCCCTACTATTTTGAAGGATCCATTCCCTTATCAAGACAATAAAATGGTTTCACACAACCCTTCCTCTTCTTCCACATTGATGGATATCATGATGATGTCCTCACAAGTTATGGTAGCCACAAGATCTAAGGATTACAGATCTAAGGGTCCTATTGTAAATGGAAACGATACTGGTTCGCCCAGTAAATATTCCACATCAATTCCTCATCCTTCTGAACCATTACAGATTGAAAAAACTTATTTTGACATGGTGATTCGAAAACCTCCTAAAGGTGTTCTTTGAAATTCAACTTTCAATCCTCATGCGCGAGCTACTTATAATTACAACATGTTTGAAGATCTGGCTATGTCACCTTCAACAATGTTGACCCTTGAAGTGCTGCAGACTTGTACAAAACAAAGGGATTTTCTATTATTAGCAATAGGATTGATTGATCCCAAAATTATAATCTCATTGTCTTTGATCTTGAGAGTTATGTACCTATACTTATGCATCATCTGGGATTCCAAATACCAGTTTTCGTCAAAACTAAACAGTCTTTCACAGGGTAATTAATGAAGGAGATTCGACATGTATCATGTCTATTGCTTGTTGGAAAGCCTTGGGTTATCAAACCATCCATCAGTCTCCCACAAATTTTAAATCCTTTGATGGAAGAGGTTTTTGTCCATATGGAATTTTAAATGATCTACCTATAGAGTTAGAAGGTAAAATGGTTGAAATTGAAGTTGAAGTCGTTGATGCTCAAATTGATTATAAAATTTTACTGGGACGAAGTTGGTCCTATGATATGTCAGTAGTAATCTCGTCATTTTTTCATATGATAATGTTTCCCCATGATCTAGGTGGCTCCAGACACCCTCAGGAGACCAAGAGGGCTGATGATAGGTCAAAATTCAAAGTGGTAGGATGGCTCTCGAACTAGGTTCAAATTTAAGTACTCGTTGCCTTGATTCCAACGGTGTGAACGGATCTCCAATATAAGCCCGTATGGAGAAGTTAGAGTGAGTCAAATTTTTGGTCAAAGTTGGGAAGGTTTTAGTGTCCCACAAATTCATTGTCAATCGGCAGGGAATCCAGCTCCCGAAAATGGGCGAAATTGTGGCCTCGTTAATTTTCCCAATGACCGTTATTTTCGAAAAAAACTAAAAATGACCAGTTCCATTTTTAAAAATAAAAAAAAAATATAAAAAAGGATGGTGGCAGGCGACCACCCTTGCCACCTCGCGAAATATCATTAAAACATATATTTAATAAAATTTTAAATGTTTTGACGGGTTGTTACCCCGAACGAAACTTGTGGCCCAACCACCGTAACCATATATAGGTTGAGATTTAAGGGGTCAGGTCGAAGCCGCATGGAGCAGACCCCTCCCACCAGAAACCTTTATTAAAACAAATGACCACATCATATGTAAATATATGTGGACCAATTATATAGGCCGACGGGAATCGAACCCGCCTGACCACGAAGGCCGGCCCGCTCCACGGGTGGTCCAACCCAAATGCAACACAACATAACCACCACCCCAAACAATATGCAATGGTGGAACCAAGTTTTAAAATGTGCCAAACCAAATTAAAATGGAATTCTAAACAACGACCAATTTAAACCAACACCCAAAACAATTCAACGAATATGTGCCAATAAAAACATATACACGGAAATAGGTGGGGTCGGTGGGGTTGGAATCCCCGACCTCTGCCTCGTCAACTCCGCCCATAACCAACACGCCAAAGAACCTCTTGGTAAACTCCAACCACCAAACCTTATATGAACCCTCATCGTAGATGCACCCAGGAAAAGAGGAGAGTGCGAAGTTTGAGACATACATATATTTTTTTATTTGCAGGTGGAACCACGAGCCATGGAGGCAACAAAACCATGCCCTAGGGAATCTTGAGGGAATAAAAAAGATTCCTTGAGGCCTAGAACTTGCAGGAGTCCATTTTCAACAAATTTATGTCGATTTTTCACCTCTTGACGACAGGAATCTGATGGTGATGTCCATTTCAGCAGCAAAGCTTCCCATTTTTGGCCATTTTCCAGATTGGAGTGACGGTGTCCAATTCGCAAGTGTGGATAGTCGATTCTATGCTCCTTGACGCCACGAATTCAATGGTGCAACTAGATTCAGTAGCTGAGCGTCCGCTTCTTTAGCCAACTTCAGGGGTTGAGGTATATGTAGTTAGATCATGTGCCTCTTTTTGCTGTGAGATGTCTTATGATTTCTAGATCTTTGCTTGACGTATGTTGAGGGATCTTTTTTTTTCTTCATGTGATATTATGTCATGCTGATAGGAGGTCCATTGTGAGTGAGAGTTCCTGTAGTGGAACGTCTCGTGGAGAGACAAGCCACTCATGTTGAGGGAAAATCCTTGTATGAGAGAGAACACCATCCATGTACATCTTCCCATTTACAACACTATATGAAGCGGCCTACCCCATTTTGACACTGGGCCTGGAGACGTAGCCCACACTAGGTGAACTATGTTATCAATGTCTCATGTTTTTATGTTGTTGATGGTTGTCTTGTTCCCCTTCTTTCACATGTGTTATTTTATGCTCTTTTAAAATACAATTATAACAACATCACATAAGTAAAATATCGTGGGTAGATTCGGTAGCTGACGAACCTAGATCAAGTGGTATCAGAGCGGTCTTATTGCTAATGTGAATTGCGAGTGTGAACAAAAATTGAACATGCAGCAATGGAGGATGGAAAATACATGTACGAGGCCATGCTAAGCATGTCCAAAATGGTGGACATGATGTATGAAGCTCATGAAAGACGGGAGAAAGAAGAAGAAGAAAGCGATGCTTCATCCACTTCTTGAAGTGAATATTCATTACCCTCACCATATTATCATCATTCAAATGAGGAGATCAACCATGGCCTTCAAGAAGATAACGCTGAATTGAAAGTACTTCTATGAGAGGAGAAAGAGGATAAGAGGAGAGTGCAGCTTAAGTTGCAATCCGCAGAGGCAGTCTTGGAAGAATTGAAGCGCAACGATTAGAGCCTTCAAGAAAAGGATGCTAAATTAAGGAGGCTTATACAAGAAGAGAAAGAAGAGAGAAAGAAGAGAAGCAGAGACTACAAATTCAACTACAAAACACAGAGGAGGCCTTGGAGGAGTTGAAGCACAATAAAGGCTTGAAGAAGCCATCATCACCTGTCGTTGAATCGACATCTGAGGTAAACAATGTTGATGTTTATTCAGTTTCATCTTCACATGCTATCATTTCTGTGGGAAATGTGGAGATACCCCTTATAGGAACTGGCATGACACTCCTCACCAAGATGGGATATAAAGGAGGAGGACTTGGTGTTAATGGCCAAGGCATGATTCAACCATTGGAGGTTGTGCAGAGACCTCGATTCACAGGTGTGGGATACACTGAAGGACAATGCTCGAAGGTGTTAGAAACTTCCAATGCATGGTTGAAACGGAGAATGATGGAAACACTTTGCCATCATCCTATGACAACGCACATTGCAGAGAAAGAGCTGAGATAAGCTCTTGTCACCATGATCGCACCAGAGACAACCAAGAAAGGTATAACAAGTCTTGATATTCTAGTGTTCATTTTGATTACAAGCATGTCGCTAATAATGAACATAAAACATAGCGTCGAAAAACATGTAGTTTTTGTGGATTACATAACCATGTGTTTGCTAAGTGTTGGAAAATAATGACAACACAAAAGAGGATGAGGCGTGAAAGGCCTTCTCCACCACAGGAAAAGAAGAAGGTAAAGTAGGTTTGGAGAAAGAAGACTCATTGCAGTTATTGCGACAAAAGTGACCATCAAAAAGCCATGTGTTGGAGGCTCCATCCAGAGCAATGCCTTAAGGACAAAGCGTCAGTGCAGGAACCAGTTGAAACAACTGTTCGACAAGAGAATGTGCCATAGAGCGATGACCCATTCACTTTGATAAGTGAGAGATGGTTTTTCTAGGTTTGGTACTGTGTCGTGGACTTACTTTGTAAATCATATGTTGCAATTTAAAATGTAAAAGTGATGATGTGTTTTCCATCACTTATGAAGCAACAATGATATTTTTGGCCTTGTATTGATAGCTGGGGTATTGATTCCATTTGATGTAAACTTGACCACTGAGTACGTGTTATAAACTCGTGGCAGGTATGTGATGCTTGGGTCATAATTGGTCATGTAGTTTTCAGAAGAATGTACTACAGGTTTGCAGAGGATGCAGGTGTCGGCTCATCGCTTATGGCTCCGAAGGACAAAGGTGAAGGAGAATGAAGGGTGACATTTCAGGACACGTGTGGTGCAGACAAGGTACAAAGTAGTTGCAGATTATGTTCATGCTTTTTGTGGACAAAAAGCTCCTAAGTGGGGGGGATTTATCCAGGTGGCTCCAGACACCCTCAGGAGACCAAGATCGTTGATGATAGGTAAAAATTCAAAGTGGTCGGATGGATCTCTAACTGGGCTCATATTGAAGTATGCGTCGCCCTGATTCCAACGGTGCAAACAGATCTCCAATCCGAGCCTGTATGGAGAATTTAGAGTGAGTCAAAGTTTTGGTTAAAGTTGGGTAGTGGGCCACGTTTAAGTGTCCCACAAATTCACCGTCAACTAGCAAGGAACCCAGCTCCCGAAAATAGGTGAAATTATGGCCTTGTTAATTTTCCCAATGACCGTTATTTTCAAAAAATTCGAAAATGACTAGTTCCCTTTTAAAAAATAAAAAAATATATAAAAAAAGGGGGGTGGCAGGCCACCACCCTCTCCACCCCATGGAATATCATTATAACATATATTTAATAAAATTTTAAATGGTTCGGCGGGCCGTGACCCCCATCGAAACCCGTGTCCCAACCACCGTAACCATATATAGGTTGAGAGTTAAGGGGTCGGGTCGGGGCCGTGTGGAGCGGACCCCGCCCACCCAAACCTTTATTAAAACAAACGACCACAACATATGTAAATATATGCGAACCAATTATATGGGCCGGTGGGAATCGAACCCGCCTAGCCACGAAGTCTGGCCCGCTCCACGGGCAGCCCAATCCAAATGCAACACGACATAACCACCGCTGCAAACAATATGCAACAGTGGAACCAAGTTTTAAAACGCACCAACCCAAAATTAAAATAGAATTCTAAACAATGATTAGTTTAAATCAACACCAAAAACAATTCAACTGATATGTGCTAATAAAAACAGATATGTGGAAATAGGTGGGGTCAGTGGGGTTGGAACCCCCAACCTCCGGCTCGTCAACTTCGTCCATAACCAACACGCCAAAGCACCTCTTGGTAAACTCCACCCACCAAACCTTATATGAACCCTCATCGTAGATGCACCCAAGAAGATAGGAGAGTGCAAAGTTCGAGACAGACATATATTTTTTATTTGCAGGTGGAACCTCGAGCCATGGAGGTAGCAAAACCATGCCCCAAGGAATCTTGAGGGCATCAAAAATATTCCTTGAGGCCCAGAACTTGCAAGAGTTCATTTTCGACAAATGTTATGTCAATTTTGCACCTCTCCGCGACAAGAATTCGATGGAGATGTCTATTTCAACATAAAATCTTCCCATTTTTTGGCCATTTTCCAGATTGGAGTGACGATGTCCAATTCTCAAGTGTGAACAGTTGATTCTATGCCCCTCGACGCCAATAATTCAATGGTGCAACCAGATTTAGTAGCTGAGCATCCACATCTTCAGCCAACTTCAGGGGTTGAGGTATATGCATTTTGATCATGTGCCTCTTTTTTCTGTGAGATTTATTATGATTTCTAGATCCTTGCTTGATGCATGTTGAGGGATCTTATTTTTGCTTCATGTGAGATTATGTCATGCTGATAGGAGGTCCATTGTGAGTGAGAGTTCTATAGTGGAACGTCTCGTGGAGAGACAAGCCACTCATGGTTAGGGCACATCCTTCTATGACAAAGAACATTATCCATGTACATCTTCCCATTTCCAGCACTATATGAAGTGACCTACCCCATTTTGACACCGGGCTCAGAGACAGCCCACACTGGGTGAACTCTGTTATCAACGTCTCATGTTTTCATGTTGCGGATGGTTGCTTTATTCTCCTTCTTTACAACATGAACATGTGTTATTTTATGCTCTTTTAAAATACAATTCTATCAACATCACATAAGTAAAAGATCATGGGTAAATCCAGTAGCTGATGAACACAGATCACCCCATAAAGGAAAAATTGTAAAAGTAGACCAATTCCTTACTACACTTCAGACCCTGATTCTACAGGTAGCATACTCTTTGTTGGAAAAATGGCTACTTTGTATGAAGGTGTTGGGGTGGGTTTGCTTAAAGATTCATCTCTCATGGGAACTTTTTCCCTCCCTCCACCTAATTTTTCCGATAATATTTCCCAGGCTAATATGATTACATCAAACACAATGCAATCTTCTGATCCTTGGATTGTGCCTTCAAAGTATGAATTGACCTCATATGGAAGTGAGATTCCTTTGATTCCATTTGAATTGGATTATTAGGTATTTCAATCATTTTCCAGCCCACCATCATCTGAAACTAATCGAGTGAATGTGATTATTGATGATTATTCTCATTTATCGCTTTTAGTAACAATATAATTCCTTGATCCCTTCGATAAAGAGTTTCCAACTGACAAAATTATCATGGAAATCATGACTTTGGACTAAATTCCATGGGACGATTATCATCATCATTCATCTTTTATGCCTAAACTTGATAATGTTGAGAATGATTTTTCATCTGAGATTGTCAATAGTCCTTAATTTCCCATGTCAATCCTTCATTCGGGTTCTGAAACAAATCTAGGAAGCATATCTACAACTGTGCCATCAAAATCTCAGTAAAAATTGGAATTACTGAGAACATTCACATAGGTGCTTCTTGCTCCCTTGACGAAATTTAGACATATAAAGCCCTATTTCAAGAATTCTAATATATTTTTGCCTGGTCCTATGAGGAAATGCCAGGAATTGACCCTAGCATTGTATTTCATGAAATTAAGACTTAACCAGATGCCAAAATTGTTAGACAAAGATTACATCTAGTGCATCCACGAAAAGCTGCTGCTATGAAAGATGATGTTTAAAAATTACTTAGAGCAGGTTTCATTTATCCTGTTCTCTTGACTGATTGGGTGTCCAATATTGTTCTAGTTAACAAGAAGCAAAGGACCATTAGAGTATGTGTCAACTATAGGGATATCAACAAAGCTGGTCCCAGAGGACAATTATCCTATTCCTTATATCGATCAAATTGTTGATGATTGTGCCGGAAACGAGATTTTCTCTTTTATGGACGGATTTTTCGGATACAATCAAATAAACATGCTCCCTGCTGATCAACATAAAACCACATTCATTTTTCCATGGGGAATATTTTCCTATCAGAAACTCCCATTTGGATTGAAGAATGTTGGCGCAAATTTTCAGAGGGAAATATCTTACGTATTTCACGATATCAAAAATATTTTGGAACCCTACTTAGATGACTTACCACTCATTCACTAAGACGACAAGATCATCTAGTGAATTTGAGAGAAATTTTCATTAGATGTAGGCACTACAATATTCGTATGAATCCTCACAAATGTGTTTTTTGTGTACAATCTGGTAAATTATTGGGATTTTTTGTGTCAAAGGCAGGAATTTGTGTCGATCTTCTTAAGGTAGAGGCTATTTTCAATTTGCCTCTTCCTTCTAATTTCTGCCAACTCCAAAGTTTGCAAGGAAAAGTGAACTTTTTACGTAGATTCATACCTAACTATTATGAGGTGACTAAATTTTTTACTCGAATGTTGAAAAATGACATCCCATTTATCTGGGACACGCTTGCTAAAAAATCTTTTGATGCATTGAAAAATGCGTTGACCCATACATTGTTGTTGCATCTGCCTGATTATCATTGAGACTACTTTTTGTATTTAACAACATCTGATGCCACCATTGGCATGGTACTAGTTCAGGAAGACGAATCCAATGATCAAGATGTGATATATTATTTGAGTAGGAACCTCACAAAAATTAAAATCAAAGGTGTTGTGGTGGATTCGACACACGAGTGTACGAAATCACACGAGCTTAGAGAGTGTGGTATACTCTCTAAACTATTGGTAACACGCAGTATGTGGGGGGAGCTCAAAAGCATAAAAATTAAATGAAATAATATGCTGAAGTATGCTCTGGTTAAAAACTAAAACTAAAAACACAAAAGAAGCTATATAGAGAGTTCCAAACAGTAATAATGCAATCGGATGGCTTGATGGCCTCTTCTTATTGAATGTTCGAAATAAAAGAAAATCTTACCCACTTGCCAAAGGGCCCCTAGGCAATGGATCTAGGTCCCGATGCAAGGATGTTTCTCTTTAAAGTTCTGCCTCTAATGTAGTCCAACTCTCTCTCTCTGCTATGGTGGACTAAGATGTTGGGTGGCCAACTATCGAGTCCTCTTTAGCTCCAGCTCCGGGTCACACACAATGATGGTGTTGCTTTGGCAACTTTGGCCAGCATAACCTTGTGATCACCATTTTTTCATCTCTTGGTGGGTTTATATAGGTGAGCTTCAAATTCTCCTTCCCTCCCTTGGTACATGGTGGATGGTGACCCAAGGGAGAGGTGTGATTCCATTGTGTGCTCAAATATTCTTTTGTGTGCTCACATAATGTCTGAGGAGGTGTTGGTGGCTGTCCTTAGGTGGCTTTCACATAAGGAGTAACTGTCCTTTGCTTGTTGTGGTCCCAGAAAGTAACTTTTTTCCATTTCCAGGAATGCGCACTTATCGGGTGAAAATGTGCTCTTATCAAAGGAAAAAGCACGCATTTGAGCATTTATTACTAGTTCAAATCTGATTTTCTCAAAACCTTAGAGATTTTAAATACTTCTTGATTCCATAATGTATTCCTATCCTGTAAATCCTTAGGCTTGACATTAATTGATGTCGTTTTCTTCTATACGATTTTCTAGTGTTAACAGTTGCCCCCTAATGTATGAGGTCTAGGAAGAACTATATAGCCGAAATACATTATACTTTCTTTTTTGTATCGTACACAGAGAGAGAGAGAGAGAGAGAGAGAGAGAGAGAGAGAGAGAGAGGCACGCGTGTTCTTTTGGAATAGACAACACCTTGCACCGTTTCCGAGATAACCATGGCCTAAGGGACCCCCTGCAAGTAGAAAAAATATACAACATATTTGCAAAATTTCAACGAGGCGGGCATGTACCATGCTCGTGATGCTATGGTTAGTTAAACAAAATTGACAGATACATGTGATGATTGGGATCTTTCGGTGAAAATCACATCAAAATAGATTTGGTCGACGCGTTTCGAACCAGCCAGTGTGGTTCATCATCAGGACAAGATGAAAAATCTAATCAAGAAACCCCTTTAAATAGAAAGTAAAGATCCCACTAGCTGTTTGTAAAATAACGACTAGTTTGACTCAAATAATAATAGTTCAAATATTTATAAAAAATAAAAATAAAAATAATACAAATCAATAAATCAATAAAAAGATCAAATGTTTAAAGTTTATAATTAGGATTTTATATAATTTTATTTATTTTAATAAAAATAATACTTAATAATCATATATATAATTTTATTATAATTATAATTATTTATTTGTTTTATGTTTTAATTTTATATATTTATTTTATTAATAGTAATTAATTGTTATGTGATCAATCCTCGCAATAACCTCAGCATATTCAATGCAAATGTGATGATTTGTCTTCTCAGCATGCTCCGCTAGCGCAGAGGAGTGTGATCTACTATGCTTCAGGTCAATGACATGTTCCTGAATTCTTTGACTAATTGATCGACCAGTTTCACCAATGTAAGGGGTCCCACAAGAACACATAATCAAGTAAACACCCTTGCCATCCTTCGGGAAAACCTGGTCCTTAACCGATCTAAGCGAACTCCGAATGGTGCAGGAGGGCTTAAAGGTTGAGGAAACATTATATTTCTTTAGAATCTTGGCGATTTTATCTGTAGTAACTTGGATAAACGGAAGGTGAACACCCCATAATCGATCACAGGGATCTTTCTTACCCTTGGGACCTTTCTCCACTTTTTGAAAAGCCTTAAGACATTGACTCATGTTATAACCGTTTTTGTTAAAAAATTTGAGAAGATGATCCTTTTTTAAGGTGAAAAGGATCATCTTGTCAAAGTTTTTAACAAAAACGGTTATAACACGAGTCAATGTCTTAAGGCTTTTCAAAAAGCAGAGAAAGGTCCTAAGGGTAAGAAAGATCCCTGTGATCGATTATGGGTGTTCACCTTTCGTTTATCCAAGTTACTACGGATAAAATCGCCAGGGTTCTAAAGAAATATAATGTTTCCTCAACCTTTAAGCCCTACCGCACCATTCGGAGTTCGCTTAGATCGTTTAAGGACCCGGTTTGCCTGAAGGATGGCAAGGGTGTTTACTTGATTCCGTGTTCTTGTGGGACCCCTTACATTGGTGAAACTGGTCGATCAATTAGTCAAAGAATTCAAGAACATGTCACTGACCTGAAGCATAGTAGATCACGCTCCTCTGCGCTAGTGGAGCATGCTGAGAAGACAAATCAACACATTTGCATTGAAGATGCTGAGGTTATTGCGAGGATTGACCATTATTACCACCGCAAGTTGAGAGAAGCCTTGGAAATTGAAAAAAGGCCGGTTAACCTAAACAAAGATGATGGGTGGATGATTAGCAGATGCTGGATTCCCGCCCTTCATTACTACAAAAAAAAAAAAAAATTAAAAAAATAAAAAATAAAAATAAATAAATAAATTTAAAATTAATTAATTGTATATATTTTTTTAATTTTATTTATTTATTTATTTTTTCAATTAAAATTTTATTTGTTTATTTTATTTTGATGTTTGTTTTTTTCTATTTATTTAATTAATTAATTTATTCATTTTATTTTTATTTATTTATTTTATTGAAACTTTTACTTATTTATTTTATTTATTTTTTAAGATTAATTATAAAAAAGATAACTATTTGATGAGATTTGAATCACATAACAATTAATTACTATTAATAAAATAAATATATAAAATTAAAACATAAAACAAATAAATAATTATAATTGTAATAAAAAATATATATGATTATTAAGTATTATTTTTATTAAAATAAATAAAATTATATAAAATCCTAATTATAAACTTTAAACATTTGATCTTTTTATTGATTTGTATTATTTTTACTTTTATTTTTTATAAATATTTTAACTATTATTATTTGAGTCAAACTAGCCGTTATTTTACAAACGGCTAGTGGGAGCTTTACTTTCTATTTAAAGGGGTTTCTTGATCAGATTTTTCATCTTGTCTTGATGATGAACTACACTGACTGGTTCGAAACGCGTCGACCAAATCTATTTTGATGTGATTTTCACCGAAATATCTCAATCACAATTTATGGATCATAGAAGCAAAATTCCTAACATTGAAACCCTGCTCGGTATGGCCTTGGCACTTAAAGATACATGTGATGTCTGCATCACTACTATGGTAGTGATGTTGGTGGTTGTTGACGACGACTGCTGACGCCCTCAGGGGCATTTTTTCTTTGACGATATGTGGAATGTGGTACCCATATGCGTAATCTTGGTATGGCATATCATTGTGCGATGTACTCATATGTACTGGCTGGGACCTTCTCGTGTAAGCATTATTGTCAGAGACGCTTATAAAGGCACGGGTCTTCGACAGATCTTGATCAAAGTGCAATGGTTGTAAGGTACGATACCATCGTGACATGAAATAATTTGCTGTAGTCGAATGTCAAGAGGATAGATGACATCTATGGACAATAATGTCTCCCATAGTGCCACTCGAGGATACCCCTTTGCATGGGGAGGGGTCATCCAAGGTACCGCTTCCTTTGTGGAAAAGAGGTGTTGAGGTCGACAAAAAGGAAGCCTTAACCGAACCATGATGGGTTTAACATAGGCATGCTAGTGAGCGGTAGCTGAAAACAGATGATGGGGATTCAGTGGCCTGAGGTCGAAGTATAATTGAGTAGCGTGGTGGCAGTCATAGGTATTTCTGAAGGGAAAAGTCCCTAGAGTCAGTAGGACTTCTAGGGCGAGTATGCACTGGCTATGATTGTCGTAATGGTGCGTGCATGGGGGGGTGAAATACTTTGACCAAGGGAGATGGGGGACTGCTGCCATGGGAGAAAAGGTGAAATATGAGGGCGGAGGGGCGAAGGTATCATTTGCGGTCTTTATACACTTACCAAAATAATAAAATAATGGGGTTTGGCTTGTACAAAACACAGAGATGGGTACCCAAAAACATGAAAGAGGGTCGCTCACTGAAGGTGTGAGGACGATGTTTTGTTGGGGGTAGGGGTCCCATTGGTTGGTCGCATGTGGGGGGTTGATGAAGTGGAAGATGTCGCAAATGGGAGTATGCTGATGGAGGTATGGTGGGCCAAATGCAGTGCGCGGAGGTGCGCTTTCATTTTGCTTGTACAACCTGATCGCCCAGGAAGGGGGTTGAGTTTGAATGGTGAACTTGACCTTATGTATGATATGGGGATGGGCATGAGCTGCTTCCCGGACTAAAATGGTATGGCCATGGCATCACTTGTGGGGTGATGTATGGTCTACTTTTGGATGACGATCGCCATGGAGGGGAAGCTCTACCGACCATCGCGAACGTTTATCATATGCAGGGTGGGGTGATGATAAACGTGGTTGGGTATGAGGACCCTATGGTTTATTTCTGATGGAGAAATGATGTTAGGATATGAAAAGTTTTCTGGGACTCTATCATGCTGAGGGTAGAATGATACCTGCTCGGGAACTTTCAGTGGGTGGTGTTGTGAATGGTTTGCGGGTTCTTCCTGCAAAAAACAACTACCTCAAGTGAAAGCATCTTATTTTCATCCAATATTATTGAAAAACATGAATTTTGGAAAGGAAGATGGGAGGGTGCATACCTGCCTCGCTTGAAAAAATATTTCTTCAGAAAGCGAATGTGGGGCATCGCTTTCGTTCGTCATGGTATACTGATGATGGTGCAACTTATGGTTTGCAGAACGGACCTTCTGATCTCCTGTTATAGACCTCCGAAGTTCTGAAAAGGGCGATAAATATGAGATTATGGCCCTAATCCTATTCATTTTTACTTGTTGAGTTTTGGGAGATCAGAGGTGATAGTAGAGCCTTTCTTGTCGTTGCGGTCAGCCTGTGTACTAGGGATTAGCGATATTATGCCAAGGTAACTTCCATGACGTCCTGCATTTCAATTTTTTCAGTTTGGTGATGTCGGGGGCCGTACAAATTGGGTTTGTATGGCCTAAAAGGGGCTTTTTGCCCTAGATTGCGTAGGCGATCTAGGCAAAGAGGCACCCCCCTTGCGCCTATTTTTGAGGCACATCCACGCGAAGGCGCACTGTTCCTTCCTTTTTACGCACAAGGGCGCGCCTGTCTGAGAGATAGGCGCGCAAAGGAAGTGTTTTTGAAAAAACTTGGGTTTTTTGCTGTCCCTTATGATGTTTCTCCTCTATGCTGATGGGTGCCTGTTGCTTGGCAGGTTGGTGTGGAGAGAATGAGATTGGCCCGAGATCCTGACCACTATGGCTGCTGATGCTAGGGTGCGTCATCATTTGGCCGCATGGGGCCTCTTGAAATTTGCTGAAAACGAGTTCCTTCGGTCATAGGACTGATTGTAACGCTATATCATACAACATTGGCACAGGAGGCGCAACATGTTTGTCTTGAGGGGGACGGACTTGATTATCCGTCCAGAGACAGATATATACTTTGTGACCAGATTTCTGCCTCAGGGCGAGGTGCTGAGGTATCCACTTCTTGCTAGACGAGTGAACCTAGACAGGTTCCAGAGGAGGAATTGCGGTGGTATGCTTGTTACTGAGGGGAGCATCAATATCGCATCAGTGACAAATGTGGCCAAGCGGTGTGCTCTGGCCATCATTGTGCGACTGGCGGGGTCATTTGTGCCACATAGGGCATCGGGCCCACAGGTGGGAGTTTTATGCCATTTGAGGAACATACATTTTTTCGATTTTGCCCACTTATGCTTTTATGGTATGGTGTCGCAGCTGAATAGGGTCCAACGTGGATCCAAATCATTTGCGTACGCTAGAATTTTGTGTAGCATTATGTACGAGAGGGTCGTGCTGCTGAGGACCGTGGTGGCTGTGCCTATTGGGTGGCCGAGGGAGCCACGCATGAGGAGGTGGGCCCCTGTGATGCCACGCAGTGGTGGTGGCATGGTGGGTCATTATTGGAACGACACGATGGAGGTCTGGTTTGATGCCAATCCACAGATGTTTTTGCCATACCCGTACGTGGGGATGGAATTTCAGGGTGATGCAGATATTGGTCTCCCTTTTGGTTATGTTTAGGGTCCTACAGGTACGTGCTACATTTTTTCATTTGTTTGAGTTTTTATGTACTTGAGTGTTTTTTATTGACACTGACATTCTTTTGGTTACTCGTGCAGATGTTGGCGAGGTGGGACACCCAGTGGTCCGACTGGTGGGTCACGATCCTCTACCATGACTGCTGGGTGGTCTGGGAGGGGGTGCTGTAGGTGGATCGGGCATGGGTGCCGATGGACCTGGAGGGGATGGTGCTGGACCTTTTGGTGAGGGCAGCAGCTCAGCTGCAGCTGAGGTAGTAGCCGAGAGAGCTCGTGCAGATGCGGCTGAGGTGTGCATAGTAGTACTTACGACTCAGGTGGAGGCTCTAGAGGATTTATGGGGTCAAGCGGACCATTTGACCCATGGGATGCCTGCTCGAGGTTTTATGGATGACTTCGAGAAGGCATGGCTAGAGACAATGATAGCCCGCGAGAGGGACTACCAGCCTACTCTATGACGGGTAGCTATCGCAGTGGTGACAACAGCTCCGGTGGTGGCACCAGGAGCAGTGGTGGGCCCAAGTGCTACTCTTGAGGGGGCACCCCCCTAGAGTAGATATGTACATAGGGAAAGTACCCATTATGAGGATGCTTCCCTTATTTTTGATGACTGTTGTATTTTTTGGGCTGGCCAATGGGCCAATGATACTATTTTTGTACTCAGATACACATATTTTTTGATATATATATGAGAGGTCTTTTTTGTGGCTCTACACGATGTGATATCTATTTCGGTTTATGCATTTTGTGTTATGCTGATGGATATATATGTTTTTGGTTTTTTATGTATGATGGTTTATTCACAACGCATTCTAGTCTAGGATATTGCTAGCTATGCGATCAGTTGTTTGGTTTTGATTCGTTGATACATGTGAGAATGTAATGTAATCAAACTGTTTGCTTAATCTTCTGGCACACAAATATTTTCTAAATAGGTTTGCGTCTCTGGTTTCAAATGTTTGGTTTAACTGTGATACCACTAACTGGGAATCTAGGTAGACATGCATATGGCGGATGCCCTGATGGAGGGCCTCACACATAAGTCCGATAACGACGTCATATTATTCCTGATTGTTGGTTGCTGATCTGATGCACACGCCGTTTGAACACAGTGGTGATTGGTCAGGGTAGTAGATGACCTAGTGGTTGCAGCTAAGTTTTGAGACCATCACGATGCTCCATCAGCAAATCCGGAATAAGGTTCAAGTTGGTGATCCATGGTGACACTTTGAGCATGTTTAGGTTTTTGGGTAAAAAATATTTTGGTATTGGAATTTTTGTGTACTCTAACTCTAGGGGATAAGGGCTACAGGGGCCCTTACGAGTAGAATTTCTTGAGGTAAAGGCCGTTGATGGGGTTAGTGAGGTAGGTCCCATTCGGTCCTGTCAAGATGTATGCCCCCTGCCGGAGACAATGTTTGATGATATAGGGCCCTTTCCACAAGGTTTCGAACTTTCCTGGCCCTAAGGCTTCTTTTGCGACATCATAGCGAAGGACTAGCTCTCCCTCTGTAAATTAGCGAGGGATGATGTGGCAGTCGAATGATGCTTTTACCCTTTTTTATGGGCCTCATTGTGTTGCAGCGATTGTCGCTTGTTTTCGTCAACTAGCTCTAGTTGTACTAGGCGTTGTTATAGATGCTACGTGTCATCAAGGAGTTCGATGGCGGTATGTAACTTTGGGATCTCACGGAAATATATGCAAAGGCTTAAGGTGCCTTGGTCTTTTGTGATAGGAATAAAGCGAACTTCCTTTGATGAGGAGGTGGTTGAAATCCTGTTTTGGGTGTGCGATGACACAAGTCGTATGTGATAAATTATATCGCTGGCATGTGGCGGGGGAAGGATCTCAGTAATGGAGTCTCTTGTGAGCCGATGGTTGGATTTCTCGCAAGGATAGTCTATTCCTGGTAGGTGGAAGTTGTTTTTATTACAGAGGTGCCTGAATGATTGTAGCAGCGGGCATTCCTCCAGCGCGTGATTATGACTGGTGAAAATGGTGCAGGGTATCACAGTGCTGACAGAGTAGATAGTGTGAGATTCTACACTACTTGATGTTCCAGATGTGGACGCTTGGAATGGGTCGGTTGCGGACCAAGTCGTCTTCTGTTTCCATTTTTGCGTCGTGGGTTGAAACTTGCCTCCCTTTTTGGTGGGTGGTTGACTTAATGCTGATCTAGCTGCTCTCAGCTTGGGGAGATGTGTGCACTTAAATGTATGATGAAAGTGAGAAAATTCGGCAGTAAGTGCATGTGATATTCTCTTGATTAGAGAGAATTTTTTGAGGAAGAGGCGAGATTATGCAGAGACTATTTGCAAGGGGTTTGAGTTCTCTGCATTGGTTGATTCGGTGATCGTTTAGATCACATAGGCCGCATGTTATCCTAGGCTTTGCCTGGGGCGCACGTGGCTGGTGTGTGGTCTTATCAGGCTTGACACACCATTGTGGTGGTGGGGACGTTGGGTCGATGATGTATCTTTTATGCCATTCTTGGAGATCACTCGTCCTCTTTTCTACGACGTTAATCATGTCGATAGTGGGACAGATCCACGAGACATAAGTACAATGTCGGTCATAATGATTACCCTGACATATCAGGAAAAATGTCCATGATATGGGGGTACCATCGTGTGTGGTCTGAGGCCGGGCGGGGTACCATCATCGCAATGCTGCTAAGTTAGGGCAATGGACTACTATATAGTCTGTCTGCTTGCATTACATGCATGCGGGTGGGTTTCGTTAAGTTCCTGTAGGGGTAACTATGAGTTCCCTGCTAGGCCGTTCTTCGGTTGACAAGAACATGATAGACCCGCTCATCTCCTCCGCTTGGGTCATGGAGCTGCCGATGGATTTGAAATCCATATCATCTTCTTGGGAAAGATGAACTATGGCTAAGCGGAGGCTAGCAAGGGCTAGCTAGAAGCGAGGTATGTAGTGACAATCCTCCAATAGGTGATTGTCAGCGCATAACGAGCATGTGAATTAGGCTGCCCGTAGCCCCACGTAGTAAACTCTTTCGATTAGATACCATATATGAATGAGTTCCAATGTGGCACACTCTTCAAGTTAGTGGCCACGTTCATCGCATAGCGTGCAACATATAATGGGAATTACTGGGGGGTGCTCTACGTATCGGTGCTCTTCTTATAAGTATAGGATGGTATGCGGCTCGTCATTGATAGACTAGGTGGAGGGATCCTCTTGATAGGATCGCTCGATTGCATGTAAGGCGTCCCTATACAGTGGTATTTCTTGACAATGGTGGGTATAATGTCCATAGGTGTCACAGAGGGCGCATGCGTGATTGCTATGCAGCGATTTGCCTGTACTTTTGGTGGTAAGTTCCTTTTTATGGGAACGTCGTGTTGAGGTGCCTGCCTAGCAGCCGACGAGTGGTTTTAACTCGTCCAACTCCGGGCATATGTGAGTGTGTCCTGTGACATCAAATATAGTGCAGCCCGATGACTCACTCTGCATGGTGGGGTTGTTATCACTCCACAAATTTTCAAAATCTGATGCTTGAAAATCAGCCATAATACTCCTTCAAATTTCTTAGTTTGGAAAATATCATAAAATGTTGTATTTTATGGTGTATTTAAATTTTTAAAAACTTAGGTTAAGGTCTTAGAAATGAGTCCAAGTCACATTAGAGGAGTATTTTTTAAGCTGACACTTGGAAATGACCACAAGTCCAAAATTTTCCATCTGTTACCAAATTGTCTAAGTCCATAGTGAATATAGCAAGAAATTAATAGGATTTGCTACGGAAACACCTAATATTTTCGTAGCAAATCTGACACTTGTCAAATGAAACGTGCTACAAAATCTCTGCCAATATTTAAATGGTTTGAAGAATAATGATGAATGATTTAGTGTTGCAAGGACTTGCTGCTAGATTTAAACCATCATTTTAAAAGCTTTCCATGTCAGTCATCATTTGTTTATACATCCTCTCATTCCACTCTCATACTTTCTGTTTTATCTTTCCGCACTCATCATTCGCTGCTAAAGCATCTCTCTGTCAGGAAGCTACCTTGTAAAAATCCTTGTCAATTGTATCAGTCTCATCCCATTTTAGTTTCTCTCTGTTATCAAGTGTTCTATCCCAAACAAGTGTAAAGAGGTAAGGTAAGCCACTGTTTCATCACACTGGGAATGGTGACAGCTACACCCAAGAAAGATTACAAAGGAGGTATACCATTCCGCTATGAACCTACAGCTCCAGACTTGGTTTTAGAAAATGAATATTTCATAGAGTTGTTTACAAAGGCAGGATGCATCGAATTCATTCAGAAATGGCAAGGGCATCATCCACAGGTGTCACGAGATTTTGTGGCCAATTTCAGAGGAAAATTTACAAAGGTAGGCTGTCTCCATGTCCCAATTTCACCAGATAGTATCTCTAAAGTAACAGGGATTCCCAGGGTTGGAGAGGAGTCGTTTAAAGCTACCAAATTTGACTTGAAAATTTGTGATGAATATTTGAAACCAGAACATGCAGGAATCAAAATGACTGAAGGAATTCCTAGGAGCTGTCTTAAAGATGAATTTTCTAAGTTGCTAACAATCATACAAAAATATTTTACATGTGAAGGGCGTTTTCAAACCATATATATGTATTATTTCAAATTATTGATTCATTTTACAGGGAAGAAACTCATAGATATCCCATTCTATCTCTTTATAAGTCTCGGGAAGATGGTAGATAAGGTACAAGGAAAGCCTGAAAGGAATGAAACTTCTATTTTTCATCATGGATTGATGAAATTACTAGTATTGGAGGAACTAAAAAAACTAAACAGAGAATGAGCTTCATTTCTGTTCATGCATGGATATGAACTTGATGTCCTATCACCAAGGAAAGCTTCCAAATATAAAATCTCTCCTTCCAAGCAAGAAATGGGTGTCAATGCTATTGAAGCAACTCAACATCAAGGTTTAAAGTTTTCAGAACAGAATTTGGTAGAGAAAAATGATTTAGTTCAGGACATATCATCATCTATAGCAACTAGAACTAAGAGGAGGACTACCAAACATATTACAGGTAACAAGACTGAATCTGAAGCTAAGATATCCAAAGGAAATGTTAAAGAAGATGTTAAAGGCAAAGGTAAACTTGAAGAAATCCTCAGGCCATTGACATTGCAGAATCTCCTGTAGTAAAAGAAACTAAAGAGCAGACATCTAAAGTTAAAGGTAAGGGACTCATTATTAAAAAATTAGATTTCTCCTTAGATGATTCAAATTTTATCTTCAAACCTCGAAAACCTCATACCAGGTCATAAATGTCAGAAATTGTTACTATTGGTGATAGTAATAAGAGAGATGATAAAGGTATGGGAGAAATAGAAAAAGAAGTTATTGTCATATCACCTATTGAGACAAAATCTATCAAGGATAAGAAGACAGATAAATCTACAGATATGACTCGAGAAAAACTTAAGATGGGTTCTTCTAAAGGAATGGACAAGGTTATAAAGAAGACTGAAAAAGAGTTTTTGATAGAACAATTGAAAACTGTCAAAGATGAATTGGCTGAAACTAAGAAAGAGTTGGAGAGATATAAGAAAGACAGAGAGATGATAGATGAAGTATAAAAGAAAGTGACTGAACAAGTTGTTCATTTTGAGACTTCTATTGCAAAAGCCAAGAATCTGTTGAAAAGGACACAACGTTTGCGCAGCATAGTGTCACATACAAGAAATAGGAATTGGTGCCTACAAGCAGAGAAGAGAAACCTACAAAGACAAGTGAAAGAATTAAAATAGGAAATGGAACTGATGAGAACAAAATTGGAGAAAAGAGACTTGGAAAGAGGAGATGTAAACAAAGCTGCTTGAAAACACTGACATACAATAAGGTAACAATTAGATCAGCATATTTTTGTCTTATATTGTGAAAAAACTACCTACAGTCATGTTAATATACTTTTTGAAGCTCAGATGCAAGTTTTATTGAATCACCTAAGTATTAGGCAATTCCGCAGCAAATGGCAGGCTTGAAGGCCAGTTTTTGCTGCAGAATTTCTGAAAGTATCTTTTTGGTTTTGAGAAGCAAAAAATTGATGGAAGTAAGCAGTTTTAAAGGTCATGCTTATTTTTTTTTGGTCATATAACATCTTCCAAGGGTTAAAATCAGCAGAAGAATATTATATATCAACTTTTGGGATGCGCTATGAAAACAGGTTGTTTTCGTAGCTCAAAAACAGAGTTTTAGCAGAGAAGACAGTTTTATGACAAATAATGATAAGGCATGAAAAGGATCAAGCACGTGAAAGGTTACTCATCATCAGGTGTCAAAGAGTATCAGATGTCAAAGAGTATTAGTTTTTTCCAAGTGGAGACTTTAGTCAAAAGAAGAGTTTGAAGACAATAGTCCAAAATGTGTCATGTCATCAAACTAAATTTTCCAAAATGATGGGCAAAGTTATTCCACGAAGGCTGTCATGATGGGCAGCATGGTATAAAGTTAGGATTCCTCTCGAGGATGACTTGGATTAGTTTGTTTTGATTGTAATAATTAATAACTCTAGTCCTAGTAGGACTCTTACTCTTGTTTCGAATAGATGTCAATCTTAGTCTCTAGAAGTTAGTCAACAGTTAGTTTTAAGTGTCAGTTTAAGTAAAATGGTTTGGCCACTTGGAAAGGTAGTTGTAAAGGCTAAAAGGCCTATAAATAATGTATATTTCGAGGTAACAAGGGTTGGAAAATGTAATCAGAATAGCTACTTTTGTAAATGCTTTGAGCAGATTGATATATACAGAAACATAGTGACTTTTTCTGAAGCTGAGATTCTTATTATACTTCAGTGAGCTCTATTTCTTCTCTCATATGTTTTACTTCCATAGTTTTGATGCTTAATACTCAGAATTCATGGGAACATGCTTTGACTTCCTTTAAGTGTTGATTTATGGTGAATTGAGCTCTTTGGTCTTATCTTTGGATGTTTTTCTTCAATGTTTAAAGACTTATTACTCAGAATTCATGTTATTCATGCTATGACTTCCTTTAGGTGTTAAGATTTGATGAATCTCTTCTAATTACTTTCTTTTCAGTACCTTGAGGTATCATTACTTAGAATTCATGCACACATGCTCTAAATTCCTTTGAACCTTAAGTTATTGAGACCTTTCTGAATGTACTACCTTTTTCATTGAAGTATATACAAGCCTTAGTTTTATAAGAAGAGCTATTTTGTTATCTTATCCCTATCACTGAATCCATAGCCCAATGGTAACTTGTCTTCATATTTCAACCTGCAAACATACGAAACCACAAACCATAGAGTTAGCCATCTATCTTTATACAAAATCAATAACCCTTGAGAGAGCCCTCTCAGGCTGAGGAGGCTAAGCCTCAGCCAAAATATTGGTTTGAAATAGTTACACTGAGGTAGTCTGATCAGTAGCCTATCAGGGTCCTATTTTGGTGAAAACAGGGGTCACCAGTTTCTTTCCTTTCTTGGAAATTTTCTTTATCGTGGTCGCCAGTTTCGCAGTGGGAATTTCCCTTGCGGGGGCGGTTTCAACTGCCACTTGGGTAGGTTGGGGCTCCTCGGGTTCGAGGGGATTTAACCCAAATGCAGTAATGTTGGTAGTTGGCGTTCTTGGAGGAGGAACGAGATACCACACTAGGAACGCCAATGATATATTGGGTAATAATAGTGTTTCCAAGACCTACTGGGAGGTGAAGCCAAGAGGTGGGTATAGGAAAGGAGTTTGGGAGGCGGCATAGAATAGGGAGGCTGTAGTAGCTGATGTCTCGGTGTCGTTACTTCTTGAGTCCGTGTCCTGACTAACCTCGGTGCTTGATGTGGACATCATGCATACTAGGGCCCTTGTGGCATCGAGTGATACCTCAGGGATAATAGGAGGATCTCCTAGGAATGACCTTAGGACGGACGACGGTTTGAATTGGCCAGGACCATATTCTTGATAACGTAAAAGACCATCTGTGGCTGTATCTACATAGGGTAGAACCATATCTGTGTTGGTTAAGGGACGCTTTTCAGTGTGCGTCAGCTAGTCTACTGTGATGATTTGATCCTCGTGGGGGAACATCATGATGCGGAAAACGGAGGATGCTATGGCAGACATGGCGTACATGTAACTCCGCCCAAGGAGTATATTGTAATCCAAGTGAGCGTCCGAGACTTCGATGTCTATGTGGACCGTCTTGCTGGCTAAGTAGACCGGTACATTTTGAAAGAGGCCGACGGGGGTCAAGGGACAACCGCCATATGCTCTGAGTGTGATGACGGAAGGTTTGAGTTCGAGGGCTCCTAACTTCTGCCATAAATTTTTCGACATGATGCATGTGGATGCACCCTCGTCGATGACACATCGGTGGATAGTGATATTCTGTACCGATACTAGTATCTGGAAGGCGACTGTGGAGGGAAGCCTAGGGGTGGCTTTTTCTAAGTCAAAGGCCATAATGCGTGTGTCGGCAGGGTCGACGATGCCTAATGCGGAAAGTAGGGATTTCCGTTGCTTTGGGCACGACTGCAGTACCTCCAAAGCGGACATAACAGTGGGTGACTGAGCTAAATCATCTACGATGCTATAATTGTGGGCTGCTTTGGAGTAGTTACCTGCTCGCCTATTAGGCCCTTTTACCATTTTTGGCAATGGTTCCAAAGGAATATTTGGAATGGTTAAAGATGCAGTCGGCGTGCTCATACTAACCCATGATGTATTGGTGTCTGGTGGGGTGTCGTAGCTGCGATTCTGAGTTTGGAAAAACATTTCTTCCCCAACCATGTAAATTTCATGGTTGTTTTTCCCGGAATTGTCGGGATTTTGCTGCAGAGTGCTGACAGTTCCTTGATGGGGTAAGAGTTCTTGCATAACCGCAGTTGTCTGGGAAGATCCTCCTTGTCCTCAGTTACTCTGAAGCTTTTTAAGCTCAGGTAGTTCAGGACAGTGGTGAGTATAGTGCCCGTACTCACCACATATTGAACAAGAATGGTCTGTTCGTAGAGGTGGCCTTTTTCCTTTCTTCTGGGTATTGTTTGACTCCTGGTTCTGATTCTGGTTGGAGTCACCTCCAGCCTGGGATCGCGGTGGGCGTTGTTGGTTGCTGCCCCCCTGTCCAGGGTTCCCTTTGGGCTTGTTTTTTACCTTTCTTTTAACCACATTAGGAGGGTAGTTCTCCTGATCATACTGGTGTGGTTGATTTTGGGATGGCTGCACAAAGTTCACCTGTGCATTGTTTTGTGTCGGTGGGTTATGTGCTTGGGACTGAGAATACTGTTGTCCTATGTTTGCACCTGGCCGTTGGGGGGGAGTTCTTCCGTAAGTTTTTCTTCCTACGTACTGGGTCCCCTCAGCCCGAGGGTAAGGTCCTCCTTAGTGATACACTGGCACCCTATTAGTCAAATTTTTCTGCTGCACATGATGACTTTGAAATCCAGGTTGAGACATGTTCTGGGTAGACCCATGTGTGTAACCGGGATTCTGACTGCTGCTGCCTAGGTACCCTTGGGTCATTGACCCAATAAGTCCGTCTGCAGAGTTCGACGTGCCTGGAAATTCTTTATAAGATTGCAGGCGCGGGGCCTTGGGCAGGATATTGTATATGTATCCTGATTGTGTGTAGATCAGTTCAAGCTGTTCGGCTTGTTGGGGTTCCCATGTTTTGGCCAGATTGGCAAGACCAAAATATGAGACAACATCAGAACCACTTTGGGGCCCTAGGATCTAGCCCTCCTGGACCCGGAGAGGGATCTCTCCATAGAACAAAGAATGATATATCTTTGAAAGCTCAAATGAGATGTTAGGCTAGTTATGAAGCAGAAAGGGGTTTTAAAATGATTTGGTTGGTTGGTTGCTGGGTTGGTCATGAGATCATGGACTGAGAAAGTAATGGGAGAAAGGAACAAAACATTAGGATGTTTCAGCAAAGAGGATAGGTCAAGAAAATGCCATCCATTGGGCTATGGAGTCATGAAAGGGAATTACTTGCAACAACTAGCCAAGGCTTCCAAAGGGCAAGTCATCTAATACTAAAGGATATTTTTAGATTAGATGGTGGGATGGAACATTAAGGATTGGAAGTGAAAGAAGGAAAGCAACCTAATTTCTGTCTATAGATCAGATCAGAGGTCATTTAAATCCAGACCTGCTTGGACATACAAAGAGGCAACTTTCGATGGAGGGACAAAGGGGCAGCTTATAGATTGGACCAGAGGTCATTTAACTCCAGGTCAGCTTTAGCATGCTCCAGGGAAAACAGAGATAAGTTTAACAAGAGATCTTATAAAGGCCAGATGGTTGCACAAGGATCCTATTAGACAGGGCTAACTCTGATCCCCAGTGTTCCCAAATCTTCCAGCTCAAACCCAACAACAACATCTAAGAACAGATTCATTTAACTCATACATCAGCTAGCAGCATAAGGAACTGCTACGCTGGTTAAATTAACTGAAACCAATCCTCAGACAACACATTTAGCAGAGAAACATTAAAGGCAAGGAGAGCAGAGACATAGGGTACCTATCAAGGGTAAATCCTATGCCATATTTCTGATGCAATCCAGCAGAAAATGAAACAACATGAAAATATGATAAACTGAGTTAGAAAAACATCACCAATAGTAATAGACCAGGATCCTGTGAAATGTGCTTTATGATGCAAAACTAGTCACATACATTGAGCTCAATGGCTGTTACAGTCCAAAATTCTCCTCCCAGCCTACTACATAACAACTACTTTGCTAAACCGTCCCAAGGCTGTTCTAATAGTCAGAATGAATTCGCCTAACATAAACGGCAGCAGCCGAACAACAACCTTTACAATCTGTTCTCGGGAATTCTTATAGGAGAATGAGAATAATAGGGTTAGATACAAATTAAATGTGTTCATTAAGACAGAGTGGTGGAAGAATTCACGCCCACACTGCTTAATGGCTCTGCAGCGCTGTGTGTACCCTGTAACCTACTTCGGGAGTCTTTGTCAGGTCAAGATTGACCTCAGATATTTCTTTGAAGTCCTTTCTAGTGTTTGGAGCTCTATGCTAGCCTTCTGGAATAAATGCACTGGGTGAAAAGTCCGCAAGGTATCCATGCTTCATAATGGTGGTCCTGACAATCTTTAAGAAGCTCTTGTTAGTGCAATTAACTACTTATGGGCTCGAGGCGGCATGGAAACTGCTGTAGGAAGGTGTACCTCTGGAGAAAACACGTTCTGCTATTAGGTAGCGCTGTTATGACTTGCTGGTGCGCTCATTAGTCTTCAAGCTGAGCCTTTTCCTTTGAATGCAGGGTTAAACATTAATTACATCAATAATAGGCATTAACCTCCTATGAATCTCTTCTGCTAGTCTACCGGAAAATGTTGAAGTGGCCGTCTCTGTGCTATCTGCGTAATAAAATAAATTTGTTACAAAACAATGGAAATAATGAAAAGTGGCGGAGAAATGATCGCATAGTGTAAAGCCCAAAGGTTGACGTTTGGGTGAATTACATAGGAAAACGCGGAAAAAAATGGAGTAGAGCCTTTGGATGTGGGACCCGGTCACGGCGGAGGGCGATTAGATTTGAGCCGTTAGATCTTTAGATCCAACGAATGGCCAAGATTGAGTCAGAGAATCGCAATCGGGAAGGGGCAGGGATGACACATTTATATAAGTTCCGATTGCGATTGGGAAAGGGAATGCGATTAGTGCCAGGCCGTCTGATCTAGTGGGAAGATCAACGGTGGAGATGTGCATCGGGGGATCGCAATCGGAGGGGACACAAAGGGGCGACATCGTTGATCTTCCGATTGCGATTGGGCGGAGAAATGTGATGGCCGTCGGGTCAGCAGGGAGACGGACGGCCAGGATGAGATCGGAAAGATGTAATCGGAATGAGCGAAAGGGGGATCGCAACGAAAGTTGCGATTGTGATCGGGGATCGGAGGGAAGGACTTGCGATCAATCAGAGGATTGTGCGATGTGATCAATCGGAGGACGGGAGCAATCAGCGGGGACTTGCGATGCGATTATCGCAAATATTTGCGATGAGTCGATCGGAGAACTTCAAACAAATGTTGCGATTGAACAATTTGCAATTAGCACAGGCCGTCCGATCTTTGTGGTAAATCAACGGTGCGGATCACCTTGCGGGACTTATAGACCAAAGCAATCGCATCGAAGTTTTACGATGTTATAAAGGGATGCACCTGCCCGACACTCTGTTTGCGATCAACTCCCAAGGCTTTAAGCACTTGGTCTTAGCGCAAGGGTATATGTGGGGAAGTGGTTGAAAGGGGCTGTGGCAAAGGGGCTAAGCCCTGTTATAAAGTTAAAAGGTGGGTTTTGGCCCATTCTTAATGAATTTTGGGACTGAATAAGGGTAACGATAGAGGGATAAAGGGTGAATTAAATAAAACAAGGGGTATGGGTAGAAATTGGAGGGGATTTTGGGAGGATTTGGAGGGTAAAAAAGGGAAATAGAAGGGGAAGGAAAGAGGATGAAACAAAGGCTTAGAGGGAATGAAATAAGAGGGAAAGAGGCCTTTGGGCATTTCTTCGCAAAAAGAGAGGCTTTATAATGGAAATCAACATAGGGGATTTTATCAAAGGACAAAAGGCACAAGGAGGCTTCAAGGATGATGTTTTTTAAGGGAAAATGCATTCCTTGAAGGCTCAACAACATTTTAGCCCCCTGTTTGCTTGTCAAAAATTTATTGGGGTATAACAGTGGCTCCACATGGGGATGGCTTCTTCTTGAAGGAGTCAAGAATCCAGAGAATGATCTTTGGTGTAGGCCAGCTGCCTGGTGCTTGGCACATTCCCTTTCTTTCTTTAGATCAGCTGCCACAAATCATGAAGACATCATATCAGCAGAAAAAATTCTCCCAAACAACTACCTACCCAGACTATAGTCCTAACATTTTTCTTCTGGGTGCATTTGGACTAGCAGACCCTTTACATCTTTTATTTTTACAAACAGAAACTAAACCTATTCTAAATCTACCCTTATCACTCCATGAGACCAGATTAGACTGTTGGCCTCATATTTTCTCTACCTAGACTACTATCTGCTAGGATTAAACTGTCTAGTAGACTTCTAACCTACATTCTAAGACATAAATTGAAAACAGTCAAGCCAGGATTAGACTGTCTGACTTGCTGGACTTTGCAGAAATTAAAAAAAACTAACTACATGCTCATAGACTGAGTTTTATTGAGCTTCCTACCTAGCCTACTCTAACTGAAAATATCTGATGCTCTAGGTGATACAATAATGCCAATGCAACCAGTCAAGTAATAGAAAAAAGGGGAAGAAGAACTGACTGCTCATCAGAGACAACCATAGGATGCTCTGCATGTGGATCATCAAAACTGAGGCCACCGGCAGTGGTGACCAATTATGATGTATTTGGCTCTTGTAAAGGATTGATGTTTGAAGAGTTGAGCCAATCAGGGCCTCCATGTATTCCGCCACAGGATCAATCAGCACATGATATAAACTTTCTTCTTTAAGGCCTGCCATGGCTGGTAGGCTGTCTGTGTCCTGGGCAACTTCGATCACTGCATCTGCAGTGAGGCCTTTGTAATCACACTCCTCCTCTTCCTGGTTGGGAGTATTTGGCATATGGGCATCATCCAGGAATACCTCTTCTTCTTCTGTATCCAGACCAAGATGTCTGTGGGAAAGAAGGTCTTGCTCATCCTCAATGCAGCCTGAGCTAGAGGGCTCGTTATATTCGACAGTGCTGTCTTCTAGTAGTGCAGGCTGGTTCTGCTGAAACGGATAGAACTCCGTGAAAAAATTAACATATTCTTGAGTGGGGGCTTCTTTGATTACCTTAATCCTTTCGGGATAAGCCTCTGGATATTCATTCCGCTCAAGATTTTCTTCACATTTTTCCTCCTTGTCCTCCGCGCTAAAGAGCTGCTGGCTTCCGTCCTCTTGGCAAGTAGAACTGATGTTCGGATATAAAATAGAGAGAAGATTCAATGAATCTTCGTCTGCTATCATGCTTTCAACACTTTCTCCATCAGTATCATAGATAGCCTACATTGACTCGTCATTTTCTTGAAGTTGATGGTCGTAATCTTCCTCCCATGAATCTACTAATGATGGCTCTGCAAGCTCAGTTTCCCCTTGGAAAAAATTATTATCAGACAGATCAACATCAGAGAAATCATAATAATGGGCATTTTCACCCATCAAGTCTTCAGGAATCCCGGCAAATCTTTCTTCAAAGCAGTCTGCAAGTTCATTTTCTGATTCAAGCTCTGGTTTGTCATACATGCTTGGCATGTGGCTTCGGTCTTGCAGTGATCTGGGTTGTCTTTCTTGAGGACAAGGAGTAGGTCTTTCCCAATCGTTATTTCTAGTTTCAGCCCCATTATCTTGCTCTTTTATATTTAGCAAGGAGTTGGCAGTCTCTATTAGTCTTTCCAGCTTGTTCTCTAAAGAGATTTGCGCCATTAGCTCTGTCCAGTCCTTCCTTCCTACCTTTAACCTTTCCTCCCTACACTTTATGTTGTATTTGACAGTTATTGCTATATTATGCATTTCCTCCAGGCTCAAAGGTTCTCTTTCTCTTATATGGAATTCCACCTCGGGGTCAAAAGAACTTGGATAGTGCAATAAAGTCCATCCCAAAGGTGGTTTTATATCAGAAGGTATTGCATCATATACCTTATTAAACCTGGCTGAAAAATTCTGCACTGTCTCTCTTGGCTGCCTTCTCAAATTCTGATATTCTTTTAGGATGAGGAGAACATTCTTCGGGGCTGCCCACCTATCAAGGAAAACTTGAGAAAATTGATGAAAGCTGAAAATGCTTGCGACTGGAAGGCCTTTGAACCAACTCTTAACATTTCCTTGTAATGACAAGGCAAAAATTCTAATGCACACATCGTCTTCTTCTATTTCATACAATTCAAGTAAATCCTCGAGATTTTGAACATGTTCTTCAGTAGTGGTCCTTTTATTTTCTCCATCGAAAAGAGGCAGCTGGTTTATAAGCTCTGCAGGAAGGGGTTGGAAGATAAGAGGTAAAACCAGAGGTTTATATCTTTCTATGACCTTCGTAGGTGTAGGTGGTCTAACAATGGGCTCATGGCTGCTTGAAGCTTCTTTATGGGCGGGAGATACAACATGAGCCTCTTGTTCCACCAGGTTCTTCACAGGAGTACAGGTCTGCTCGTGGTCTGAAGACTGAGGCTTGAGATCTTTCCCATAATCAATGTGGGTCTCATGTTGGTGCACTTGATTAGGCTTGAAGTAGGATAGAACATAGTGATAGACAAAAATAATGAATTCTTTAAACCAAATCCAACCCGTGTGTTCTATCCTTCTATGAGGTCTGGCCATATTTTAGGTTCTTCCTCTAGTGGAGTCTTTGAGAGTTATGGAGTGTGGAGTCGCCAGGTGGATGTATATGAATGTTGAAGTAGGATGCTGTCCACCATCAACAATAAAATGCCAATCTAACCAGAGATCTTGGGTCTTTGAGTGCCTAAGAATTTTTAAGATGAGATGCACTCAACTTCCCCAGCGGAGTCGCCATTATGTTGGGGTTCCCATGTTTTGGCCAGATTGGCAAGACCAAAATATGAGACAACATCAGAACCACTTTGAGGCCCTAGGATCTAGCCCTCCTGGACCCGGAGAGGGATCTCTCCATAGAACAAAGAATGATACATCTTTGAAAGCTCAAATGAGATGTTAGGCTAGTTATGAAGCACAAAGGGGTTTTAAAATGATATGGGCTATTGGTTCCTGGGTTGGTCATGAGATAATGGATTGAGAAAGCAATGGGAGAAAGGACCAAAATAGTAGGATGTTTCAGCAAAGAGAATAGGTCAGGAAAATTCCATCCATTGGGATATGGAGTCATGAAAGGAAATTACTTGCAACAACTAGCCAAGGCTTCCAAAGGGCAAGTCATCTAATACTAAAGGATCTTTTTAGATTAGATGGTGGGATGGAACATTAAGGATTGGAAGTGAAAGAAGGAAAGCAACCTAGTTTCTGTCTATAGATTAGATCAGAGGTCATTTAACTCCAGACCTGCTTGGACATACAAAGAGGCAACTTTCGATGGAGGGAGAAAGGGGCAGCTTATAGATCGGACCAGAGGTCATTTAACTCCAGGTCGGCTTTAGCATGCTCCAGGGAAAACAGAGATAAGTTTAACAAGAGATCTTATAAAGGCTAGCTGGTTGCACAAGGATCCTAGTGGACATGGCTAACCCTGATCCCTAGTGTTCCCAAATCTTCCAGCTCAAACCCAACAAGAACATCTAAGAACAGATTCATTTAACTCATACATTAGCGAGCAACATAAGGAACTACTATGCTAGTTAAATTAACTGAAACCAATCCTCAGACAACACATTTAGCAGAGAAACATTAAAGGTAAGGAGAGCAGAGACATAAGGTACCTATCAAGGGTAAATCCTATGCCATATTTATGATGCAAGCCAGCAGAAAATGAAACAGCATGAAAATATGATAAACTGAGTTAGAAAAACATCACCAATAGTAATAGACCAGGATCCTGTGAAATGTGCTTTGATTAATTGATGCAAAACCAGTCACATACATTGAGCTCAATGGCTGTTACAGTCCAAACTTATCCTCCCAGCCTACTACATAAAAACTACTCTGCTAAACCCTCCCAAGGCTGTTCTAACAGTCAGAATGAATTCGTCTAACAGCAACGACAGCAGCCGAACAACAACCTTTACAATCTGTTCTCGGTAATTCTTATAGGAGAATGAGAATAACAGGGTTAGAT
Source organism: Pinus albicaulis (assembly GCA_034641835.2). NCBI lineage: Eukaryota > Viridiplantae > Streptophyta > Pinopsida > Pinales > Pinaceae > Pinus > Pinus albicaulis. The sequence continues at coordinate 1,176,657,129 of CM076574.1, read as the reverse complement.
ACAAATTAAATGTGGTCATTAAGACAGAGTGGTGGAATAATTCACACCCACACTACTTGATGGCTCTGCAGCGCTGTGTGTACCCTGTAACATGCTTCTGGAGTCTTTGTCAGGTCAATATTGACCTCGGATATTTCTTTGAAGTCCTTTTTGGTGTTTGGAGCTCTGCGCTAGCCTTCTGGAATAAATGCACTGGGTGAAAAGTCTGCAAGGCCTCCATGCTTCATAATGGTGGTCTTGACAGTCTTTAAGAAGCTCTTGTCAGTGCAATTAACTGCTTCTGGGCTCGAGGCGGCATGGAAACTGCTGTAGGAAGGTGTACCTCTGGAGAAAACACGTTCTGCTGTTAGGTAGCACTATTATGACTTGCTGGTGCGCTCATTAGTCTTCAAGCTGAGCATTTTCCCTTGAATGCGGGGTTAAACATTAATTACATCAATAATAGGCATTAACCTCCTATGAATCTCTTCTGCTGGTCCGCCGGCAAATGCTGAAGTGGCCGTCTATGTGCTATCTGCGTAATAAAATAAATCTGTTACAAACCAGGGCGGTGGTGGAAAAATGCTGTGGAGGCCGGAGGAGTGGTGGCGGACCGGTGGAGAAACAATGGAAACAATGAAAAGTGGCAGAGAAATGATCGCATAGTGTAAAGCACAAAGGTTGACGTTTGGGCGAATTACACAGGAAAACGTGGAAAAAAAATGGAGCGGAGCCTTTGGATGTGGGACCCGATCATGGCAGAGGGCGATTGGATCTGAGCTGTTATATATTTAGATCCAACGGACGGCCGAGATTGAGTCGGAGAATCGCAATCGGGAAGGGGCAGGGGTGACACATTTATATAAGTTCCAATTGCGATTGGGAAAGGGAATGCGATTAGCGTCAGGCTGTCCGATTTGGCGGGAAGATCAACGGTGGAGATGTGGATCGGGGGATCTCAATCGGAGGGGACAAAAAGGGGCGACATCGTTGATCTTTCGATTGCGATTGGGCGGAGAAATGAGATGGATGTCGGATCAGCGGGGAGAAGGACGACCAGGATGAGATCGGAAAGACGTAATCAGAAGGAGCGGAAGGGGGGTCACAACGAAAGTTGCGATTGCGATCGGGGATCGGAGGGAAGGACTTGCGATCAATCGGAGGATGGGAGCAATCGGCGGGGACTTGCGATGAGCCGATTAGAGAACTTCAAAAAAATGTTGCGATTGAAACGATTTGCGATTAGCGCGGGCCGTCCGATCTTTGTGGTAGATCAACGGTGCGGATCACCTCTAGGGACTTATAGACCAAATCAATCCCATCAAAGTTTTACGATGTTACAAAGGGATGCACCCGCCTGACACTCCGATTGCGATCAGCTCCCAAGGCTTTAAGCACTTGGTCTTAGCGCAAGGGTATATGTGGGGAAGTGGTTGAAAGGGGCTGTGGCAAAGGGGCTAAGCCCTGTTATAAAGTTAAAAGGTGGGTTTTGGCCCATTCTTAATGAATTTTGGGACTGAAGAAGGGTAACGATAGAGGGATAAATGGTGAATTAACTCAAACAAGGGGTATGGGTAGAAATTGGAGGGGATTTTGGGAGGATTTGGAGGGTAAAAAAGGGAAATAGAAGGGGAAGGAAAGAGGATGAAACAAAGGCTTAGAGGGAATGAAATAAGAGGGAAAGGAAGCCTTTGGGAATTTCTTCGCAAACAAAGAGGCTTTATAATGGAAATCAGCATAGGGGATTTTATCAAAGGACAAAAGGCACAAAGAGGCTTCAAGGATGATGTGTTTTAAGGGGAAATGCATTCCTTGAAGGCTCAACAACATTTTAGCCCCCTGTTTTCTTGCCAAAAATTTATAGGGGGCTAACAGTGCTTTATTGATTGCATCCTATTCGGATGTGGGGTTACGTTGTGCCACATCCTTTGAAATCTCCACCGTCATAGTTTTTAAGAATAAATCTAAAAGGAATCAGTCGTCGAGTTGTAATTTTCATAAAATGCAATGCCGTCTCCACTCATGGAGATGTTCTGAAATATGGGTAGAGGGGGATTGTCTGAAATGAGTCAGTAACTCCATTCTTGAATCATGGTGAATGGGTAACTGAAAGTATGTGAGGAACGTGGTAGCGAGGGCGATAAAGGTTCTATGTGAAGCAGGAGGTTGCTCCACGTACCATTTCGCGACCACTCCTGTGAGAGTGCATTGAAATATCCTCAACATAATAGTATCGTCGATGATGCTATTCGATGAGCACCACAGGTGCAAGGTTATTATATGATTTCCTGGGTCTTCCGCTTTCTTGCCTTCAAACTTTGGTATGTCTGAAGGGAGCTTCATGGGCATGGGAGGCCAATTGGGGTCGTATGCGATGGGGTCATTGGTGAGCTTAGTCAAATCCGGTAAATTTAATGCCGCTAAGAAGGGTGACTGAGAGGTTGATGCCATGGCAACGTGTGAAGACACGAAGTTCTGGTTAGAACGAGGGTGAGTCTGTGACGTACCTTGTGAATTCAGCTGGCTTCCCATATGGGACGCACTCCTCTGCCCCCCAGGGGATGAGGGGGGAGTGGTGTGCGATGTGGTGTTGGGAGACCGACTAGGGTTCCCAACTAAGGTTGCTCCAAGAAAGGAGGAACCAACCACTCTGGCCGCGTTCCATCTTTGACGCCTAAATGGTGAAAGACCTGGAACCTTTCCTGGTAATGGGGGGAGGTCCAAAAGACAGTTGGACCGATGAGGTTCCGTTGGACCCGTTTGAGTGTCGACCAGGTTAGGTTTTAGAATTTTTTTTTGAGGGGATCGAGTCTTTGATCACAAAAAATTTATGGCCGCATACATAAAACAAAGCGAAAATGAAATGAATTTTCCTTTAACTTAATCTATGCGATCAATCAAGAAAAAAATGGTTTTGTTTGTTTGCGCATGATACTCAAAATCCTAGAAGACTTAATATGTCCTCACACACTCAAAAGTAACTCAGCCTTGAGAGGATTTCTTGCGAGTGCTGGCACCTGGCGACGCCCCCAGTCAGCCGAAGAGAATCAACCAAGGTCAGGGTAGAGGGTCTGGCGCTTGCCTACACCGTCACCTATAGGGTAAAGGATGCCCTAGTTTTGGCCACTAAGAACCACCGTCCCACGTGAGCGTTCGAGTCTTGGGCTTCTTTGTAGTCAGCTAACATTACCGAGTATCAAACGGGTCAGGTAGCCCCAACTGATATCATACGCACTGCGCCTAAGCCTAATCCCCTCTGAATTGGGTCTCTGCCGTGCTCGGGTTTTCTTTTCTTTGGGCTGATAGGTGGATTTTAAAGCTCCCAAAAAATGAAAATTCTGTGTTTCAAATGTGAAGCGTGATCAAGGCGGCTTATTGGATTCCTACCCCCTTGATCCTAACTTAAATTATAATTTCTCTTGTGGCCCCTGTGGGGAGAATTTAGTGAGTTGATTTAGGTTATTTTTAGGTGGCTTTCTTTTCTTAGTGGGTGAATGTGTGTGAGCGTATGGTGAAAAATCTCATAATTTTAACATATGGATATCGGTGATCCTTTACAAAAGTCCCATAGTTAAACTATGTGACGTTGTTCCTTGCTCAAATAGAAAGCATTTGCGAATAATGGGCCGCTTCCAAAACCTCCTAGTTAGTCTATGTGAGTGACTAAAGGGAGATAGTGAATCACAATTGTAGAGTGTTCATATGCTTGTCTAGGGTCACCAAATAGTGCAAAGACAATAGAGATTACTTGCTCTAATTAGCGATTCAATCCTGGTCCCGCAATTTCCTAAATGCAAAAATTGAATTTAAACTAAACAATTTCTACACTAGGTTATGCATGTGTGGTCATGAGCCACTTACTTGGACTAGTTAAGCTAAGTGTGCATACCATAATGTGAAAAAAACATAAATCGTTCAGAAAGCAATGGTTAATTCGCCCCCTACTTAAACTATGTGAACACTTTTTGCAAAAACCAACTTAAATGAAAACTAACTAAATGCCTGCGAAAAGCAGCAAGAAAGCAATGCTCAAAAGCTGTGGGGTATCAACACAGGTGTTGGCAGATACATTAGGGGATGCCCAACACACTTACAAGTAGAAAAAATGTAGAAAATAGGGAGAAAAAATCTCTCTGCAATTTGCGCTAAAAAACCCTTGACAGGTGTGCCTTCCTACGCGCAAATCACTCCTGAACGCATACAATGCACCTCTGTGTGAAAAAAATGCGCGCAAAATTCCTGCAAGTAAAATATTAGGAGCTTCCTTCTTCTGTCTGTCACCTCAGTGAATATAGGGACTGCAAGATGGGTCAGAGGACTGTCAGCTCCACTCCAGCATAGACTAAGGGTCTCTTGCAAAAGATGGCACAACCACATAAACTTGAAACACGTCAGTGGAGTTGCCAATCCTTTTGTGGTGGATTCGACACACGGGTGTATGAAATCACACGAGCTTAGAGAGTGTGGTATACTCTCTAAACTATTGGTAACAGGCATTATGTGGGGGGAGCTCAAAAGCATAAAAATTAAATGAAATAATATGTTGAAGTATGCTCTGGTTAAAAAATAAAACCAAAAACACAAAAGAAGCTATATAGAGAGTTCCAAATAGTAATAATGAAAATGATGGCTCGATGGCCTCTTCTTATTGAATGTTTGGAATAAAAAAAAATCTTACCCACTTGCCAAAGGGCCCCTAGGCAATGGCTCTAGGTCCAGATGCAAGGATGTTTCTCTTTCAAGTTCTGCCTCTGATGCAGTCCAACTCTCTCTCTCTGCTGTGGTGGACTAAGATGTTGGGTGGGCAACTATCAAGTCCTCTTTAGCTCCAGCTCTAGGTCACACACAATGCTAGTGTTTCTTGGGCAAATTTGGCCAGCATAACCTTGTGATCACCATTTTTTCATCTCTTGGTGGGTTTATGTAGGTGAGCTTCAAATTCTCCTTCCCTCCCTTGGTACATGATGGATGGTGACCCAAGGGAGAGGTGTGATTCCATTGTGTGCTCAAATATTCTTTTGTGTGCTCACATAATGTCTAAGGAGGCGCTGGTGGCTATCCTTAGGCGGCTTTCACATAAGGAGTAACTGTCCTTTTCTTTTTGTGGTCCCGGAAAGTGACTTTTTTCCATTTCCAGGAATGCACACTTATCGAGCGAAAATGCGTGCAGAAGGAGCTCTTATCGAAGGAAAAAGCGCGCATTTGAGCATTTATGACTAGTTCAAATTTGATTTTCTCAAAACCTTAGAGCTTTTAAATACTTCTTGATTCCATAATGTATTCCTATCCTGTAAATCCTTAGGCTCGACATTAATTGATGTCGTCTTCTGCTGTACGATTTTCCAGTGTTAACAAAAGGTTTTACTTAACTGTTGAAAAAGGGCATCCCATTTATCTGGGACAAGCTTGCTAAAAAAATATTTTTATGTATTGAAAAACATGCTGACCCATGCACCGTTGTTGCATTCGCTTGATTATCATCGGGACTACTTTTTGTATTTAATTGCATTTGATGCCACCATTGGCATGGTACTATTTCAGGAAGACGAATCCAATGATGAACATTGGATCTATTATTTGAGTAGGAATCTCACAAAAAGTGAAATAAAATATGCACATGTGGAGAAATTGGCCCCGAAAGTCGTTCAAGCTATCCAACATTTCTATCACAATATACTCTTTCACAAAACAAACATGTTCTCTGATTGCAACCTATGATGTATATTCTTACCAGACAATTGCTAGGCAAGAAATACTCTCAATGGATTGTTATCCTACAAGAGTTCGATTTAGAATTCAAAATATCTAAGTATAAGAAATCATTGGTATTTGTTGAGTTATTGTGCGGATTTCCCTATACTAAGACAAAAATTGTGCCAGAGTATTCTCTACCAGACGAATCCCTCTTTCTTATCAGTACTTTAGATCCCTAGTATGGTAATCCAAGTGGCTCCAAACACTCTCAGGAGACCAAGAGGGTTGATGATAGGTCAAAATTCAAAGTGGTCGAATTTCTCATGAACTAGGTTTAGGTTGAAGTACTTGTCACCTTGATTCCAATGATGAGAAAATATCTTCAATCCGATCCCATATGGAGAAGCGAGATCGAGTCAAATTTTTGGTCAAAGTTGGGCACGAGACTAGGTTTAACTGTCCCACAAATTCACCATCAACCGATAAGGAACCCAGCTCCCGAAAACAGTCAAAATTGTGGCCTCATTATTTTCCCAATGAATCTTATTTTTGTTAAAATTTTAGGTCCCTATATTACAATTTTAGTCCCTTATTGTTATTAGTGTAGCCCCCTTATTTTTATTGTTGTACCGCTGTAACCCCAATATTGTTATTATTGTGCCCTTACATTATTATTATTAGGTCAGCTAGGATTATATTGTGACCCCATGGACTCCTATATATAGAAGGAGGTTTCGGTCATTTCTATCATCCAAGAATTGCTCATTTATGTAATGTATTGGAGGTTTCCCCCTCGAAGTGACTTATTTCTATTTTAGGAGCTGGTTTCATAACTTTGGTATCAGAGCTTTGGATTCTAGGGTTTCGCTGCTCCAAACAGGTCATCATGTATTTTCGCTATAATTTTTTTTCTACGAAGGTTCAGAAGTTGAAATTTTTATAGAGCGAAGTTGAAATCCTGAGGAACATCGTGGAAAAATTTCAGATCTTGGTTCGCAATATTTTCAGAAATATGATCTGTACAAGTTAGGGATTTTTGCAGGCTCCTGAATTTAACCTAAACAGGTCATCATGGCATTTGCGTTATAAATGTTTTTATACGAGGGTTCAAAAGCTGAAATTTTCACACAGAGAAGCCGCAATCCTGAGGAACATCATGGAAAAATTTCAGAGCTCGATTCACAATATTTTCAGAGATAGGGTTTGTGGAAGTTATGGATTTTTCAGGCTCTCGAATTTCATCTCAAAGAGGTGATTGTGGCAAAAACGTCATAACTCTCTCTCTGAGAATTGGAATTGAATTTTGTAAAAAGTTGCCGCAAGTACATGGAATGCAGTTTTATTTGTATCAATTTCAGAGCCAAAGGAGGAAATAATGATACATGTCATGCCGTACAAGGTCGCTCTACTGAACCAGTCCATAATTAGGTCATTGTGGGAGATTTGGCATAACTTTGCCTTGAAGAATCCAAATCAGGTTAGAACTCTAGAATTTGAAAGAAGATTCAGAGGGCTACTATAGGGCCCAATTTTAGATATTAAAGATCCTAAATCATAAAGATAATTTAGTTTCAATATCAAGCTCCTCAAAATTAAGAAAAAGGTGTGTATTTTTTTCGAATTACATAAGTCTCTTTTGAAAAAAATTAGTTTGAATTTATTCCAAGGGCATATTGAAGAATAGATATCAGTATTGGGTTCTAAAATACCCCCTAAAAATAATTCAACACCCATTAAGCCTTCATAAGGCTCTACTATGACTCATGAAGATGAATAAATTCACCACGAGATATCAAAATTACAAGAGCAAGTGCACCTATCGCAAAGAGCAACAAAAAATGAAATGGAAGTTTTGAAGAAAGGCATGGAAACTAAGATGGATGGTTTGAAGAAAGGAATGGAAGCTAATATGAATGGTTTGGAAGCTAAGATGTATGGCATGGAAGCTAAGATGGATGAAATGGAAGCTAAGATCGATGAAAAAATGGAAAACATGAAGAATGATCTAAAAGTAGACATCGAAGGTTTGGCAAAGTTGATACAAGAAATGTTTCCTTATGGCGAAAAGATAGTAGAGGAAACTCATGATGAGAAAAAAATAAATGTTAATCGTGATTTCATAAACTCTAATTTTGGATGGAAGAACCACCATATTCCAAAGATGGACATGAGGAAGTTTGATGACAAGGATCCCATAACATGGATACTATATATGGAGCAATATTTGTATGTCAATAACGTGCAAAACACAGAAAAGGTATGCACTGCAACCTTACATTTAGAACAAAATACACTTGTATGGTATCTATGGCTTTGCTCCCGCAAAAAAATTTCACTTGGTCAATTTTTACGGAGGAAATTATATCACATTATGAGGATACAAAGAGAGACACATTATTTAACTAATTGATAAATCTCAAACAAAAGGGTTTAGTGGTGGAGCACATTGAGGACTTCCAAAAATTGAATAGAAGGGTAACTATATTCCAGAGGAACACAATATTGATTTCTTCATAGGGAATTTAAAGGATAACATCAAACATGAGGTTCGCCTTTGGGAACCTGATTCATTGGAGAAGGAGTTCAAGTTGGAAATAAAAATTGAATGTAAAATTATGGCGACAAGGAAGCCTACCACTCACATATATAAAGATGGAATTGTTGTTACTCCTAGACTTCCACAACCAACAAGGTTGACACCACAAAAATTGGAAGAAAAAAGAGCAAAAGGGATTTGCTACAATTGTCATAGAAAATACACTAAAGGTCATAAGTGTGCTGAGAAGAAATTATTTTACATAGATTGTGAAGAGGAAGAAGAAAATGAGCAAGAATCTTCACAAGAAGAGGATATACACCAGGAACTAGCCATAGAAGGGGAAGAAATGAATCCGACCATATCATGTAATGCACTGGCAGGAATTACCACTCCTAAAAATCTCAAGATAGAAGGAAATATCAAGAATAAAAAGGTAATAGTGTTGATTGATTCAGATAACACCCATAATTTTATTCATTGTAAGCTAGCCAAGGAATTAAATTGTTTCCTATACCCAGCACCATAATTTCAAGTGATGGTTGCGAATGGAGGAACTATAAATTTCTCTAGAAAATTCCATAATATCAAGCTAACCATGGGGGAATATGTATTGAATAGTCCAATTCTTTCCATTCCAAGGGAGGTGTTGATGTTGTACTAGGAGTATAATGGTTACAATCTTTGGGGACCATAGTTTTTAATTTTCAAGAACTTTCTTGAATTTTTTTTCAGAACGAAAGAAAGTAATATTGTGAGGTATCACAGGGAAGCCGGGAAAGATAATAAGCTCTAATGTTATGATAAATCTTCTGAAGAAATAACAACGAGGCGTAATTTCACAATTATGCTCACTAGAAGTTCCAACATCAAAATCATCTATTTCTATAGATCTCCAAAAAGACTTGGAAAATCATTCCAAGGTGTTTGAAACTCCCAAAGAACTCCCACCTATTCGTGATCATGATCATGCTATTCATTTGATTCCAGGAAGTGTTCCTCCAAACATCAAGCCTTATAGATACCCTTATGTCCAAAAGAGCGAAATTGAACGTATGATTACAAAAATGTTAGACGCTGGTATAACTCAACCTAGTCAAAGTTCTTTCTCTGCTCCAGTAGTATTGGTGCACAAGAAGGATGGATCATGGCGCATGTGTCTGGATTATAGGGAGCTCAATAAGCTCACTATTAAAGATAAATTTCCCATTCCTGTGATTGATTAATTATTGTATGAATTACATGGAGAATTTTATTTTACCAAGTTGGATCTTCGTTCAGGATATCATCAAATTAGAATGAAGACTGAAGATATTCCAGAAACAGCATTTCGAAATCATGAGGGTCATTATGAATTTTTGGTCATGCCTTTTGGCCTTACCAATGCACCTTCTACATTTCAAGGGTTGATGAATTCCATTTCAAACACTTCCTTAGAAAATTTGTGCTAGTATTTTTTGATGATATAATAATCTACAACAGGTCTTGGAAGGATCATGATGAACATGTTGACAGGGTGCTCAAACTATTGCGGGAGAAACAATTATATGCAAAAACATGCAAATGTTTCTTTGGAGTACAAGAGGTGGAATATCTGGGTCATATTGTATCTCACAAGGGTGTTAAGGTAGACCCTAACAAAATTAAAGCCATTAAGGAACTGAAAGTCCCCACAACCATAAAGCAGTTGCGAGGATTTCTCAGGTTAACAGGGTATTATCGCAAGTTTGTTAGAGGTATGGGAGAATAGCGACACCTCTAACAACATTATTGCAAAAAGATGCATTTTCATGGACTCTTGAAACAGCTAAAGACAACTGACCATCTTAAAATCTCCAGGAATGACACCGATCGAGCTACGATAGACTTCACAAAAACCTTTATTGTGGAATGTGATGCCTCAAGAAATGGAATTGGTGTTTTTTTAATGCAAGAAGGAAGACCCATTGCTTTTGAAAGTCATCCAATCAAAGGAAAGTATTTACAGAAAGCTATTTATGAGAAGAAAATGTTAGCAATACTACATGCACTAAAGAAATGGCGACCTTACCTAATGGGAAGACACCTCAAGGAAAAAATGATCATGATAGCCTTAAACACTTTTTGGAACAAAGACAATCTTCAGAAGAGAAGAAAAAATGGGTCACAAAGATGTTGGGTTATGACTTTGAAATAATATACAAAAAAAGGAAGTTAAATTTTGTTGCAGATGCACTCTCAAGAAAGAATGAAGAGGTGGAAGCATTTCTTTGTGCCATTTTTATTATCCAACCAGATTGGATAACCGAAGCAAAGGATGAATGGAAGAATGATGAAGAAGTGTGGACACTCTTTCAAAAGTTGCAGCAGTATCCTAGTACATCTGATACATTTAGTTGTAAAAATGATTCCTTATGTTACAAAGATCGCTTATATCTCTGTAATAATTCCCAACTAAAACAAAACATTTTTAAAAACTTACCACAGGGTGAAGAAAGAATTTTTTTGGGATGGACTTAAATCTGATATTCAAAAATTTGTGGCAAAATGTTTGGTTTTCCAGCAGAATAAAGTGGAGACAATTAAGACCCCGGGAATTCTAAAACCTTTATCCATTCCAAGTCAACATTGGGAGGAGATTTCAATGGATTTTATCACGGGTTTACCTAAGTCCGAAGGAAAGAATGTCATCATGGTGGTAGTTGATAGACTTACCAAGTATGCACACTTTTGTGCATTATCTCATCCATTTAAAGCAAGTACAGTTGCTACTACATTTATGGACAGAATTCAAAAGCTACATGGAAGCCCAAGGGTTATTGTGAGCGACAAAGATCCCATTTCTACTGGAAATTTTTGGACGGAGTTATTTTCTTGTTTGGGTACTCAATTAGCTCATAGCTCATCTTATCATCCTCAATCTGATGGTCAAACTGAGATAGTAAATAAATTTTTGGAAGGATATCTTCATTGTTTTGTATCTGATAAACAAACACAATGGGTCGAGTGGTTACCTCTCACTGAATGGTGGTATAACACTTCCTTCCATACTGCAGCAAAAATGACCCCATTTATGGCACTTTATGGATATCATCCACCATCCATCACATCATCTTTAAGAGAAAATTCAAAGGTTCAAGCAGTGGAAGATCACATCGAGCATCGACAAGAAGTTCTCCAACTCTTAAAGGATAACCTGAATTTGGCACAAAATCGAATGAAACAACAGGCATATCAACATCACAGCAAGAGAAGTTTTGATGTAGGAGACTGGGTATTTTTACGGCTACAACCATACAAACAAATGTCCCTCAAGCAAGCTAAGAAGGATAATAAATTATTGCCAAAGTACTATGGTCCTTACAAGGTGTTGCAAAAGATTGGTACTATGGCGTACAAATTGGAGCTTCCTGCTTCTTCACGAGTGCATCCAGTTTTCCATGTTTCATGCTTAAAGAAGGTTATAGGTGAAAATCTTCCAGTTCAAACAATATTGCCAGAACTTGATGAGGAAGGAAAAATCATATTGGAACCTGAAGCGGTCACGAAAACAAGAACTCGACAACTACGGAATCGATCAATTTCAGAGTATCTCATCAAGTGGAAGAACTTACCCACTGAAGATTCTACATGGGAGGATGAGAATTTTATACAGAAGCACCCAGAGCTACTCAAGCGTTGAGGACAACACTTTTTGAAGGAGAGGGGCATGTTAGGTCCCTATATTACTAGTTTATTCCCTTATTTTTATTAGTGTATCCCCCTTATTATTATTGTTGTGACCCTGTAACCCCAATATTTTTATTATTGTGCCCTTACATTATTATTGTTAGGTCGGCTAGGATTATATTGTGGCCCCATGGACTCCTATATATAGAATGAGGTTTTGCTCATTTGTATCATCCAAGAATTGCTCATTTATGTAATGTATTGAAGGTTCCCCCCTCGAAGTGGTTGATTTCTAAGGCGTTGATCTCTCTTTTATTCTATTTTTGGAGCCGGTTTCATAACATAAAATAAAAAATTTCCATTATTTGTTATAAAAAAAAAAAAAAAATATATATATATATATATATTAAGGGTGGCGGGCCATGACCCTCGCCACCCCCATTGACCGTGTTATGTCATATTACATAAAAAAAAATTCAATTTTGGGTCGGTGGTCCATGACCCCGCGAAACTCTGCGGAACCCATCGCATGGACCAAATATAACTATATGATATGGTTGGGGGCGGGTGGAACTGCCATCGTATAACATTTCAGCCATGGTATTAAAACACTGCCCACCCAAAACGTTACAACCATATGTCACCACAGGAGGCGACGTTGGAAACGGGACCAGCGGGGGTCCAACCCGCCCAACCCACGTGGCTGGCCCCTGATCGGGCGGTCCCAACACTTTAACAACTCTATTTAAAACTCACAATGCAAAAATCAATGAAAAACTATAATATGTTAAATATAATGCACCCCAATAAAACGGTTATGCTGAGTTTGGCATGGGTGGTATTTGATCCCTTAACCCCATGCTTTTTATTGCACTATCTTACCAATGGCCCAACAAACCTATGTTGGTAATTTCACCCTCCATATAATATATAAACGCTGAGTTGTAGTGCGTTCGGTGGGCAGAATAGAGGTGGAGGTAGAACAGAACGGGACAAAGGAGCCTGAGAATGGAACGGGGAACGATGTTCCATACAGTGGAACCATGACACAGTTCTAGGAGGCTGAATGATGGCACGCAATTCAAGACATAGAATATTCCTTTGATGCCCAAAGATTCCTTGGGAGGTAAAATTTCTCTTTGTCCAAATGCATCCAAGTTTACATTCATTTTTCTCAGATTTTCGCAGGGAACGTAATGGCGAGGTTAGATTCACCTTTTGAGCAGCAAATTTTTAGATTCCCAGCAGAAGAGAACCATTGAGAATCTTGAGGGAATCTTCCAGATTACTTAGAGGCCGAAATTCGCTGGAGTCGGAATGAGGTCAACTTTATGCTCATTCTTCTCAGAATTCCGCAAGGATCTCAATGGTGAGATCAGATTCCTATTTTGAGTTGCAGATTTCCAGTCAGTTGTGGAGCAGCATATTGGAGGAATTTAGGGGGAATCGAAAAGATTCCCTATGGCCCAAAATTTCGACAGTGTTAAAATTCAAAAAATTGACAGTTGATCCTATACCTCTCAGCGACACGAAACCAACGGTGTAGTGAGATTTTCCATATGCACCATATATTTTTCATCCATTTTCCAGATTGGTATAACGGTGTCAGATTTTAGAGCGTGGATAGTCGATTTCATTCCATTCGACGCCACGAATTTGATGGTGCATTCAGATCCAACAACTAAGCAGCCTATTCTTCAGCCAACATCAGAGTTGAGGTATATGAATTGTTGTTACCATGTACTTCATTGATTATTCTTATGAGATGTTTTATGTTGTGCCGATTCCTGCTTGATATATGATGCAGAATCTCGATGTTTGTGTCATGTGATATGTATTCATCATGGATGGTCATTTATGTTCTAAGATCCCTTTGTTGCCTTGATGGCATAATACTCTTTGTCACCATGTGTGAAGTTGTCATGCTGATAGGAGGTTTGTTATGAGTGAGATTTCCTTGTAGGGAACGTCTCATGGAGAGAATTTTCCACTCATGTCGAGGGCACACTTCCTTGTATGAAAAAGTAAACAACGTCCATGTACATCATCACATTTTTGCAGAACCAAATGAAGCGGCCAACACCATCGAGACACCGAGGCCCAGAGACATAGTCCACACTAGACGAACTCCGTTATTAAACGTGTTACGTTTTGTTGTGTAATTGTTGACATGTTTTCCTCTTAATTATATCTGCATGTGTGTTCATTAATGCTTTGATAAAATGAAATTCTAATACATCACTGAAGTAAAATATTATGGGTAAATCCGGTTGTTGATGGACCTGGATCAAGTGCTATCAGAGTGGTCTTCTTGCTGATGTGAATTGAAAGCGTGAACCATTGAACATGCAACAATGGAGGATGTCAAAGACATGTACGAGGCCATGCTGAGGACGTTTGAAAGGATGGACATGTTGTATGAAGCTTATAATAAACAAGCAATAGATAACGCTGAGTTGAAAACACTTCTAAAAGAGGAGAAGGAGGAAAAGCAGCGAGTGCAACTTCAATTGCAAGTTGCAGAGGCAACCTTGGAAGAACTGAAGCACAATGACCAAAGCCTTCAAGCAAAGGATGCTAAATTAAGGAGGCTTCTGCAAGAAGAGAAAGAAGAGAAGAAGAGATTGCAGTTTCAGTTACGAGTCATGGAAGAGGCTTTCAAGGAATTGAAGCACAACTAAGGCTTGAAGAAGCCATCATCACCTATTTCTGAATTGACATACGAGGTAAATGATGTTGATGTTTCTTTAGTTTCATATTCACACGCTATCATTTCTGTAAGGAATGTGGAGATACCCATTATAGGGATTGGCATAAGACTCCTCACCAAGATGAAATATAAGGGAGGAGGATTTGCGTTAATGGCCAAGGCATGATTCAACCATTGGAGGTTGTGCAGAGACCTCGATTAGCAGGTTTGGGATACACTGAAGGAGAATACTCAAAGGTGTTAGAAGCTTCCATGACATTAATGATACTGTCGAGGAAAAAGAATGATGGGAACAATTCACCATCATCCCATGGAAGTTCATGTTGCAGTATAAGAGATGATGCAAGCTCTTGTCACCATGATCGCACCAGAGACGACCGAGAAAGGTATAACAAGTCTCGGTATTCTCAATTTCATTTTGATTATAAGCATTGTTGTCCCTCGTTTTTGATGTCTTTTTGTTTAGAAAATACACCTTATTTTACCATATTATCCATCTATTTACCATCATATCCACCTTATATTGACCCAAATATTCATATACAGGTATTTAAGTTATGTTTTTCAATTATTAGATGTTTTTTTAAAAATGGAAATTTAAGTGCATTTTTGGACAACAGCAAAAATTCCCGTAATGGCATTATGGTTTGCATATGTGCAGGACACTTGGGCTCGAGATGGATACATTTCTAGAAGGCTTGGGAACTAAGAATAAGAGTACACCTATTGGTACAGTCAATCTGAGCTTTAATAGGCCCGGTTAAAGGCGGTCAAACATGACCTGTCGTTATGGAGGATCCCTAGAAACTAGGTCAAAACTCTTATTTTGTGGGATTTTCTAGATTTTGATGGATCTGATGGATGAATTCGACTTGATATGATAGGATAAGGATAGTTATGACTACTTGAGCTATTTTAGATGATTTTGTTAGATACTTTATCTATTTAACCTCGAACTTTGAAGGTTGTGATATGTAGAACTTGTATGACTTATTATTATTATTTATGAGACTTGGAGACATAATTGAAGATTTGTTATATCATATTTGATGCTATTACATGCTGGTTGATTGATTGAAGTCTTAAGTAGCTGAATTTACCTTCAGTGTGTGAGGCAAGGGTGGAGGGACCCTACACCAAGCTACGTGCACTTCTTAGTTTATTTTGTAGGTGCAATTTTTGAATTAGCTTGCTTATGTTTAATTTGTTTATGCTGATTATTTCCAAGTATTGATGAATCTAATGATCATTATTAACCTGCATATGAAAGAACAAACAAATTTTTAAATTTAAACATTATTTCTATCTAATCAATATCTTCATTTAGAATTCATCTTTACATGCTTTTACATGATTGCTGATGGATCTTAATCTTGTTTCTATTCTGCATACGAAGAGACAAACCAGTATTTAAAGTTAAATACTTCTTCTATCTGATCAAGAGACTAAAAACTAAGATTCATCTTTCCTGCTTTTTCTGAATTCCTGTTTTAACAATAGCATTACTGATAAATGAATATATGATGAAGGAAAGTCAAGACCTCTTCAGTGAAGAGCCTCTTCAATTATTACTTCACGTATCTTAATCTATTGTTTAGTTAAGTACTTTTTGATTTATAATTCACATGGTAATCTTGTTAATAGAAGTACAAAAAAATCTCTCAAGTTAGGAGATTCTTTTGCCTAATTACACATCTGAATTTAGAAATTGTTTAAGTTATATTTATATTTGTAGTATGCATTTACCTAATCATCAATAAACCATATTCTAAATTGATCGCAACTGAAACCCATATACTTTGTGGATTCTTCTAAGTTCCACTAACCTGGATTGATAATAAATACTTGCGTTAGTTTACAACAGTAAATTGACCCAACATTTTGGCGCCGTTGCCGGGGAAGCATATTTTCGAAATGGTCAAATAGGAAGACAAAAATATTAAAAGAAAAAAACAATATAAAATCACCAAAAACAACAAAAACATAGTTTTTATTTCAAGTAATGTTTTCTTATGCCTAGAGATAGAGATCAAAAAGGTAGATTTGTGAAAAAAAACCCCCGAACAACTCATTCATCCACTGGATTAACAACACCGGTTGCTGGAAAACCTACTATATAAGAGTTAGAGGAAAATAAGAGATCAAGAAAAGAAAAATACAAATCTTGTTAGCCTTAGAGGTAAAGAAAAATAAATCACCTGAAAAACCTCCTTCCGTTTGGAAACAAAAAGACACAAGAAAACCAACTATTGAACAGCTAGAGCAATCTGTCCTTGAGGAAATCAAATTAGTTGAAGAAAATAAAGTCAACCTCCTATTGAAACACTAGAAATATCTGAACAAGAAATGGTTGAAGAAGGAGAAGGATCAAATAGATTAAACATGACTCCTGAAAAAAGACTAGAATATGAAAGACAACAAAGGGAATGGCGAAGACAAAGAGAATAAGAAAGAAGAATTCAGGCAGAAAGAAACGCTGAAGAAGATAGAGGAGCAGAAGAAATTCGAAGGATAGAGGAAGAAGCAAGAAGAGAAAACCAAAATCGAAGAACACAATAAAATGAGCAAGAAGTTAACAATGATCAGGAAACTACTTTTGGCTTTCCTATCTTAAATGCAAGAAAAATACTAGGAGAAGAAATAAAAATGAAAAATATTCCATCTTTTGTATTTCCTAATTTCTTTGGAATGTCAACAGAATATCCTGATGCATTCATGTTTGAATTTGATATTTTGTGTAGAACCTATAGATATACTGATGATACACATAAGCTTCAAATTTTTCCTGCTACTCTAAAAGCATCAGCCTTGAAATGGTTCATGGGATTAGGAGAACACACGATAACTTCTTGGGAAGATATGAAGAAAATATTTCTTAAAAAGTATCAAGATTACTGCAGGGCTAGAGACTCTAAAGAATACATTTCCAGAATGTCACAACAAGAAGATGAAAGTTTGGAAGAATATTTGGAAATATTCTTTTACAATTTACAGAAATCCAAACATCATTCTCTTAGTTCTGATACCATCCGCACTATTTTTCTAAAGGGTATTAGAGATGAGTATCTAGAAATTCTTAATGTAATGGGAAAAGGAGATATTTCTTATTTACCATTTGAAGAAATTGTTGAATTATGTCAAAAATAATCTAGGGGAAGAGCCAAGAGTGGGAAAAGAGATATTTCATCAAAAGCTTCCAAATCTGCAGCAAGTGCAGTAACAAGAGCAGAGATAGGAAGCCTGTTAGAAAATTTTAAAACATATCTCTTTAGAACTTTGGGAACACAAGTATATGTTTTTAAAGCTAAGAAAAAGAAAGAAGAGCAAGATGAAATCTTAGCAATTTTCTGCCCAAAGTGTAGGCAAAAACATCCACTCAGGGAATGTCCTTTGCAAGGTATACACGTATGTGGACTATGCACAACAAATCATGCAACAGAAAAATGTCCCAAATTAAAAGAATTGCAAGGAGAATAAGTGCAAGGAGTATATTGTTTCTACTATATGGCACCAAGGAGACCTTGGAAAATAAGGATGCCTCAAAAATTCCCTCAACAAAACCCCCAAAATTTTCAATATCCACAAAATACATGGAATACACCAATGCCATGGCAGGCTTGGCCACCACAACAATATCAAAACCAACCTGCACAAGGTTGGAGGGGATATGGTTATGGAAACCAACCACCACAACAAATGTATCCCCAGCAGTATCAATATCAACAACTATACCCTCCACAACCATTTCCTCAATATCAACAATTCCAGCAACAACAAACAATTCCAATCCATCTCAAAACCCACCAATGTTAACTCAACTGAAACAACTTCAACTGCCTACTAACCAACCACCTCCTAGACCAATACAATTTCCAGCTCAGCTAGTAGCTAATCCAAGTAACAAGGTGGATAGATCAGTATATCATGTGGAATAAGAAACATATTATCCTAATTATTCAATTCTTCCTGTACAAGATGTCCACCTAAGGTTTGGGAAGGTGTTACAAAAATATTCTCCTTCGATAATTGAAGAAGAAATTGAATAAGGATAACAAAGTCAACGATCTCAACCAGAAAAGAAAATTCAGAAAGGTAAATCTATTATGACACAAACTCTAGCATATCCAGAGAGATTGATACAACAAAATATTCCAATATATCTCCCTGAATTTAATATTCTGGGTGAAATGAAAAACACATATGTTAAAATTCCTTTGTTGCAGGAAATTAAAGACATTTCGATATATGCAAAAACAATAAAGGAATTATGCATTAAGAAATCTGGCAGAAGAAAGAAGGATCCACCAACAATCTAGGTAATTGGAAGTCTTTCAAGTCTCATGTCTACAAACACAGCCATTAAAAATTATGTTGATCCAGGAATTCCTATGGTTACCATTTCGATTAACAAATTTTCAGTGCCAAATACTTTAATAGACTTGGGAGAAGCTATCGATGTTATGACAATAGAGACTATGAAACATTTGAATCTGAACAACATTAGACCTACTACTACAGTTTTAGAACTTGCAGACAGATCTAAAGTTGTTCTAGAAGGTATATTGGAAGATATCATTGTCTCACTGGATTCATGGGAGTATCCTATAGACTTCTTGTTTTTGCAGCCAAAAAAAAGTTTAGGAGGGAATCCCTTAATTTTAGGTAGAGCATGGTTAGCCACTGCAGATGCTTACATTGGATGCAGGTAGGGAAGTGTGATTATTGCACATGGAGATGAAAGAAAGCATGTTACATTATATCCTCCTGCTTAATCTCCTTCTTTATTATCATGGCTTGATGGAAAGGAACAACAAGAACTTCAATCTGTTCTTAGTATTAATCAAGTTTATAATTTTAGAGAGGAGGAAGAAAATGAGGACTTACTAGATCTATTCATCTCAGAACCAAATCTTTTAGAGCAGCTTAGGATAACTCGATATGAAGCTGCTAGTTATCTTTTAAATGAATGTTTTTATGAAAATTGCACAATATAGTCATTGCAAAATACATTTGAAAGCATTTTTCCTGTAAATTCAATTACCAATTAAAATAGTAAAATCATTGAAATCAGTCCTGAAAGACATTTGAATATTGGGAACAACTTACAATCATCACAAGAGGAAAAGCTAATAACATTATTACAAAAATATTCAAAATATTTTGCCTGGGATTATAAAGACATGTCGAGAATTCATCCAAAAACATGCATCCATCACATTTACACTGATAATGAAATAAAATCTGTAAGGCAACCACAAAGACGGATGAACCCCATGATGAAGGAAATAGTGAAAGAAGAATTACAAAAACTATTACAAGTTGGATTTATCTATCCTATTTCAGATAGTCAATGGGTTTCACCCTTAGTTGTAGTACCTAAGAAAAATGGTAATGGAAAATTTGTGTGGATTACAGAGAACTCAACAAAGCTACATTAAAATACCACTTTCCTTTACCATTTATCGATGAAGTGTTAGATTGATTAGCTGGAAAGAAGTTATTTTCAAACCTGGATGGATTTAGTGGATGTAATAAGATAAATATAGCATTAGAAGATCAAGAAAAGACAACATTCACATGCCCATGGGGAACATATGCATATAATGTATTACCCTTTGGTTTGTGTAATGCACCTGCTACTTTTCAGAGACAAGTTCTTGCAATATTTCCTGATTTAATTCATGAGTGTGTGAAATTTTACATGGATGATTTCACTGTGTATGGTACAACATATGATGATTGTTTACAAAATCTTGAAAAAGTGTTAAAAATATGCATTGAGACAAATCTATCACTCAGTAATGAAAAATGTTTTATGATGTTAACTGAGGGGATAGTGTTGGGACACCATATCTCCCCTTTAGGGATTAAGGTGGACCCAACAAAAATTTAGGTCATTGTGAATTTAACACCACCCACAACAAAAAAATAAGTTAGAAGTTTCTTGGGTTATGAAGGCTACTATATAAGATTTATTGAAAATTTCAGTAAAATAGGTTTGCCACTATTCAAGTTACTTATGAAAGATGTGGAACTCCAATGGAAAAATAACTGTCAAAATGCATTTGAAAAATTAAAAGACAAATTATCAATTGCACCCATTCTTCGAGGACCTAATTGGTCTTTTCCATTTCACATTTCAACTGATGCATCTGATACAACTATTGGAGCATCACTTGGAAAAAAAGAGAATCAATTCAATTATGCCATATATTTCATTAGTAAAAACTTAACACCGACATAATTGAACTACATTGTTACAGAGAAAGAGATGTTAGCTGTAATTCATGCAGTTAATAAATTTCGACATTATATAATAGGTTATCAAGTTTATATCCACACAGAGCATTTCGCCATAAAATATTTAATGAACAAATCAATAACAAATGGTAGAATAACTAGATGGCTGTTATTAATGCAAGAGTTTAACATTACTGTACAAGATAGACCAGGAAAATATAATCAAGTTGCAGAGTTTCTGTCAAGACTACATTCACCTGGTGATCCAAATCCAGTATCAGACAATTTTCCAGATGAACATATATTTTCTATAAATGTGAAAACTCCATGGTTTGCAGATATAGCTAACTATTTATCCTCTTACATCCTACCATCTCATTACACAAAAAAGCAAAAATGAAGGATAATTAGAGAAAGTGCTAGGTATAGCTGGGTTAATGGAGATCTATTTTATACTGGTGCTGATTTAATGATTAGAAAATGTGTAAGAGAAGATGAAATTATTGAAATTTTGAAATCTTGTCATGATGAACCATGTGGTGGTCATTTTGAAGATAAAAGGACATCATACAAAGTGCTAAAACTTGGCTACTATTGGCCATTCATCTTCAAAGACTCCAGTGCCTATGTGAAAGATGTGACAACTGCCAAAGAATTGGTAGACCAGTGGCATCAGATTAAATGCCATTAAATCCACAAGTACTGATTTAACCATTTGAACAATGGGATTTAGATTTCATGGGACCAATCAACCCTCCATCTAATGGAAAGAAGCACATCCTGGTATGTACATATTATGTAACTAAGTGGGTGGAGGCCAAGGCAGTAGCACAGGCAATAGAAGATACTGTTGTGTATTTTCTGCTTGAAGGGATATTTGTAAGATATGGAGTTCTGAGACATATAGTAACTGACCAAGGTACAAAATTCACATCAAAACTTGTTTGAGATCTTACAGATAAATACAAGATCAAACACAGAAAATCAATTTTGTATCATCCTTAAGCCAACAGACAAGTGGAATAAACAAACAAAGTCCTAGAGAACATTATGACGAAGACTGTAAATATGAACAGAAAGGACTAGTCATAGAAATTGAAAGATGCACTATGGGCATACAGGATAACTTGGAAAAACACAGTTGGGTTCAGTCCATATCAGTTAGTGTATGGAAAAGAAGTCCTATTGTCCACTGAATTTCAAATACATACATACAAGCTAGCATCAGAATTGGGGATGGAATTGTCTGAGGCACAACAACAGATAATTATGGAGTTAAACAAACAAGATGAGATATGACATCAAGCAGTCAAACATACATCTCTTGTTCAAGAACAAAGGATCAAATGGAATGATCGACTCATAAAGATTAAAGTGTTTCAGAAAGGAGATTGGGAACTCTTTTTCGACTCCAAGTTCAAAGACTTCAAAGAAAAATTCACAACTCATTGGCTTGGACCATATGAGATTAAATAAATCTTTGAAAATGGAGCTGTCAAGATAAAAACAATTGATGAAGCATCTGTTTCGTTTTTCGTCAATGGACATAGGCTTAAAATTTACAATAAGCCTATAAATAAAGAGGATTTTCTGAGAAAAAAATTCAATGGATTTAGATATGGAAATAATGGGGCAACATAGCAATATCTCATCCATAATTCCAACAGACAAAGAAAAAAAAATAATAATAAAAGAGTTTGGTTGTGAAAATCCGAGAAACTGGCACAATACAAACTCGAATTCATATCGGAAAACCAACTTGTTTGGTCTATATGAATTCTCTCTTTTTTTTTTTTTTATAATTTTGTTGTACTCAATTTTTTTTTTTTGCAGATATACCCTCCAAGACATTGCAGACTTGAGGACAAGTCAAATCATCAGCTTGGGGGAAGGTGTGTAATAAAAAAACTCTTAAGATAGTTTTCAGCAGCTGAATTGAAGACATAATATGAACTACAATTATAAAGGAACTTGGTACATCATTCGACATTTACAGAAGGGACATGAATTATTATTTAGAAAATTATTCAGAAAGGGACCTGAATCATTACGACAGAAGAAATTTTCAAATATTGAACATTATTTCACATTACGCTAGAAGGGACCTGAAAATTTAACCTGTCAGAAGGGACCTGAGCTATATCAACTAAAGATCATATAAGATGGGACTTGAAAATGTCAAAGTTTAACTTATAGAAGGGACCTGAACAATAATTATTCTAAATCAAATCAAAGGCAAGAAGAAATAAAGTCTCTATACAGTCTATAAGTTCCGTCGTAACAATAAACACAATGTCGATCATCATGAATGTTAAAAGGGAATACAAATAAAGTGAGTAAAAATCACTCTTAAAATTTCAATTTTTTTTGAAAATATTCTAGAATTGAAAATACAAATTTAGTAATAGTTATGTATCTTTACCTACATTTCATTTACATCACCTACATTACCTACATTTCATCTACATTTTATCACCTATATTTTCATCTACATTCCATTATCCATGATTTTTAGCCCTATTCTATCCACATTCATATCCATACCACTATTCAATAAAACATTACATAACCTATCCATATCATACCCTACCCTATTTTTCTAAACAAAGAGAACCATAAACAAAAGGTCAATATTAAACCCTTGGAAGACCTACAAAGCAAAAAACAAAGGTATTATTATAAATATTTAATTTAAAAAATGTGACTATTTCATTAGTCAAATTTTAAAAATTAAATTAAAGATCAAAAACCAAATTTCAAAAGTCATATGATATAGCGCAACTATTTCAAATGTCAAAAACAATGCAAAAAGAGCGCAATCATAAAAGGTGACGAACTAAGCTAATGGAGCAAAGTGCGAAATTATAATACAAACAAAATGAAACTAACCTAAAGTGTGATGCATGAAAATGATGACGTATGCTATGCTATGATGAGACCGTAATGCATGTAGCTGTGGAGGAATGAAGAGGAGATAGCATGCGGTGATGAAGTATGATGGCGCATATGTAAATGGAGATAATGCAGAATATGGAAGCAGATAGTATGATGGCACATGGAGATGATGCAGAATATGGAAATAGACATGGTCATAAAAAAAAACATGAAAGGAGCTGCATAATGAATAAAACAAAGGATGGAATGTACACCAGATTCAACATGACAGTCAAAGAAAATACATGCATGAACCAGTCAAGCAGAGGTTGATGAACGGTTAGAATAATTTCAAACGCCATAACACAACACCGTGTAAAACATATGAGACCATTTCTACCATTGCTAAGACCTGTAACGACCATTGCTAAGACATTTACGCTGCGTTTTCACCATAATTTCCTTACAAAAGGCTCAGTGAGAGAGGAAGAGCATGCAATCAAAGCACACATCCGTGTTTACAACTCTGTGAAAACAAAATAAGAATGCAGAACTAGAGAGAAGACAATGAAGAAGCTGAGAGGAGAATAGAAGAGACAAAACGCAGAGAAGAAGGTAGAGAATATAACAAGGAGGAGGAATGGAGCGATAAGGGAGTTAGCTAGAGTTTCAAAGCCAAAAAATCCGGGAAACTTGTCAAGCAACCGTGCTATCGAGAAGCGAAATCCCGTGAAGGAGAAGGTAATAAGTAAATGTGGATTTGGTTGTTTAAAACAATGAATGGTTGCATGAATAGATCTTGAGATTATTAAAACGAACTGAGAGTTATAAAAGGAGTCATCTATTTCAATTTGTAAAGCCTATCATTACGTAATGTTTTGTATTTCCACCACTCATAAACACTTTGAAACCTTTCAAAAATACTCTGCCATCAATCAAGCAACGAAATACTCTGCCATCAATTAAGTGAGTTAATGAGTGAGGATTTTAAAGAGATTGGCACTGGTTTAAACCTCAGTTAAACTGGAAGAAAGATCATGAGGATCAAAGCAGAAGATCACAAAGGATCATTGCATAAGATAGGTAAGCTCAAACATGTCCTCATATGTAGTCTTCTATTTCGAAATAAATGGAAAACAAAGAATGAAGAATTCTAATTCGAACTGCACAGTGAGATTGTTTTAATTGAGTTTTTTAATAGACTTATTTTATTAGCACACTTAGTAGAAGGATTCGAAACATAATTTGTGAAGAAAGATTGAGTTAGAAGACCCAGTTAAAAATGTTTTTACATAGAAGAGGACTGAGTATGGAGAATGTTTGAGGGAAAATAGTGAATTTATCATGAGATTCTTGTTGAAATGGTTGAGCTATTCTCTTGTATACATAGTGAGTTTACATTATAGACATCATGCTATGTTTTGAAAAGAATTTTGTATGAAATTGATGGGTGAAAAACACTGTTGTATAAAAAAATTTCAATGTTTTTTTACAACAGTCAAATTTCTTTTAAAAAATAGAGACATAGATTGTTTTTAAAGAGGATAGAGAATGAAATGGAGGGTAGGATAATAGAAACATGAATTTTTTGTGTTTTCTTAAAACCTCTCTATCAATTCTTATGTTTATTTGAAGCAGTTAGCTCACATTTTTCAAAAGGAAAACAAAGGATTGTTTGGAAAGAGCAGTAAAAAAAGAGGTAAGCCTACTACTGTAATAACATCCAGTACTTGAATTTTTGCTGACAAAATATGAAGTTAATGATAGTAGATGGATACATAAAATGGTTTTAAGATAAAATGAATTCAAGAGAAAAACCTAAAGCCTTTCAAATTGAACACTGGAATAAGGAAACAATTGAAAAAATCTATCAGTCAGGTTTAACAGGTTTTCTCCAAAAGTTCAAAGGTCACAATGAGGATGTCACAAGAGAATTTGTAAGCAATTACAAACATAATGAAACCATGGTGGGTAGTCTACATATCCATTTGACTTCAGAGTATATTTCTGAAGCTATAGAGTTTCCATCATCAAGAGAAATATACCATAAGGGATTGCATTTCAAAGACAAAGTTTGGACATTCTTCTTGGATAAAAATAGGAAGGGTTATTTTGATAGGTCAAAGGGGATTCCAAGGGAGTGGTTAAATGAACCTTGGGCAAAACTAGTTTTTATTATCCAGAAGTTCTTCACCTGTGACAACAGACATGGTGTAGTACACTTTTATCATGTCAGGTTACTACAACATATTAAAGGAGATATAAGGATCAATATTCCCTATTTATTTTATAAAAATTTGATGAAAATGATTGAGAGTGTCAAATTTGAGACCAAGCCCAAAGAAGCCCAAATTCTTCACAAGGGCCTCATAAAAATCCTTGTGGATTATCAGCTGAAAGTTAAGGGAATGGTTTGGGAAAATTTTCTGATTGAAAATAAGTTTGTAGAACAAGTCATTGAAAACAAACTTGAAACAACACATGAAACAAGGAATATTATGCATTCACCTCTTTATCCCAAAACCAGGTCAAAGAAACATCAGGAGACAAATATGAGAGAGGGAGACATCATTTTTAACCAATTCTAGAAGGAAGAAAAATAATAATTCAGTAGAACCAGAAGTGCAAGTCATGGAAACTTCTCCTTTAACTAAACATGAAAATGAATCCTTTAGAGGTTGCAACAAGAAGTGTATGAAAATACTGAAGACAAAGATTCCTATTTTGAAAACGATGAGGTGGAAGCTTATTCAGTTTCTAAAAATTCCAAGGAGGAAGATCAAAACCTTTGCATAGTTAGAGAATTAACTGATAGCCTGGAAATAAGAAAAATCATGGAGAGGCACCTGAAGGAAGAAAATGAAACTTATAAAATAAATAATGAGAAATTGGTTAAGGAGAATGAGAAGATAAGTGGATAAATGGGGAAGTTGAAAACTAAAAACAATCTTCTCTATACATAGGCATTCAGGTGGCTTTAAGAGAAAAATTCCTGGAAGGCTAAGTATGAGGAACATAAGGTTAAAACCTCCATATACAAGGAATAACAGGGAAAATACATGGATTCTCTTATATATACAGCACATTAGGAAGTCTCAGGATCAATAATGGGATCACCATCAGAGCTCAGAAGGTCAAAGAGGAAAAAGCAAGCATGAGGACATGCTTGATCATCAGTTTGGGGGAGATGTTGGCCCTTGTTTTTTATCTCTTTTTGTTTAGAAAGTACACCTTATTTTGCCATATAATTCATCTATTTACCATCATATCCACCTTATATTAACCCAAAGAAGCATATACCGGTATTTAAGTTATGTTTTTCAATTATTAGATGTTTTTGTAAAAATTGAAATTTAAGTGCATTTTTGGACAACAGCAGAAATTCCTGTAATGACATTATGGTTTGCATATGTGTAGGAAACTTGGGCTCGAGATGGATACATTTCTAGAAGGCTCAGGAAATAATAATAAGATTAAACCTGTTGGTACAGCCAAACCAAGCTTTCATAGGCCCAGCCAAAGGCGGTCAAACATGACCTGTCTTTATGGAGGATCCCTAGAAACTAGGTCAAAACTCTTCTTTTGTGGGATTTTCTAGATTTTGATGGATCTAATGGATGAATTTGACTTGATATGATAGGATAGGGATATTTATGACTACTTGAGCTATTTTAGATGAGTTTATTAGATACTTTATCTATTTAAGCCTCAAACTTTGAAGGCTTTGATATGTATAACTTGTATGACTTATTATTATTATTTCTGAGACTTGGAGACATAGTTGAAGATCTATTCTATCATATTTGATGCTGTTACATGCTGGTTGATTGATTGAAGTCTTAAGTAGCTGAATTTACCTTCAGTGTGTGAGGCAAGGGTGGAGGCCCCCCACACCGAGCTAAGTGCACTTCTTAGTTTATTTTGTAGCTGCAATTTCTGAATTATCTTGCTTATGTTTAATTTGTTTATGCTGATTATTTCCAAGTACTGATGAATCTAATGGTCATTCTTAACCTGCATATGAAAGGAAAAACAAATGTTTAAATTTAAGCATTCTTTCTATCTAATCAAGATCTTTAGTTAGAATTCACCTTTACATGCTTTTACATGATTGCTGAAGGATATTAATCTTGTTTCTATTCTACATACGAAGAGACAAACCCGTATTTAAAGTTAAATACTTCTTCTATCCGATGAAGAGACTAAAGACTAAGATTCATATTTCCTGATTTTTCTGAATTCTTGTTTTAACAATAACATTACTGATAAATGAATATATGATGAAGGACAATCAGAACCTCTTCAGTGAAGAGCCTCTTCAATTATTACTTCATGTATCTTAATATATTGTTTAGTTAAGTAGCTTTTGATTTATAATTCACATGGTAATATTGTTAAGAGAAGGACAAACAAATCTCTTAAGTTAGCAGATTCTTCTGCTTCTAATTACACATCTGAATTTATAAATTGTTTAAGTTAGATTTATATTTGTAATATGCATTTCCCTAATCATCAATAAACCATCTTCTGAATTGATCGCAACTGAAACCCATATACTTTGGGGATGCTTCTAAGTTCCACTAACCTAGATTGATAATAAATACTTTCGTTAGTTTACAACAATAAATTGACCCAACAAGCATGTCGATAATCAAGGAAAAAAGTAATGGCATAGAAAAACTTGTCATTTTTGTGGTTTACATAACCATGTCATTGCTGAGTGCTGGAAGATAATGGAAGCACAAAAGAGGATGAGGCGTCAAAGGCCTTCTCCATTGCAGGAAAAGAAGAAGGTAAAGAAAGTCTAGAGGAATAAGACTCATTGCAGTTATTGCAACAGAAGTGGCCATCAAAGAGCCACATGTTGGAGGCTCCATCTAGAGCAGTGCGTTAAGGACAAAACATCAGTGCGGGAACCGGTTGAAACGACTTTTCGATAAGAAAATGCATCGCAGAGGGATGAACCATTCACTTTGATAAGTGAGAGATAATTTTTCTAAGTGTGGTAAAGTGTGTTGGCCTTAATTTTTATATCATATGTTGCATGTTAAAATGTAAAATTGATGATGTGTTTCCCATCACTTATGAAGCAACAATGATATTTTCGGCCTTGTATTTATAGTTGGGGTATTGATTCCATTTTTATGTAAAATTGACCACCGAGTAGGTGTTATAAACTCGTGGCAAGTATGGGATGCTTGGGTCATAGATTGGTCACTTAGATAAGCATTTAATTTGGAAGATATTGTACTAGGTTTGCGAAGGATGCAAGTGTCATAACATTGCTTATGGCTCCGAAGGACAAAGGTGAAGGAGAATGAAGAGTGACATTTCAGGACATGTGTAGTGTAGACAAGGTACAAAGTAGTTGCAGATTATTTTCATGCATTTTGGTGGACCAAAAGATCCTCAGTGGGGAGGATTGATCTAGGTGGCTCCAAATAACCTTAGGAGACCAAGAGGGCTTTCGATAGGTCAAAATTCAAAGTGGTAGGATTTCTCACGAACTAGGTTCAGGTTGAAGTACTCGTCGCCCTGATTCCAACGGTGCGAATGGATCTCCAATCCGAGCACGTATGGAGAAGTTAGAGAAAGTTTTGGTCAAATTTGGGTAGGAGGCCAAGTTTAATTGTCCCACAAATTCACCATCAACCAGCAAGGAACCCAACTCCTAAAAATGGTCGAAATTGTGGCCTCGTTAATTTTCCCAATGACCCTTATTTTCGTTAAAATAAAAAATTCCCATTATTTGTTATAAAAAATAAAAAAATATATATTAAGGGTCGCGGGACATGACCCCCACCACCCCCGTCGACCGTGTTATGTAATATTACATAAAAAAATAATTCAATTTTGGGTCAGCGAGCCATGACCCCCGCGGAACCCACCACATGGACCATATATAACCATATGATATGGTTGGGGGCAGGTGGAACCGCCATCATATAACATTGTGGCCACAGTATTAAAACACCACCCAACCAAAACATTACAACCATATGTTACCACCGGAGGCGGCATTGGAAACGAGACTGTTGGGGGTTGAACTTACCCAACCCACGTGGCCGGCTCCCGACCGGGCGATCCCAACACTTTAACAACTCCATTCAAAACTCACAACGCAAAAATCAATGCAAAAATATCACATGTAAAATACAATGTGCCCCAATCAAACGGTTATGCTGAGTTTGGCATGGGAGCGATTTGATCCCCTGACCCCATGCTTTTTATTGCACTGTCTTACCGACGGCCCAACAAACCTGCGTTGGTAATTTCACCCTCCATATAATATATAAACACTTAGTTGCAGTGCACACGGGGGGCAGAACTAAGGTGGATGCAGAACGGAACGGGACAGAGGAGCTTGAGAACAGAACGAGGAACGAGGTTCCGTACAGTGGAACCATAACATAGTTCTAGGAGGCATATTGATGGAACACAGTTCGAGACAAAGAATATTCCATTGATGCCCAAAGATTCCTTGGGAGGTAAAATTTCTCTTTGTCCAAATGCATCCAGGTTTACAGTCATTTTTCTCAGATTTTCATAGGAACATAATGGCGAGGTCAGATTCACCTTTTTAGCAACAGATTTGTAGATTCCCAACAAAAGAGTATCTTCAAGAATCTTGAGGGAATCTTCTAGATTCCTTAGAGGCCAGAATTCACCGGAATCAGAATGAGGTCAAATTTATACTCATTCTTCTCAGAATTTTGCAAGGATCTCAATAGTGAGATTAGATTCCTATTTTGAGTTGCATATTTTCCAGTTAGCCGTGGAGCAGCATATTGGAGGAATCCAGGGGTGAATCTAAAAGATTCCCTACGACCCAAAATTTCGACAGTGTCAGAATTCAAAAAATTGACAATCGATCCTACACCTCTCGGTGACATGAATCCAGCGGTGCATTTAGATTTTCCATATGAGCCATATATTTTTCGGCCATTTTCCAGATTGGGATAAAAGTGTCAGATTTTAGAGCGTGGACAGTCGATTTCATGCCATTTGACGCCACGACTTCGATGGTACATTTGGATACGGCAACTAAGCAACCTATTCTTCAGCCAACATTAGAGTTGAGGTATATGAAGTGTTGTTTCCATGTACTTCATTGATTATTGTTTTGAGATGTTTTATTTCGTATCTATTCCTGCTTGATGTATGATGCAGAATCTCAAAGTTTGTGTCATGTAATATGTGTTCATCATGGATGGTCATTTATGTTCTGAGATCCCTTTGTTGCATCTATGGTAGGATACTCTTTTTCACCATGTGTGAGGTTTTCAAGCTGATAGGAGGTATTTTATGAGTGAGAGTTCCTTGTAGGGAATGCATCATGGAGAGACTTTGCCACTCATGTCGAGGGCACACTTCCTTGTATGAAAAAGTAAACAACATCCATGTACATCATTAAATTTTATAGCACAAAATGAATCATCGAACGCCATCGAGACATTGAGGCCCGGAGACGTAGTCCACATTAGACGAACTCCGTTATTAAATGTCTTGCACTCTGTTGTGTGATTGTTGACATGTTTTCCTCTTAATTATATCTGAATGTGTGTTCATTAATGATTTGATAAAATGAAATTATAATACAGCATAGAAGTAAAATATTATGGGTAAATCTGGTCATTGACGGACCCAGATCATATGGAGATATCATTATATATCTTCAAACTCAGACTTTTCGGCCCGAATTGTCTCGAATTGATTGTCGTCGAATTCGGCAACAATACCAACAATATAATATTGTTGTCGATACACTTTATCATCTTGGCGCTAATTCCATCTTTCGACATTGTTTGACACACGAGAAAGTCGAGAAGGCATTAAATAACTGCCATTATGGAGCTTGTGGTGGTCATATGTCAGGGTTTTCCATTGCCTAAAAGATATTACACGTTGGCTATTTCTGGCCCTCGATGTTTAAATATTGTATAACTGTGTTTCAAAAGTGCCATAATTTCCAAGTTTATGATCACAAGATGCGTGCTTCTCCATATCCTCTTCACCCAATCATAACTGTCAGTCCATTTTCTAAATGGTGAATTGATTGTGTTACATGTAACCTTCACTCGGCTGGGGGGCATGGGTATATTATTGTCGCATAAGATTATTTTACAAAATGGGCCAAGGCGATGCCTACATATAAGGATGATGGTGAAAATACAACCAATTTCATATTGAACCATTTAATTTCCAGGTTTGACGTACCACAAGCCATCATTACAGACCATGGTAGCCACTTTTGAAACTTTATGATGACCAAAATTTCTGAACATCTATGCTTGTGCCATGACAACTCTACCAATTATTATCCATAAGTGAATGGCCAAGTAGAAGATGTTAAAAAGGTTTTGACCATTATGATCAAACAGATCGTTGGAATTCATAAACGAAACTAGCATATTATGATTTTTTTAGCCTTGTGGGCACATCGTACCTTTTGCAAAAACATCGACTGACTTTACTCCCTTCTAACTTGTTTATGGTTTG
This sequence comes from Pinus albicaulis, assembly GCA_034641835.2. Classification (NCBI taxonomy): domain Eukaryota; kingdom Viridiplantae; phylum Streptophyta; class Pinopsida; order Pinales; family Pinaceae; genus Pinus; species Pinus albicaulis. The sequence goes on along the minus strand of CM076574.1, from coordinate 1,176,624,949 downwards.
AAGGAAGTTTTTCCAATTGAATGTGAAATTTCATTATTGAAACAGACCATTGAGTTGTTACCAGCTACCTCTATAGAGGAGGAGCATTTTTTTACTTAGCATGAATAGATGAGACTTGCCGTGATGGTGCACTGGCTAGTGAGGCTCATAAGAAATGGGTTAAGGCTCAATTTAACTAAAACGTGAATCCTCGTTCATATTCGGAAGGTGACCTAATGGTGGTATATGATCAAGTGCATGAAAAGCTAGGCAATGGTAAATTGAAACCCATGTGGCATGGTTCTTACATTGTGAAATGTGTACTAGCCTAAGGGGCATATGAACTAGTTTAATATGACAGTGTTTCTTTGGGAGATCCTAGGAATGGTCTCTACCTAAATAAATATTACGCATGATTCATCTTGGGAAGATTTTTGTACATTACTTGTATCATATTTTTATGAGTGTGTGCATTCAATTTTGCATTATTTATGATTTCCTGCTACTTCTCCTGCTTATCTGTTGTTACACTTTATTTGAAGATGTCAACGTTCCTTCAGACTTACATTTGTTTTGCTGATGGCACTAGTTGTAGTACTCAGGATCTCGCTTCTGTGGCTTGGGATATTTAATTGTGCACTGATGAGTTAGTTTCTATTCATGGGGTATGCCTTGGTTGAACGATGAATAACATATCAAAATATAGTGCAATAATTGAACTATTATCTGATGCCATCTCATGGCATTCGTCAATTGATCGTTAGGTTAGATTAACATTTAATAGTATTACATTTAAACGGTGTCAATGCGGTAAGAAACTCAACAATGTTAAGAATGTTTTTACGGGTTTGTCTCTTGGAAATATAGTTTTATTACATTGAATATCAACATATTCCTAGAAATTTAAAGACATTAACTAATGCATTGGAAAACCATGTGTTAAATAGACATTTTAAACATTTGTAAATAGAACAATATCCATCCACATAATGAACATGATAAACTGAAATGATAAGTAGTAGTCTCCATTAGGTAGTATAGTATGTACAAAGTGTGTTACAAAAATTTTCATCCGAAGACATGAGGCCTTGTGGACTTTATTGTTCGAACATGTTGATACAAAAAAAAATCAAAATCTAGCCCTAAAAAACTAGCAACTATCCATGATGGTGATCATGATAGCAGACTATAGCACATGCTATGCGTCGTAGCAGGCCGTTAATCGGCCTTGGAACTCCTACTACGTGCCTCTGGTACCGTAAAGGCAATCATCAAGCCCAGTCTATGGAATATCTAGGGACAACCTCTCTAGGTTATGCTCTAATTCAATCAAGGCCTGTGTTCCATCAGGGTTAGGCACTGCAACATTTACTGGATGATCCTCCTGCTTGTCAAAATGGCATAGTCCCGCTGGTCTAGCCAGATCAATATCCGCATGACCAATTGAGATAATTAGCTTTGAATGACCAAAATAAACGAAAAAAATAGAAAACATAAAAACCATCAAAATGAGAATTTTTTACCTAGGTCACCCCACTACATACATGCTGGGAGTGGGATATCTAGGTCACCTATGTAATCAATCACTGCATACGAAAATTATTCGATCATGATGATCTGGCGCTCTAACCATATGAAGAAATCAAGTGTATATTTGACCACCAAACCATCGCCTCCTTGGCAAGCCATCAATGAGACCCACAATAGCATGTGAGGATCCCAAGGTCCTCCTATATCTGCTAAAACCTGTTGTGGGGTCATGAGTGGAATATGATCTAGAGAAAATGAAATCAAGATAGCACCATATCCAAAGTTCTTGAGCTTCCATGTTTTTGCTCTAGTCAGTTTCCCTTTCATATTGGAAACTACCCCTTCGCACCAGTTGAAAATGGTGGGATGGTGGGTTGAAAGTTATGCGGGTTGGTTATTGTTGGACCACATTATCAAAGTATGCACACAGATACAATCATAAGTGCTAAGTTTTTTAAAGATGTGCTAGTCATGATAAAAGGTCAATCACATCATTACAACCCATTGTTGTTGAATAACCTTTTCGACAATGGGGATTGGATGTCACTAGTGAAATATTTCCACATTCATTGAAACAAAACCGATACATCTTAACCATTAAAAATAATTTTACTCAGTGGGATAAAGAAGTTCCTCTAAAACAAGTGAATGAGTAGGAAGTCATCAACTTCCTTAAGAAGAATATCATTACCAGGTTTTGCATTCTTACATCACTTGTTTTTTATAACACAACTTATTTTTCATAGCTAAAACTTTATGATTTGGCATTCGAAAATTGTACTGTTTTAAATCACTCATCTAACTATTAACCCCAAGGAAACAATTTAACCAAATCTACCAACAAGAATCTAATCTGTATCATCAAGAAAATTGTTTACATTGAGCAAAGGAATTGGCATAATGATTTGGTGAATGATTTTTCGGTTGATCGTGTCTCACCCAAACCCTCTCTAAATACTTTCCCTTACTTTCTCATTTATGGAAAATAAGTTGTCCTTCCTTCAAACATATACCTCCTCGCCCTTCAACATTCTCAAGAATATTGAGGTAAACCATGTTTGTGGTTCAAAGTAGGATAAACACCTTGTTTAATTTAGAGGAAGAAAGGTGGAAAACAAAATAAAAAGTTTCCATCCATAAAAGTCATATCAAGCGTTGGTTTGACAAGAAGTCTACGGGGAATAAGGAGTTAAATGTAGGAGACCTAGTATTGAAGTGGGATAAAGCCCATGATGAGAAATGTAAACACACTAAATTCCAATCCATGTGGATCAAACCTTATGTTGTTCATGACAAGCTTGGCCATCACAGTTATTGTCTTCAATCCTTAGATGGTGTTGTTGCTATGACAAAAACCCTCCAAAATTTTTCTTACACTCGAATTTCAGAGCCTACTATGAATCTTGCATTCGGTCATTCTGTAGTCATTTCTTGGCTAGTTGATGCTTTTGAGATCCCTTCATGGATTGGAAGTGTCGAGGGTACTTGCTCATGCATGCTCAGTCTGCAATAGGTTCATGAGCACATTCACATTATTTTATGCAAGCTTGAAAAAGCATAGCATGGTCCATCAAGATTTTACCTATGAGATTTCCAATCCATGTTGACAGTTAGTACGCACTGACATCAACAATTTCTCACTTCTAGTTGTGTTTGTACTTCTATTTCAACGCGTTTTTCAAATTTTCGCTTTCGCGCTCATTTTTTTTCGTGAGTGTCATTTTCATGTTTTCGGCTACATTTTTGCTTTATTTCACTATAATTAGTGTCGTTTTCATGTTATCTTTGCTTTGGAATTTTTTACTTTCACTGTCATTCACACATCGCAAGGGTCATTCGTATTGTAGAAATCGTCGTATTTTCGCATGTTAAGTGTCACATGATGTGCATAATATTTTTTTAGTGGTTTAAAGAGGTTATATTTATGCAAATTATTTGATCTTACCATGTACACATCTGTCACACTCATTTCCAAAGTTCTAAGCATTGTTGCACAAGTGTCGTCATTATCGTCACAAAGTGTATCTTTAGTGTCACACTCGTCGTAGGTTGTCACACTAAGGGAAGTATGTGTTCCGGATGATCTATATGTGTCGTTGAGTGTTCTAAGTGTATGATCATAGTCAAGTCCTATCACTATTCATATCAGTTTCATTGATCCCATACTTAGCCAAATTTCTGAAAATTCTCAGCAACTTAGCCTCATTTGGTCTTCCTGAATTGCACATTGCGCAGTACCAAACCTCAAGCTGCAACCTTGTGTTGGGTGCTAAAAGGTGCCTTTTAAAACTCCTATTTATCCCACATTAATTATCAACTCAGGCAAGTCCTCTTATTTCAAGAGTGTACACAATATGTGCACGCTATAATCCCAGAGAGTAATGTTTCTTAAAATGTAGTATAGATCTTTCAAATACAAGAGTAAACGGATGCTTGAAAATGAAATCTAATTACAACAATATGAAACTCAATGTTCTAAAATTCAATCACTCACTCAACAATCATCAGTCAAGGATGCAGTAGTAATTATTATTTCCTCTGTCAACTGATGTAAATGAAATCAAACATGAACAAGATCCTCAATATGAGAACGTAGGCAGTAATAACCAATGTCCTTTACAGTTGATGATCTTACACTCCACACTAAAGCAATTAAATGGAAATGGTAAATGAGCTAAATCACTAATGTTGCTAATGAAAATAAACTAAGCAAGCTCTCTGTAATACATTCAAAAGAAAAACCAAACTCTTGCAAAAAGGAATAAACAGTAAACTAGTTAACAGAAATGAACAACAGTCTATTTACTAGAAAAGAACAACAAATGGAAATGAACAGAAATCGAAAATGAACAACAAATTCTATCTAATGGAAATGAACAACAATCGGAAATGAACAACAAATTCTATCTAATGGAAATGAACAACAATCATGAAATGAACAACAAATTCTATCTAACAGCAAAGCTATTGAATAGAAATGAACAACATAACAACGTAAGCTGCAAGGAATAATAATCTTGTTATGGTGGAAAGGGACAACAATGTGGTTCAATCACAGCTTATGTAATAAAACGAATTCATAAAATATTGAAACAACAAGCTATAAAACAAGAAACTGTAAAGCAATGCGATTAAAAGAAATAAATATTAAATCAAATCACTCACACGCTGCAAGAATCAGAAATATAATACAAAGACGCAACGAACTCCACCAAAGATCGGGCCCTTAGCCGCCAGTGAGCACTACTAAGTTACTTCAGAATAATCGAATGAGCAACAACACAACTTATTTATTGATCATCGAAATCATTACAACACAAGTCTATCCTTTCAGAACTACGTTATGTCCATTACAAACAATGCGTAAATGAAAGATACATAATGCAACATGTAATACGATCTAATTTACAATCTTCGCTCTTTTATATCAGAATATCAATCCCATAATAAAATCTGAATTAATTGTCAATTGATCCATATTCAATCCCCCCTTCTTTGATCTTCGTTTTCCATTTAAATACGTAGAGCACAGAGAGAAGTTACAATAGAGATAATTAAAAAATGATTCTCATAAAAAATTTGGATTGTCTTCAACCAATTGATCAGCAAGATCATATCTGGAGTATATTTCCATCAATCGTTCAACAGGAACAAGTCGAATTTGGTATTGCAATTGACATCATTTGGAAAACGGCCGCAACAGTGAATCTGGGAAAATCTTCCTCAGAGAACCTTCCGTTTCTCTTAATACGAACCGAATTTGGGCAAACCATTCTTACATAGAGTTAATTTGGTCCGTTATGGACAAAACCCATGTTTTAGATTTTCTAGATTCTTCTCCATTTTACCAAAATTTCCAACGCAAAACTTTCACTTCTTATTCCAGCGAATTTCTGAGTTGGAATATTTGATGATGAGCTGGAGATCAAATTTGCAATCTGGAAAATATGTTGGAGGCTAAGATGGTGAGTGATGTTACAAAATATATTAATAAACCATCATTGGTAAAATCATAATCATCAATTTTTTAAAAATAAAGGAGAAGAAATAATATTTATCCATAAGAGCATAAATAATTATAAAATGGAATTATATGATAAATTATGATAAATGACATGATAAAGAAGAGTAGAAATGGATGAAATAGGTGTTAAAAAGTGATAATAATAATGACATATTAGCGGCCCAACACCATGCCTCTTGAAACTACACAATGCGTAGTTCTTGCCTCTAGGACTGTGCAATGCATATTTTTAGTGCTCAAGCCTGAGCCTTGGCCTCCAAAATTTCACAATTAAGCCCTCCAGCGTCGCCCCAACAACACATTGCACAATCTAATAGCTCAAGCTCAAAACCTGAGATCTTAAATTGTGCAACTGCACAATCACCATGCCTACTTTTCCTTCCAGAACTACATATTTGGCTAAAACAGTGCTGAATACCTTAGCCTAGCTCAATAACTCCCAAAACCGCACAATTTCTCTCTCCTACCCAGTTAGTACTATGCATTGCACAGTCTTAAGGCTCAAGACTCAGCCCCAAGATCTTGAAATGCACAATTGAAAAATCACCTAGGCTCCTCTATCTTATAGAACTATGCAATAGGATGATCCAGTGCCCATCCCCTCACCCTGTCACATCGAGCTCCTAGATTGTGAAGTTTTATTCCTTAGTCCAGCTTGAACTATGCATTTCATAGTCTCAAAGCTCAGGCTTCACCATTGACTGCCCCAGCTGTGTAATTGCACAATTACTGAGCCTCTTTCCCAACCGATCACCCAGTTCTGGCTCAGTCAATGGATCCATATGCATCATCTTAGAATATGGTTTTATCAGATTGATTTCATCTTGTCCTAAGTGGATTGTAGATGTAGGTAATTTATTATGCTATGGAAAGATTATGAAGAAGGATATGGAGAAGGAGGCCATGATAGAAGGCAAATATGGAGTTGAAGAGATAAGATGATCATCATGCGAGAAGATGAAAATTGAAATGACACTCGTGAATGTTTTTAAGAATAGTCTTAAAAAATATGAAAATGACACTTGTGAAAATCAATATCACATGAAAGACTGCTCATCTTCAAGTCATAAGGAGGAGGAAGAAGAAGAACATGTACCATATTTTCAAGAAGCCACAAAGAAAGAAACATCAAGAGGGAAAGCTTGGCACTATCACATCATAACGCAGTCCATGTCATCAGTTTCATGTCTTATCCTATCACAAGTCATCATATGCCACACCATTATTGTGGATTATGTAACTACTTATTCAAAATGTATTGTAAAGTGGAAGTCCACATGACACATTCAAAATATGAAGATTCATGTAAATTCAGAAATTCATAGGAAGTCAAACAGTCATGGGGGTAGTCAACGAGTCACAAAGAAGGTTAAGCATCACCTCTTGGTTATATATACACCCCCATTGTATGAGCAAACGAATTTTTCTCCTTGGCTCCTCTCGCAAGGACTTAGAGAGACAAACTAGTTATTTTGGGGATCAAGGAGTGGCTACAACACTATACTATTAGAGCTAGTGTTGTTCATTATATACACGCGTCTTGGAAATTTTACTTAATAACAGAAGCCTCAAGGCCAACACATTCTTCATGCATGGATTATGAATATTTTTAAGACTATTCTGCGGATGTTTGTATTTCATGTTTGCTTCCATCCGTGCTAAAGTAGTTGAACTATTTCAGTTATTTTAGTACTTATCTTATTGAGAATATGATGTAATGGTTATTATCATTGTCCCATCCTTGTGGACTATTCCTCAGGATACTAGAAAAATATTTCTCATTGATTGGTTGTAATGACCGTCACATCTTTTGTGGACTATTTCGCTAGATGTTAGACAAATCCTTCTTGTTTGCGTGTGTCTCTACTTAGGTGGTACTATTACCACTCTCTTAGAGGCTCAATTTAATCTTTCCCTCCATAATAGAAGAGATTTGAAACACTTGCAACTGAACACTCACCAGGCTCACTTACTTGATTTTCAAAGGAACATACATGTTCCTCTCTCTTGCTGACAGTTAGAGCCAATGAAAATCTATAAGAATACATGGTAACCAGGCCGATACTCCAGATGGGGATCCTATTAAAAATGGTATGAGGTTTAATTGGGACTTCACATTAGGGAGACCCCTTGGTTGACGGATTTCCAGCACCGTCAACAATGGTGCTAGGAGGGAGAGATGGAAAGTTGTGCTTGTTGAATCTGTTTTGAACCTCTTATCTAAATTGGCTCATCCTCAGATCTTACTCCTGGGGCATTTCTCTAATTTATCCATTTGTAAATTTTTAATCACTGATGAGCCTCTCTATCACTTGTCTCAGTTAATGTTTGATGGTGAGGATGGAACATCCATAATCGAGCACTTTTTTTTTTTCTTAAATTTTGTGAATCTTACGAAATCGATGATGAATAGTTTTCTTGTGTGCTTTTCTTCCTCATCCTTGAAGGTCATGTTAATCTATGGTGCCATATGTTGCCACTTGCTTCCATCCATTCTCTTCATCATATCTTCAAGGAGCTTCATCATGCTTTTGATAGGTATAATTACTAAGATGTTTGTAAGAGAATTTATCACTTAAGAAAGAATCCTAATGAATCAGTTGAGGATTTTTCTGATCGATTCCTTCATATTTTTATGTATTTCTTGAGGAAGACACGGATCAAGATTTCTTGAAACAAGAATTTGAGCACTTGGTTCTTATCTCTTTGCACAGTGAACTTGAACCCCCTGATTTTTCTACTTCCCCAACTCGTGTGAATCATGAGACACCTCTAATTTTAGTGGAGGAGTTTACTGCTCCTTTTGTTATTTTTCCTTCTCCTTTTCCAGTTCCGAAGAGGGTGCCTTTGTGCAAAGGTAATAAGTAGGGAAAATATACAAATAAACTTCCTAATCCATATTCTCATTATTCTTCCATTTCTCATGACTCAGATTCAACGGAGAAAATACCGTAATGGATCATGAAGTCCATGGTGAAGACTAAATTCCCCATTCCACAAGATGATGTTATTATTCATAACTCTAGCCTTGAATCTGATCTAGATTTCTGTTATCCTGTATCATCTACATGTCATGGCCCTTTTTACTATGATACGTCCGATCAATCTGATCCATAAGCTAGTTTCTCACACTCTATTTATTTTTAAGTTGTTGATTCAAATTGCAATCAAATACAAGGCAGTCACATTACATAGGCAAAGGAACAGGGAGGTGAAGATGCTTTCATTTTTTTTCAATATCCTCCATGTGAAGATGATGTTCTTTTTTTCTTGGATGATTTTCAATATGCTAATATCGGTAGTGAATTAAATGCAATCAATTATTTCGATCAATCATAGCCTTGGGAAGGAATCATTCCGATGATGATGAATCTATTTATGTACAAGATCAGGAATGCCCAGGTACATCATTTGATTTTTCGGTTCATCTAGAAGATGTTGATATGAAAAAATTTAGATTTGGAATATGATCCAACAGAAGAAAAGGTCCTTATCGAAACTTCCTCTTCATCTCACTATCCCTTGTACTCTTCTATTTGCGATGCATCTATTTGTGACAAAGATAATCCACACTCATCAAGTTATTCATCTGATGGGTTAACTTCTCAATTGACACAAGGTGGTGATATTATCCATGATGAAAATGAAATTAATTAGATCATTGAGTATCCTTTGTATTTAGTATCATCTCTTGTTTTTCATGAAGACAACTCTTCAAATCATCTTGCTCATGAAATTTCTCCATCTCTAGATTTGCGGTCAGAAGAATATTTTAGCTTGAGTAACCTGATTTTCAAATTTGTAAAATATTATCAAGTCAGTGACAGAGATAACTACAATCTAGTGAGCAACGGTCTTATTGAAATGAGTGGTAGAAACTATCCTCACACTTTTATGCAACCAGATCAAAAAATAGAAGAAATTATAGATCAACAAATTAAAATTTACCCTCTTCGAGGGGGGAACCTCCTTTACATGACGTAAATGAAAAATTCTTGGATGAGTCAAATGATAAAACCTCCTTTCTATATATAGAAGTCTAAGGGGTCACAATATAATGAGAGCCTACATAAAAATAATAATCTAAGGGCACAATAATAACAATAGTGGGCTTTTATGGGGCACAATAATAACAATATGGGGACTACATGGGAACAACAATAACAATAAGGGGGCTACAATAATAATAACAATAAGGGGATACACTAGTATTATAGGGACTTAACATGCCCCTCTCCTTCGAAAAAGTGTTGTCGTCAACGCTTGAGTAGTTATGGATGCTTCTGTATAAAATTCTCATCCTCCCATGTGGAATCTTCAGCGGATAAGTTTTTCCACTTGATGAGATACTCTTAAATTGATAAATTTCATAGCTATTGAGTTCTAATTTCCATGAATTCTTCAAGTTCCAATATTTATTTTCATTCCTCGTCAAGTTCTGGCAATATTGTTTGAACTGGGAGCTTGTCACCTATAACCTTCTCTAAGCATGAAACATGGAAAACTGGGTGTACTTGGGAAGATACATGAAGCTTCAATTTGTATGCCATAGTACCGATATTTTGCAACAACTTGTAAGGAAAATATTACTTTGGTGTTAATTTATTATCCTTCTTAGCTTGTTTGAGGGACATTTGTTTATATGGTTGTAGCCGTAAAAATACCCAGTCACCTACATCAAAAGTTCTTTCGCTGCGATGCTGATTTTCCTGTTGCTTCATTCGATTTTGTGCCAAAGTGAGGTTATCCTTTAAGAGTTGTAGAAATTGTTGTTGATGCTTGATGTGATATTCCACTGCTACCTTAAAATTTTCTCTTAAATATGATGTGATGGATGGTGGATGATATCCAAAAAGTTCCATAAATGGGGTCATTTTTGTTGTAGTATGCATGGAAGTGTTATATCACCATTTAGCTAGAGGTAACCACTTGGCCCATTGTGTTTTCTTATCGGATACAAATAAAAAAATATATCCTTCCAAAATTTTTTTCACACACAATGCATGATCTGGTTCAAAATTAAGGATGCAATTTTATAATCCTTGAAAGTTCCAGGATTTTCCAGGGAGTTAGGGAAATTCAACTTCCATTGATGGTTATGTCAGGATCTCACAACTTATGCAAGATCCCTGAACTAAGTCAGGTTTGGTTTTCTCCAAAAAACTCTTCTTTCTGCATGGTTTCACTCGATGTAAATTCTTTCTTGAAATATATTTGGCAATGCATCTGATCAGATTCAACATGATTCATCTTCATGCAAGTCTCATGTATCAAACTCGGGTTTGGAATGTAGATATCTCATAGAATCATGGAATTGTGAAGTAAATTACTCTAAATATTATCTTTGGCCAAAGGAGTCATACTTGTAACACTCTTTTCAAAACAATTAGCTCCTCATCCTTCTTCTGAATATTATGATGATGTTGGCTTGAGGAGTGCTGACCCAGGTTCGGTGTTGATGTTAATAAAAAAAACCCTCTTACTATTGGTCCTTTCGGTAATGACTTGATTGCGAAAGTGAAAGTTTCACCTGAAGCAGTATGGGGGGGGGGGGGTGCTGGAACCAATTTTCCACACCCTGAGAGAGATTTAAATGATGTGGGTGCCCTTAGATCCAAAACAACCATGAAAAAACCTCTGCACGGAATCCCTAACCAGGAAACCCTTAACATACAAAGTTAGGTCATTTATGCAGAATATATTGTGCACAAGCTAAAATAGAGTCTATAATCCACACAATATCTCTTAACAGATAGTATTAACACCCAATAGCATTAGATCCATTCACTAACCATTTATCTAAAACCAGAAGCAACTATGCAAGTGATATAAACATATGCAATACATGAATTGGAAATAATATGTAGAAACGATCATAACATAAAAAATAGATGCATTTTAGACTCAAGTATCAGCAACAACAATTATTTATTCATAACAATTCAGATCCTTCATACAAAACCCTTCAGTTCACCCGCGCACATAACCAACGGGGTCTGCACACAGCAGGACTAATGTCTCTGCACACACAACTAGCAGGAGCATTTTACCTAGAAAAATCCACAAAAAATATCACAACCTAGCCAGATCTATCATCAATCGTTAATTCTTATCAAAACTGACTTATTCGACTTGATATAGAGTCCTATTTATACTTTTAGCCTACGCTAATCTAATGTCCACAAACAGTGGTTTGTGGTCCCTATTTCTACCCTTTTTACCCATTACAAATCATGAGGGGCTTTGACCCACCCAAAGCCCCTTGAATTTTGCTGTGCATGAATAAACTTACAAAATCAATTACAAAAATTTATCAAAATGGTCTTCAAAGCTTGGACTTAGGGGACCCCGCTCCAATAGGCCCCCAACACAATCTTGTGACTCGTCCCGAGTCACAGTGGCACTGGGTTCTTCATATTTTTCTGGATCTCTTCAATAGCAGTAGAAAAGGGTGCCAAGATGCCCACACTCTGGTCGGCTGTGCTCTGCATGGTATCCAATAGCTTCTCCGACTTTGACCCTTCTGTGGCCAAAGTGACACTCTACAAGGTCTGATTGAGGTTCCTTACTGCAACATCCAGGTCCTAAGACAACTTCATTGCCTCGTCCACCCATGGCTTCATGTGATTAGTGATAATCTGCTTCTTCCGGCGGAGCTGCTCGACCTCATCTTGCAACGCCTAACTGGTCTGAAGGCGGGCCATGCGCTGGGTAGGAATGAACGTGGGAAAGGCCTCTTGCAGATCATCGAACTCCTGCTCTTTGGCGTGCAACTCATGAGTACTATTTTTGACAAGTGGATCTCTTTGCAAAGAGGTCCACAATCCCATGGTGGTCTCCAGAAGCTCTAAGCCCTTGTTAAAATTGGTGGAGATGCTTGCAAATGCAGTTTTAACTAGGGCGACCCGTTGCGCACACACCTCTGGAGGGGTATCAAGCTGCAAGTTAGCCTGCAATGCATCAATTTGCTGCTCAAAGTCTGCCTTCACTGTCTGGATCTCTAATCTGGAAGCCTTGAGCACAACGACTAGGCTTTCAATATTCACTTGCGGCGCAAAATATGTCGGGATGATTACTTCTGGAATATCTCCGCACAATCGGTTGATGAGGTTCTCCAATTCCACACGCTGAGCCACGAACACTTGCTACACTACTTGTGCTTAGATCAATTCTGCCGTTTTCACAGCTACAATTTGCTCGACTTCACTGAGCTGCTATTGTGCATGCACCTCTCTACTCTGCAGCTTAGCAGAAATAAATATGTGGAGAGAGTATAGCTTTCCACTAGGAAGCTTCGCGAGGTTAATGCCGACCTCAGGGTAGGTTTTCACCTACTTGCACAACTCTGGCTATTCTACGGTCATGGCTGCGCCCAGTAAGGGGTACATTCTGCTCTCGGATGCTGTGATGATCCTGGTGGTGGGCAAGCTTGCTTGTACCAGCCTCGTTTGATCCATTCTCGCTTTTAAATTATATGTCTTCAGCTATAACACCTACAATATTGATTGCAAGGCCTCCACCGTGGCCTTGTACTGCTCCTCCATAGCAGTCCATCTAGCCTTAGACAAAGAAGCGACTACGTCCAAGATCTTATCGAGGTCCTCTTTCGTAAGAGTGACCTCTTCATCCCCTCTGACCTTAGACTCCTTTCGATTTTTTGCGTGGACCTTTCAAAGTTTCTGCGCCTCTCTTGGTGCCGTGTGGAGATTCGACACCATCCCCATTTCGCCCATCTAAAACTCTAGGGTCTACATCCTGCTCACCTCCCAAATCCCGTTCTTTATCTTTCTTTGTTTCAGGCTCCTTCTCTTCTTCGACCTCAATGTATTTTCCATTGGTCTTCTCAGCGCCTGTCTCAGTGCACAACTTAGTTGTGTCCTTCGGAGTTGTTTCTTTGCCTGATGTGGATGGCGTAATGGACTGGGTGGAGCTGAGCCCGACTTTCCATGCGTTCGGAAAAGTCACCACGACCTGTTCAACTTCTACTTTTATTACCATAAAAGGCAAGGTATACCATGTAGGGTCCTTGCACGCCTTGATCTGCACATTGTGCATAGTTACTTGGAATTCAAAAATGCTTGTGTATTTCTAATACACGACTAGGCAAGAGTCTGGGCCGGGAATGGATAGCGGCAGTCAACGCGCCTTCAAAAAGTACCCATAAGATCTTATTTTCCTCGACACGCTGGGGATTAGGGAATCCCATAGATTAGCGTAGCGCGCCCCTTCGCATATGCCCGAATCTATCTCAGGGAGGACTACATTTTCCGTAGTCTCCCATGCTACCAGTGCGATGAGAAACAACAACCAAGAGTAACAGAACTGTTTAACCAGGTCCTGCGCCTCACGCACATTATCCAAAAATTCCTCACAAAGATACTAGGACCAGTTATAACTGACCCCCTTCTCACATTTCCCTGCCAAATAAATGACGTGCTCCAGAACCATCTTTGGTCGAAATTTTTTGATTAATTTGCAGCCGAGGACTAGAGTGCCTAGGTGCACTCTCGGGTTAGCGACGGTCTGAACCAAGAATCCTCCTTTGTCCCTCCCCACCTTGTATTTCATTTTTACGTCTGTCGCCACCTTAAGCTCATTAATTTTTCTAAATCTCGTCATTGGATGAGGCCCCTTCTTGGGCAAGTTTGTGATCTGATGGATCAGCGTGATGTCTATCGAAATTATCCCTTGAATACATAGGCAACCCTCGTGGACTAAGGCTAGCAGTTGGCGCACACATATGCTAGTGATTGGGTACCTTTGAAAATGAAGAATCCTTAGAAGATTTAGGATTTTGACGTTGTTCAGACTGCGTGCCAAAGGTATTGGCTCAACCTTTGGCACCTATTCATAGAGCACATGTTCCAAATAGTTCTTCGGTGCTAGCTCAGGGAACATTTCTACATTTTCCAAATCATGGTCATCAAACTTAATATTTAGGATTTTGCCGAACATCTCACCAGCAAGGGGAACGTCCTCAGGGATCAATGGCATCTGCAGGTATTCCTAGACTGTATCTACATTCTTTGGCGCATGCGCAGAGGGCTTGTGCAGCTTGACATATGGCAACCTCTAAGAGATGGGTTCAACAAACATGGCCTTCTCTGTGACACTCATTGGTTGCTTTGATGGATCACTGATGGGGGACTGATCCTTAGTGGTCCGATGAGGGGATGTCACATTCCAATGAGAGTTATGCAGCTTCGAGGAAGACCACTTTGAAATTTTACTTTTTCCCTTAACTGACATGGACACGACTTCTTCCACCTCCGGGATCACCTCCCAAACATCATCTGATCCGGTCTCAGTTGATGCAGTAAGGGACATAGAGTGATCCTCCATAGGGTTGGTGGCTGTCATTCTTGGTCGGAAGATAAACTTGGGATCACTCATATTAAATGGAGTTTCTTGGCTAGACATATGGGGCTCACAGACAGTGTTATGGCAGAAAGCACACAAAATATTCAAAAATAAAAGGAACCAATTGTGACCCGCGCCCTTCCTTTTATAAGCCATCTGAGGTAAAAATGGTCGGATTGTCATTAATTTCCACTTACCTTCAATAAAATTATAAAAAATCCTCCAATATCGGCTCATTAAATGCGAAAAACCCGCTCCATCCAAAGGTAAAATCGCCTTTTCACCCAGTTTCACTGTTCCAACAGCTAGTTTCCTCTCCCGTGCATCACCCCTGTGCTTCTGTCGCACTTGTCTGCGCCTTCCCTCTGTGCTACGTGTAGACCCTTTGATTTTGATGCTCCAGCCATATATTCATTTGGTCGGCACCAGATTGTCTCTATATGGCTTTAGATGGTTTCCACTGAAATGCCCGGGAAGATTCTCGCTACGTAGTGTGGCCAAGCGCACCGCACTAACATCAATGATCTCCTTCACAATATATGGCCCCAACCAATGCTTTATGAACTTCAATGGGTGGCGTGCAAAATGAGTATCGTATAACAAGACCAATTCTTCCTCCTTGAACACCTTCTGCCTGATGTGCCTGTCA
This sequence comes from Pinus albicaulis, assembly GCA_034641835.2. Taxonomy (NCBI): domain Eukaryota; kingdom Viridiplantae; phylum Streptophyta; class Pinopsida; order Pinales; family Pinaceae; genus Pinus; species Pinus albicaulis. The sequence continues at coordinate 1,176,609,407 of CM076574.1, read as the reverse complement.
TGTTAGGATTTTTCGTGCACCTTTTGCAGTTGCTAATGGAATTTAGCAATGAACTGATATTCTTTGAAAGCAATGAGTTGCGCCAACCGTTCCTCCATAATGTCAGGCTCAGCCATATTAGTGAAATTTGTGATGCACATGCTTGGGACAATATATTCCACTGGCATGATGGCTTCCTTCCCATAGACCATCCTAAAAGGTGTTTTCCCCGTCAACTTCTTGCATGTTGTCCTATAAGTCCATAACACAGAAGGGATGCGCAGATCCAAATAATCCTGATTTTCATTAAAGATATTTGTGAGCGCGTTCTCCAATATATTGTTGAAAGCTTCTACTGCGCCATTTTATTGTGGGTGATAAGGGTTACTCTTCTGGTGATTGATCAAAATTTCCTCTGTCAAAGCTTCAATTGTTTCGTTAACGAAGTGAGTACCTCTATCACTCATCAAAATCTTCGAGCATCCAAATCTGGTCAAAATGTGTTCAAAGATGAAGTGTGCAACAATATCTGCAGTGCAGTCTTTAGCTGCCTTCGCTTCTGCCCATCTGGTTACATAGTCAGTTTCAATAATGATATAATGCGCTCTAGTCTTCTTCCCTTGAGGGTTGATTGGTCCAAAAAAATATATAACCCATTTATGAAATGCCTGCAAGGCCATTTATGGTTGCAAGGGAATTTCATCTTTGTGTGAGGGCTTCCCTGTCCTCTGACATGCATCACAGGCTCGACAGTACGCATTTGCATCACTGTGCATTGTGGCCCACCATAACCCAGCACGCAACACCTTTTTCACAGTGGCTTTCCCAGCATAGTGGCCTCCTACCACCCCTGCATTAGCCTCAGCCAAGATATCCTGTCTTTCATGGTCGAACACATATCTTCTCAATACTTCATCTGCTCCCAGTTTATACACTTGACCTACAATGAAGGTAAAATATACTGCATGCGCAACCAACTCATTTTTTTGCTGTAATGAGTATTTCACAGGCGCAATTCCCATGGTCAGGAGATGAATAATATCAACAAAGTGATCATCAACCACCTTGATAGCAAAGAACTGCACATCGGGTAACCCCTCCTCCAGACTGTTGGTTCTTCCCCATTTTTGATTCGTGACAAATGATTAGGTACAAAATTTAGTCTTCCAGGCTTCACAATAATTTCAAAGTCATACTCATGAAAGAGCAGCAACCATCTGCAGATATTCCCCCCAACACAGGCTTATTGACCAGGTATTTTAAAGAAAAATGGTCAGTGAACATTTTGAAATGCTCTCCTAGTAGATAATGCTTGTATTTTTGCAAAGCATACACCATGGCTAATCCTTCTCTTTCTATAGTTGAGTAGTTGCGCTTTGCACTGGAGAGCTTCCTACTGGAAAAGGCAACAGGGTGATCAATGCCTCCTTCTCTTGGCTGCACTAAAAAAACCCCAAATGCTATACCATATGCATCCACATGCACATGAAAAGCCTTAGACCATTCTGGGAATATCAATATAGGTGCAATGACCATTTTCTCCTTTAGCAACTCAAAACTCTTATGACATTCTTCATCCCCAAAAAATGATACATATTTTTTTAGCAACTTCTCCATACCCTTTGATAAACTTCCTGTAATAACCAGTGTGCCCTAGGATCAAGTGCAACTGTTTCTCATTAGTAGGAACTTCTATGTTGATGATAACCGTGATATTGGATGGGTCTACCATCAATCCTTGCTGACATACTATATGCCCTAACAAAATTCCAAAAGGCACGCAGAATATACATTTCTTTAGGTTGAGAGAAATCTGGTGCTTCCTACAAGTGTCAAGCATCATGCACAGGTTTGACACATGTTTCTTTACCAATCCAAACACTGTCCAATCATCAAAATATACCTCCAAGAATTTATGCACGAATTTCTTGAACACAGTCACGACCACGCGCAGGAAGATTGCATGTGAATTTTTCAATCCAAATGGCATGCCAGTATATTGGAAATACCCCCTCTCAGTGGCGAAGGTGGTCTTCCTGCGGTCTTCAGGCACAATTATGATATGATGATACCCTATAAATCCATTAGTAAATGAATAAGATTCTTTTCCTCCTACATTATCCAAGATTTCATAAGTGAACATAGTAGGGAAGGGGTCATGCACACAGGCATCATTTAGCTTGTGCAGATCTACAAAAATCCTTATCTCTCCTTTGGTATTTTTCTCCTGAACCACCAGTGTGCTTACCCAATAAGACTGTTCTACAGGCTCAATGATGCCCTCAACCACCATATTTTCTAATTCCTCCTTTTATTTCTGCTTATATTTTGGATTCAATCAGTATGTGTGCTTCTTGATAGGGCGCGAATCTGGTTTCAATGTGATATTCATAACGCACAGGTCCCCTACAATTCCCTTGAGCTCAGAGAAATTTGTAGGAAACAAATCCTGATACTCTGTCAGCAGCTCCACAATCTTTCCAACTGTATCATCATCCCAGTAATCTGCAATTTTGGCCAACTTGGGCTTCTCTTCTATCCCAATGTTGACTTCCTTCAATTTTAGAGGTTTAGTGACATCCATCATCCCTAATGCGGGCCCTGAAACTGCGCGCTCTCCTTCAGATTCAAGGATGTTAACATTTCTCGGGTCATATTCATTATCCTCTATTGAAAAGTTCTGCAGTTGACGATGTCTTGCATATGCACATCCCAAGACAACGCAACACATTCCTTTCGGGGTCAGGATTCGTCAAAGACAAGGGCATCTATGTCCTGTAGGGCTTCATCTAATTTCTTTGAGCCCCCAACCAAGCCAAAGGTTTCTAGGAAATCCTCAGTAATCGTAGTCCAGTGGAGCATGCTTCATTGTAGATCCACTTCTCGATTCCAGGTGGTGGGTAACGACCCCAACGAATGAATAAACCTATGAACCCACTCGTTCCAAGTTTTTTCATCCCATACCTCCATCCACATGGCTAGGTGCTTGCACGGATCTATCCGACCATAGAAAAGCTCAATTGGTGGGGTAGATGGAGGTTCAAAGCGCAGTGTCATAATTGTGCTACATTCCTCCCAGTCCTGGAAATCTCGCTTGTGTGTCTCCCATCAATGTGCTGGAGTTACGCGCATAGAAAAATGAAGTGCCCAGAACCTTTGTTATTGTGGCACAAATTTTCCCAATGCTTCTATAAATTATTTGACACTACCAGAACCATCAAAATAGGGTAGTTATCTGACCTCTGACGATATGCACCAGATTTTCTTCGTGATCTTGAGGCAACGCAATGCATATACATCGTGCAACCGGTTCTGCCAGTTCTCAATCTCGCCATTCGAATATGAAAAACACGAACTATCCTTCTCCTAATTCAACATCCCATCAGCTGAAGGGTTGATCCAATCTTCTTCCCATGTATTCAGCTTGTAAATATGGTCGACATCATCCCCTTCGCGTACCAGTTCTATATATTTTTCCCCTTTTGCTGGGTCGAGTGGGAATATCACCCGTGTACCATCATTCTCAAATATCATGCTTCTATACTTCAGGTTGATGATTCTCCCATATCAATGGACCAATCCAATCCTAACAGTGTAGGGTAGGGGTTTGCATCATCCACAATTTGTATTACTTCGAAATTTGCGCATACCTTCACTCCAACAATGTCTACTAGGACTTGTGGAAGCCTTCCATGTGGAATGATATTTTGCTGATTAGCCATGCATAGATGAATGGTGGACCATTCAACCTTTGGTTCCCCCATCTTCTACCAGGTATTCTTAGGTAAGACATTTGCATCAAACCCCAGATCCAAGATGACTTGATCCATCTCATACTATCCAATATACACAGTCATGCGCATCTCCTAATCAGTTCTCTTCTTGTTCCTATAAATTTTGTTCACAACCTTGGTCTCCGTTTGAGGAACACGTTTTTCTGCGAAATTTTCTATCAGGGCCTAGAGATTATCTACTACCTTATGATTGCGCAATAGCTTAATGGAGGCTTGTAGGAATGGTTTAACTTCATCATCAATCTTTGGTTCCATGGTAGCCCTTGACGTGGACGTTCCTGCAACAACAAAATCCTTCTTGGCTTCAATGAAAATCTCTTTTTCTTTCTGCAGGTTGATTCCTTCCTTCTTGTTAGATGCCTTTCTGATCAGTGGCTCTAAGGCATCATTTTCCTCATTTCCTCTGGTGGCAACACCACTGCGTGTAATTACATTTACACTTGGACCATCATCGCGCTATTCAGCTTTAACCATATGTATGTTTTGCGTAGGTGTCTGCTGTTTTTCCTGCATTTTGGCTATTAACACAGGAAAATATTCAATTACATGATCAAATTTCCTATAGTACCTGCAGGATTGTAGCGCAGGGTTCGGGCATTCACACGCATAGTGTCCAGCGTCACCACAGTTATGGAAAATTAATTTCCCTCTTCCTCAACCTACGCCTCCACCTCTCCCCCCTCCCCTTCCTCTTGCTGGGGATCCACCCCATCAAGAGGGAGATGATGGTGATGAAGGGTCAGCCTGTACCCTGTAAAGGTCCCCGTTCTCTATCACGAGGTGAAGTGTTCGGAAATGGTGCTCATCGTGACCAAGAGAAGAGAAAAATCTGCACCATTGTTGCTTCGTTCCTAGCACATAGGCTCCTAACCACAAGCAGTGGTCAGTATTGTGTCATCTAGCCACCCTACAATCAACACACCATAGTGTGGGAGTACTAGGCCCAGCAACATCCTTGGGGCGCAGTAGATTTGGTCCCCTGACTTGTAGGTAATATGAAAACAGAGGGCACTGGTCTTTGGTGTGGCCAACACCCTTGTAGCCTATGCACTAGACATCTGCGCCAACTTCTTAACATTTGCACCAAATTCTTAGATCCAAAACAACCATGAACAAAAATCCGCACAAAATCCCTAACCAGGAAACCCTTAACATACAAAGTTAGGTAATTTATGAAGAATATCTTGCACGCAAGCTAAAACAGAGCCTATAATCCACACAATATCTCTTAACAGATAGTATTAACACCCAATAGCATTAGATCCATTCACTAACCATTCATCTAAAACTAGAAGCACTTGCGCAAGTGATCTAAACACATGCAATACATGAATTGGAAATAATATGTAGAAATTATCATAACATAAACAATATATGCATTTCAGACTCAAATATTAGCAACAACAATTCTTTATTCATAAAAATTCAGATCCTTCATACAAAACCCTTCAGTTCACCCGCGCACATAACCAATGGGGTCCGCACACAGCAGGACTAACATCTCTGCACACACAACTAGCAGGAGCCTTTTACCCAAAAAAATTTGCAAAAAATATCACAACCTAGCCAGATCTATCATCAATCGTTCATTCTTATCAAAAACTGACTTATTCTACTCGATATAGAGTCCTATTTATACTTTTAGCTTGCGCTAATATAAGGTCCCCTTAGCTCTACCCTTTTTACCCATTACAACTCATGAGGGGCTTTAACCCACCCAAATCCCCTTGACTTGTGTTGTGCATGACTAAACTTACAAAATCTATTACAAAAATTTATCAAAATGGTCTTCAAAGATCGGACTTAGGGTACCCCACTCCAACAGGCCCCCAACACAATATTGTGACTTGTCCCGAGTCACAACGGCATTGGGTTCTTCATATTTTTCTGGAGCTCTTCAATAGCAGAAACAAAGGGTGCCAAGATTCCTGCACTCTGGTCTGCTGCGCTCTGCATGGTATCCACTAGCTTCTCCGACTTTGACCCTTCTGTGGCCAAAGTGATACTCTGCAAGGTATGATTGAGGTTCCTTACTGCAAAATCTAGGTCCTGAGACAACTCCATTGCCTCGTTCTCCGATGGCTTCATGTGATCAGTGACAATTTGCTTCTTCCAGCAGAGCTCCTCGACCTCATCTCGCAACACCTGACTGGTCTGAAGGCGAGCCATGCGTTGGGCAGGAATGAACGTGGGCAAGGCCTCCTGCAGATCATAGAACTCCTGCGATTTGGTATGCAGCTCCTGAGTAATATTTTTGACAAGTGGTTTTGTTTGCAAAGAGGTCCACAATCCCATGGCGATCTCTAGAAGCTCTAAGCCCTTGTTAACGTTGGTGGAGATGCTTGCAAATGCAGTTTTAACCAGGGCGGCTCGTTGCGCGCACACCTCTAGAGGGGTCTCAGGCTGCAACTTAGCCTAAAATGCATCAATTTTTCGCTCAATTTTTTCCTTCACTGTTTGTATCTCTAATCTGGAAGCCTTGAGCACGACGACCAGGATTTCAATCTTCACTTGCAGCGTGAAAGATGCCGGGATGACTACTTCGGGAATATCTCTGCACAATCGGTCAATGAGGTTCTCCAATTCCACATGCTGAGCCACGACCACTTGCTACACTACTTGTGCTTGGATCGATTCTGCTGTTTTTGCAGCTACATTCTGCTCGACTTCACTGAGCTACTATTGTGCATGCACCTCTCTACTCTGCAGCTCAGCAGAAATAAATATGTGGAGAGCGTGTAGCTTTCCACTAGGAAGCTTCGCGAGGTTAATGCCGACCTCAGGGTAGGTTTTCACCTGCCCACACAACTCTAGCTGTTCTAGGGTCACGGCTACGCCTAGGAAGGGGCATATTCTGGTCTTGGATGCTGTGATGATCCTGGTGGCAGGAAAGCTCACTTGTACCAGCCTTGCTTAGTCCATGCTTTCTTGTAAATTATATGTCTTCTGATGTAACACCTGTAATCCTGATTGCAAGGCCTCCACCGTGGCCTTGTAATGCTCCTCCATAGCAGTCCATCTAGCCTCAGACATAGAAGCGACTACGTCCATGATCTTATCGAGGTCCTCTTTCGTAAGAGCGACCTCTTCATCCCCTCCGACCTTGGACCCCTTTCAATTTTTGCGTGGACCTTTCGAAGTTTCTATGCCTCTCTTGATGATGCATGGAGATTCAACACCATCCCTGTTTCGCCCATCTAAACCTCCAGGGTCCACATCCTGCTCACCTCCCATATCTCGTTCTTTATCTTTATTTGTTTCAGGATCCTTCTTTGCTTCAACCTCAATGTCTTTTCTGCTGGTATTCTTAGCACCTGTCTTAGTGCGCAGCTTAGTTGTGTCCTTCGGAGTTGTTTTTTGCTTGATGTGGATAGCGTAATGGACTGGGTGGAGCGGAGCCCAAATTTCCATGCGTTCGGCCAAGTCGGCATGACCTATTCAACTTATGCTTCCGTTACCATAAAAGACAAGGTATACCATGTAGGGTCCTTGCGCGCCTTGATCTGCACATTGTGCATAGTTACCTGGAATTCAGAAATGCTCGTGTATTTATAATACACAACTACGCGAGAGTCTGGGCCAGGAATGGATAGCGGCAGCCATTGCGCCTTCAAAAAGTACCCATAAGATATTATTTTCCTTGACACGCTGGGGATCAGGGGAATCCCATAAATTAGTGTAGCGTGCCCCTTCGCATATGCCCTACTCTATCTCAGGGAGGACTACATTTTCCGTAGTCTCCCATGCTACCAATGTGATGAGAAACAACAACCAAGAGTAGTAGAATTGTTTAACCATCTCCTGTGCCTCACACACATTATCCAGAAATCCCTCACAAAGATACTGGGACTAGTTATAACTGACCCCCTTCTCGCATTTCCCTGCCAAACTAATGATGTGCGCCGGGACCGTCTTTGGTCGAAATTTTCTGATTAATTTTCACTCGAAGACTAGAGTGCCTAGGTGCACTCTCGGGTTAAAGATGCTCTGAACCAAGAATCCCCTTTTGTCCCTCTCCACCTTGTATTTCATTCTTACATTTGTTTCCACCTTAAGCTCATTAATTTTTTTGAATCCCTTCATTGGATGAGGCCCCTTCTTGGGTAGGCTGGTGATCTGATGGATCAGCGCGATGTCTATCGAAATTCTCCCTTGAATCCATAGGCAACCCTCGTGGACTAAGGCTAGCAGCTGGCGCACACAGATGCTGGTGATTGGGTACCTTCGAAAATGAAGAATCCTTAAAATATTTAAGATTCTGACGTTGTTTAGACTGTGCGCCCAAGGCATTGGCTCAACCTTCGGCACCTATTCATAGAGCACATGTTCCAAATAGTTCTCCGGTGCTAGCTCAGGGAACATTTCTACATTTTCCAAATCATGGTCATCAAACTTAATATTCAGGATTTTTCCGAACATCTCACTAGCAAGGGGAGCATCCTCAGGGATTAATGGCATCTGTAGGTATTCCCAGGTTGTATCTACATACTTTGGTGCGTGCGTAGAGGGCTTGTGCGACTTGACATATGGCAACCTATAAGAGATGGGTTCAACAAACATGGCCTCCTTTGTGGCACTCATTGGTTGATTTGATGGATCACCAATAGGGGACTGATCCTTAGTGGCCCGACGAGGGGACGTCACATTCCAATGAGAGGTGTGTGGCTTCGAGGAAGACCACTTTGACATTTTACCTTTTCCCTTATCCGACATGGACATGACTTCTTCCACCTCCTGGATCACCTCCCAAACTTCATCTGATCCCATCTCAATTGATGCAGTGAGGGGCGTAGAGTGATCCTCCATAGGGTTGGTGGCTATCATTCTTGGTCGGAAGATAAAATTGGGATCACTGATATCAGATGGAGTTTCTCGTCCAGACATATGGGGTTCACTGACAGTGTTATGGTAGAAATAATGCAAAATATTCAGAAAGAAAAGGAACCAATTGTGACCCGCGCCCTTCCTTTTATAATCCATTCGAGGTAAAAATAGTCATATTTTCATTAATTCCACTTACCTTCAATAAAATGATAAAAAATCCTCCAAGATCGCCTCATTAAATGTGAAAAATTCACTCTATCCAACGGTAAAATCACTTTTTGACCCAGTTTCACTGTTCCAACGGCTAGTTTCCTCTCCTGTGCATCACCCCTGTGTTTCTGTCGCACCTGTTTGCGCCTTCCCTCTATGCTGCGCGCAGACCCTTTGATTCTGATGCTCCAACCATATATTCATTTGGTCGGCACCGAATTGTCTCTATACGGCTTAAGATGGTTTCCATTGAAATACCCGGGAATATTCTCGTTGCGTAGTGTGGCCAAGCGCACCGCACCGCCATCAATGATCTCCTTCACAATATATGGCCCCAACCAATTCTTTATGAACTTCACTGGGTGGCATGCAAAATGACTATCGTATAACAAGACCAATTCGTCCTCCTTGAACACCTTCTGCCTGATGTCCTTGTCATGCTAGGCTTTTTCGTGCGCCTTCTGCACTTGCTGATGGAAGTTAGAAATGAACTAATCTTCTAAGGCAATGAGTTGTGCCAACCGTTCCTCCATAATGTCAAGCTCGACCATATTAGTGAAAGTTGTGATGCGCAGGCTTGGGACAATATATTCCATTGGCATGATGGCTTCCTTCCCATATACCATCCTGAAATGTGTTTTCCCCGTTAACTTCTCGCATGTTGTCCTATAAGCCCATAACATAGAAGGGATGCACACACCCAAATAATCCTGATTTTCATTAAAGATCTTTGTGAGCGTGTTCTCCAATATCTTGTTGAAAGCTTCCACTGCACCATTTTCTTGTGGGTGATAAGGGGTACTCTTCTGGTGATGGATCAAAATTTCCTCTGTCAAAGCTTCAATTGTTTCGTTAATGAAGTGCATACCTCTATCACTCATCAAAATCTTCGGGCATCCAAATCTGGTAAAAATGTGTTCAAAGATGAAGTGCGCAGTAGTATCTACAGTGCAATCTTTAGCTACCTTCACCTCTGCCCGTCTGGTTACATAGTCAGTTTCAATAATGATATAATGCGCTCTAGTATTCTTCCCTGGAGAGTTGATTGGTATAACAAAATATATAGCCCATTTATGAAATGCCTGCAAGGCCATCTATGGTTGCAAGGAAATTTCATCTCTGTGCGAGGGCTTCCTTGTCCTCTGACATGCATCACAGGCTCGATAGTACGCATGTGCATCATTGTGCGTCGTGGGCCACCATAACTAGCACGCAACACCTTTTGCACAGTGGCTTTCCTAGCATAGAGGCCTCTTGCCACCTCTGCATGAGCCTCAGCCAAGATATCCTGTCTTTCATGTTCCAACACATATCTTCTCAATACTTCGCCTACTCCCAGTTTATACACTTGACCTATAATGAAGGTAAAATCTACTACGTGCGCAACCAAATCCTTTTTTTTGCTATAATGAGTATTTCGCAGGCGTGGTTCCCGTGGTCAGGAGATGAATAATATCAACAAAGTGCTCATCAACCACCTTGATAGCAAAGAGCTACGCATCGGGTAACCCCTCCTCCAGACTGTTGGTTCTTCCCCGTTTTTGATTCGTGACAAATGATTAGGTATGACATTTAGTCTTCTAGGCTTCACAATAATTTAAACGTCATACTCATGAAAGAGCAGCAACCATCTGCAGATATTTCCCCCAACATAGGCTTATTAACTAGGTATTTTAAAGAAAAATGGTTAGTGAACATTTTGAAATGCTCTCCTAGTAGATAGTGCCTGTATTTTGGCAGAGCATACACCATGGCCAATACTTCTCTTTATGTAGTTGAGTAGTTGCGATTTGCACTGGAGAGCTTGCTACTGGAAAAATTAACAGGGTGATCAATGTCTCCTTCTCCTGACTGCACTGAAACAACCCCAAATTCTATACCAGATGCATCCACATGCACATGAAAAACCTTAGACCATTATGGGAATATCAATATAGGTGCAATGAACATTTTATCCTTTAGCAGCTCAAAGCTCTTCTGACATTCTTCATCCCAAAAAAATGATACATATTTTTTTAGCAACTTCTCCATACCCTTTGATAAACTTCCTGTAATAACCAGTGCGCCCTAGGATCGAGTGAAACTGTTTCTCATTAGTAGGAACTTCTATGTTGATGATAACCGCGATATTGGTTGGTTCTACCATCAATCCTTGCTGACATATGATATGCCCTAAGAAAATTCCACAAGGCACAGAGAATATACATTTCTTCAGGTTGAGAGAAATTTGGTGATTCCTACAAGTGTCAAGCATCATGCACAGGTTTGAAACATGTTTCTTTACCAATCCAAACACTGTCCAATCATCAAAATATACCTCCAAGAATTTAAGCATGAATTCCTTGAACACAACCACGGCCACGCGCGAGAAGAGTACAGGTGCATTTTTCAATCCGAATGGCATGCCAGTATATGGGAAAGACCCCTACTTAGTGGCGAAGGTGGTTTTCCTGCAGTCTTCAGGCACAATTATGATCTGATGATACCCTAGAAATCCATCAGTAAATGAATAAACTTCTTGTCCTCCTACATTATCCAGGATTTCATCAGTGAACATAGTAGGGAAGGGGTCATGCACACATGCATCATTTAGCTTGTAGATCTACACAAATCCTTATCTCTCCTTTGGTATTTTTCTCCTGAAACACCACTGGGCTTACCCAATTAGACTGTTCTATAGGCTCAATGATGCCCACAACCACCATATTTTCTAATTCCTCCTTTAATATCTGCTTATATTTTGGATTCAATCGGTATGTGTGTTGCTTGATAGGGCGCACATCTGGTTTCAATGTGATCTTCATAACATACAGGTCCCCTACAATTCCCTTGAGCTCAGAGAAATTTAAAGGAAACAGATCCTGATACTCTGTCAGCAGCTCCACAATCTTTCCTACTGTATCATCATCCCAATAATCCCCAATTTTGGCCAACTTGGGCTTCTCTTTTGTCCCAATGTTGACTTCCTTCAATTTCAGAGGTTTAGTGACATCCGTCATCCCTAATGCGGGCCCTGCAACTACGCACTCTCCTTCAGATTCAAGGATGTTAAAATTTCTCGGGTCATATTCATTATCCTCTATTGACAAGTTCCTATAGTTGATGATGTCTTGCATCTGTGCATCCTAGGACAACACAACACATTCCTTTCAAGGTCAGGATTCATCAAAGACAAGGGCATCTATGTCCTGCAGGGCTTCATCCAATTTCTCCGAGCCCCCAACCAAGCCAAAGATTTCCAGGAAATCCTCAGTAATCGTAGTCCAGTGGAGTGTGCCTCAGTGTAGCTCCGCTTCTAGATTCCAGGTGGTGGGTATCGACCCCAACGAATGAATAAACCTATCAACCCACTCGTTCCAAGTTTTTTCATCCCATACCTCCATCCAAATGGCCAGGTGCTTGCGCGGATCTATCTGACCATAGAAAATATCAATTGGTGGGGTAGATGGAGGTTCAAAGCACAATGTCATAATTGTGCTACATTCCTCCTAGTTCTAGAAATCTCCCTTGTGTGTCTCCCGCCAACGCGCTGGAGTTACGCACATAGCCAAATCAAGCACCCAGAACCTTCGTTATTGTGGGACAACTTTTCCAATGCTTCCAGAAATTCTTTGACACTACCAAAACCATCAAAATAGGGTAGTTCTCTTACCTCTGAGGAGATGCACCTGAATTTCTTCATGATCTTGAGGTAGCTCAACACATATACATCGTGCAACCGGTTTTGCCAGTTCTCCCAATTCAACATCCCATCAGCTGTAGGGTTGATCCAATCTTCGTCCCATGTAGTCAGCTTGTAAATATGGTCGACATCATCCCCTTCACATTCCAGTTCTATATATTGTTCCCCTTTTGCTGCGTCTAGTGGGACTATCACCCGCATACCATCATTTTCAAAGATCATGCTTCTACACTTCAGGTTGATGATGCCTCCCATATCAATGGACCAACCCAATCCTAATAGTGTAAGGTAGGGGTTTTCATCATCCACAATTTGTATTACTTCGAAATTTGTGCATACCTTCACTCCAACAATGTCTACCAGGACTTGTGGAAGCCTTCCAAGTGGAATGATATTTTTCTAATTAGCCATGCATAACTGAATGGTGGACCATTCAACCTTTGGTTCCCCCATCTTCTACCAGGTCTTCTTAGGTAAGAAATTTGCATCAGACCTCAGATCCAAGATGACTTGATCCATCTCATACTATCCAATATGCACAGTCATGCGCATCTCCTAACCAATTCTCTTCTTGTGCTTATAAATCTTGTTCACAACCTTGGTCTCCATTCGAGGAACATATTTTTTGCGCAACTCTCTATCAGGGCCTATAGATTATCTACTACCTTATGATTGTGCAGTAGCTTAATGCAGGCTTGTAGGAATGGTTTAACTTCATCATCAACCTTTGGTTCCATGGTAGCCCTTGACGTGAACGCTCCTGCAGCAACAAAATCCTTCCTGGCTTCAATGAAAATCTCTTTTTCTTTCTGCAGGTTGATTCCTTCCTTCTTGTCAGATGCCTTTCTGATTAGTGGCTTTGAGGCATCATCTTCCTCATTTCCTCTGGTGGAAACACCACTGGGTGTAATCACTATTAGTATGAATCTTTTGTTGTAAAATATCACTTTAGCTACGCATAACAAATAGCCCTAACATCGATTATGGCTGCCAAATATCTTTAAATCTGCAATTAGGTGATCCAAATAATGCTGCACAAATCTAGATCTAAGCATAAAATACATTATGCAGATAAAATAAAATGTGGCTCCATGCATCCAATAGACAAGACAAGAACAATGTATTTGAAAGAATTTTTATATTATATTAAAAAGGGGGCACCTGACAGGAAAACAAGAAAGATGTTTACCGGTTCTCCTCAATGGGATGGGTTCTTGAAAGTCCTCAGCGTTTCAGATCTAAAATTCCTCTCTCTTGTTGTTGTAGAAAACCCAAACAAACATAGAACTCAATGGGATCTCACAAGGAAAAAATGGAGAATGTGACCTAGTATAGATCTAGAGTGATCTAATGCAATGGAGGTGACTAATGAATGGGGAAAACCCTTCTATTTATAACAAAATATTAGGGCGGTCTAGAACCTGGTGCATGAATAAAATATTATTAATCGAATTCTAGAACCACCCTTTAGGAATATTTTATTATATTTGTTGGAGGGAAAAGGATTTTTGACTTGGGTCAATTCCTTTATTTATAAATAATAAATAAATAAATGATTTGTTTATCATTTTAGGGAAATGATGGGAATATAATTAAATAAATAATGGTTTATTTAATTATTTATGGATGATTTAGTCAAATTTAACTAAGAATATTATTTAAATAATGATTTAAATAACTTATTCTTAGGAAATAATTAAATAAATAAGGATTTATTTAATTAATTTCCTTGTTTTGGGTTAAATATGACCGGGAAATGTAAACAAATAAGTTATTTCATATGGTGAAAGCAATTTTACTTAGGGTAAAATTGGTCTTACATGGTGTACTTGGGTTCATCTAATAATAATAGGTTAGATGACCAAAAAATGGTGTAACAGATTTCCCCCCAACGTACGAGTGTTAGGAGAAAATCGTATGACTGAAGTACGTTGTAAGAACTCAATCACTAGACATCAAGAGGGAAGTGAGAGAGAGAAATGTAAGGTAGTGTAATGTGCTAAAGGACTAGACCTTGAGGAGATGAGACTTACAGGTGCAACAAGTCTCTAGTTTATGAAGTGGTACCCGTGCTAAAGGCGGCGGGGGAGGCATACCTATGCCCGCCGAGACAAAGTACAAAGAATAGGAAGTCCAGTAAACAAGGAACCGAACCAGGAAGAATATTCTGGCATAAATAAGAGCCAGAAAAATAGAATGATAGATCCCACATACATGTTATGCCTGGAATAACCATCAGGACTTATACAATAAGATTTTATGAGATACAAATACGCCTAAATGCCCCCTACACACGGGGAAGGGCTCGCAAAATCTGACTGATACATGCAAATCGAAGAGGCACTGCAAGCGGCTGAGGCCAATATCATCAAATGGGAGGAGCTGCATAGGGGGATGAAATGAAGAATTCATCTAGGCATGTGGGGGGCTACCAGCAGGGCCACCCCCTCATGAGGGTTGAGACATCTCACACACACCTAGGAATCATCAAGAGCTGCTGCTGCATCACTGGACTATCAAGTGTATAGATCACGATCATGCTGAAAAAGGGCTCGAACCAAGGTACACTGCCCCCTAGACCTGGCTTCTGGAGTAAATGAGTTGATGTCGACAGAAGTAGGTCTACCATAGGTGATATAATAGGGGAATCTAAACTAAGGCACGAGAGAAAATAGTAGAGCGACTAACAGATAGACACAGATGATGATAATGAGATGAGGGATACTGAGTAGCGGATGGACGACTTCCCTTGTTAGAGCATAAGGGGCATGAATGGCTTGGTAGCAACTGACAAAATATCAGGGAGGATAAGTGACAATGATACGGAAGGCCATAATGTGCAACACGAGAGAGGGACCAAGCGATGAAGGATGGAGGGCTATAGTGGGAAATAAAAGGGCTCGATATAGACTCCATGACGGATGATGACTCAACTAATTAGATGCTCTAAACAAGGGAGAATCGATGGTGCTGCCACACAGAGAAGGTCCAATGGGGGACCATAAAAACATGAGTACAAGATGGTATCTCATGACAAAAATCTACACGAACAAAGCCAAGTAAAGAGGTAAAGTGGTGCCCCAAGTACAAGCATTGTAAGTGAAAAATTCCGATTGGAAGGAGAGATGAAGGGACCCTTCGTGGACAAAATCCGTCCTGGTGAAGCATCCAAACATGAAAAAATAATAGATACCCATTTGATTTTTCAGTGAGAGCTTTCCAACGGTGCAGACGGTCTGTCAAACGAGGTTACGGTTTGGTCGCAGCGGGCGAAAGAATAAACAAGGGTTTTTCTTCTAATAAGGCATTTTCCCTCCAAAATCATTCATTTGCTTGTGTAGCTATGGTGAATGTGGAGAGGAGAGAAGGCCCTAAATTTTGCAGTGATCATAGCGGACAAACTGACCGTTGGAATCATGATCCGTCAGTTGCAGGTAAGAGGCCTAATCCTACTCTTTGTTTTTGATGGATTCAAAGTGCAGATTAGGGTTTTAAATCTCAGTAACTGCTCCTACTTCATCATTACGGTCGGGTCGCACTTTTTGGGGCAAAAACTGCGACCTGGGATGCAGGTTTTGGCCTGAAAAGTGTGACCTGGCCTAGGATTTGGCCAGAAAGTGTGTCCCATTAGATGGGTGTGGTTTCAGTGCTGCTATGGGCTGAGATTCAGTTTTGGTGTAAGGAAATGCAATTTTGTTTATCTGTAGACTGAAAAAGATAATGGTTTTGTGCAGATATGGCAGATATACGGATCAAGTGGAGGGAGCGAGACCTAGGTACATTACGGACGGAAATCCAAGCGGATCAGGGTGTCCGTCGTGCATTGGATAGGTTTGGGGTTCTGAAATTTGTGGAGAACCCTTTGATGAGGGCTGGTGAGCCTTTATTGGCTCGGATTATCAGTTACTGGGATCTAGATCATGAAGTGTTTATAGTGCAGGGGCATAGGATTGAGCTGATAGTCCAGGATCTGTATTTTTTGACTGGTCTCCCGCCATTAGGGATGGTGGGAAACACATAGCCAGTGTTACCGTGAGGGCGTAACATCATGGAGTTTGTTGAGCGACATTGTCGACCAGGTGTCCGAGTCAAAGGGACTTGGATATCGATTGGGGATCTAGAGAGGTTGGAGACCCGGGCAGTGGCAGCAGGAGTGTTGCGGATTTTGGGCAGCCAGGCGTTCCATCACATCACTGGAGGGCAGATGATGATTGTAGAGAGTGTGTTGGGTGGGCCCAGATGATGTTGGTGTCGGTGAAACGACAGCTGTCGCTATGTAAGCGACAAGGGAATCATGATTGTGCCTATGGGACGGTATTGTGCGCTTTCTTCTTTGAGAAGATCCTGACCTTACGACCTCATATACAATTACTTGATGGGGGTCCGAGAGAGCCCCGGATGCGTCGGTGGGGACGACTACTGTGTAGAGGAGGGGGAGGGGCGGTCAGACGGGTGTTCTGACCAGAGTTCTTTGCCCATTGGGATCAAATGCCATTGTACATAAACGACTATCCCTATAGTGGGATGAGTTATTGGAGAGATCTAGATTTGCCGCTTCCGCCTGGTCGAGTATGGGGGTCCGATGGTAAGTGACAAGTAACTAATCTATTATGTGCGTTTTAGAGTTTTTGACTAGTATTCATGGTACTAATCCTTATTTTTTTTGGAATGCAGATATAGCTTCGGTAAAACCGGGCGGATATATGGGACGACCTGCAGCAGTAGGAGCTACAGGTGCAAGTGGATCAAGGACGACACAAAATGAGGATATGGCCGCTCTGTTGGAGGACATCCGTCATAGATGTGAGGGGCTGTTGATCGGTGTGTCGGAGCATGGTTGGCAGGATTTAGACGACCAATACATAGAGTTAAGTATTGGTCTACCCTTGGAATGGCGAGGTATCATGCGACGCATGGTGATGGCCGGTCAGACTGTGCGTGATCTACAAGCTGTGGGAGCATAGCCGTTGGCTCGAGATCCTCCAGAGAGTGATTAGATGTAGGGCAGGTGGTGCCCCCCAGCGTCTATGTAGGGGCAAGTGGTGCCCCCCATTTTTGTAGTTTTGTTTTTTGTAACATGCTATGGGCATGTCATATGTTTCAGAGTAGATGGACGTTAAAAACACATGCTATATGATATATATGATTTATATAAATTTTTTTGATGATGTTAAATGTTATTGTCTTGTGTGTGATAAATGCCAGTCTAGAACATGGTTTGCGATTTGATCTACGTAGTGATTTTGACTTCTCGGGATATGGTTGAAAGTAATGAATCTAAATTCACAAATCAAAAGTTTCACTCGTAAATATTGTCTAAACAGGATAGGGTTATGCACACGATAGACACCATTAAGTTGTAAGACAAGAAGCAGGGAATCTAAATGAACGTGCAGATGGAGGATGTGATGAGAGAGGGAATTGGCTAAGAGACCACGTACTGCATCATATTTGGCCTGATTATTGGTGGCATTACCAATGCAAACCCCATTTGCAAGAACCAGGGTATGCAAGGGGGTAAATATGGCCCATGCTGCCGAAGTGAGATTTCGGGAATAGCGACTTGCCCCATCGGCATAGCCAAGATAATGTGTGGATGAGAGGGCCGGTGGAATAGTGTCACAAGATAAGAAATGGGACGGATGAGAATAAGGATGGCAGCGTGAGTAGAGGGTAGACATCCACTGAAAATTATGGGAGGGAGTAGTCTGGGTAGGAAGTATAGGACTCATAGATCGACTAGAGGGAGGTGAATGAGAACTATGGGATGAAGAGGGGGAACTTAGGATGCAAAGAACGTCATAGATACAGATGGTATGATCGTGATTATAGGAGGAAATGGAAAGTTCAAGGAAACCACATGACGTTGCAAAGCTACCTAAATCATCATTATGGGAAGAAAGGTGCAGATAAGGGTCATCACAGGGAATGACAGAAGAACAGGTAAAAATATGGTCAAAGCATGAAGAGCCAGAGAATGTGGCTGAAGGGGAATCAAGAAAAACAGATGGAGTGGATTCAGAGGGAATGTACTCCGAGGGTCGTGCGGATGATGATAGGTATAGGAGGGGGGCAGCAGGTTCTGACATCTCAACATCAGGGGGAGGAATGTCAATGGTAGCAGGGGGATCTTCGAGTAGACCTGACGCATATTGAGCAAGGATGGGAGAGGCGGATTGATTTTGTTTAACTTCGTATTCGTGAATGACCTCTAAAGAGGCTCGGTAATGCGTGAGGTGAGGAAAATGGTGAGAATAATGGCCATGGACATCACATAAAGCATAGGGTTTGTTGGTGCGAAGAGTCTTTGGGTTCTTGGCTGCGGATGAGGAAGAAATAGAGGTTTCAGGGACAGTAGATTCAGGGAACGTGACTTTAACCATGGGTTGAATACAGGGCAACTCAGGACAAGTATGGGTGGGATGATCGATACCATCACACAAGGCACAAGGCTTGGCGGGTGGGGGAGGGGTAGGGTCAGGTGCGGTGACCTTGTCTTTGGGTGCCCCCTTGCGAGTTTTTCTTTTCTTTCTTGTAGCTTTCACAGCATGAGGAGGGTCCTGCGGAGGGGCTAGGGGTACGGTAGCGGTGGAAGGAGCGAAGGGAATTGGTTGCACTGGTGTCACAACAATGTATGGTTTGGGGTGGCCCGGTGGGGTATTGGCTGGAGGAGTAAGATACCATACTGGTATTCCCAAGGTTAAATTAGGGAGGGAAAGGGTGGCCATGATGGGAACCAAATAGACGTCGGGGGGAGGACCAAGGAAAGGTATCGGACCGACGGGGTAATGACTAGGAGGGACGGCTCCCATATGGTGGAGACCGGAGGGAACCGACTCAGGAGGGTAGGGAGGTTCCTGAGTGTGAGGGGGATGGGAAGGTCTAGGCGGGAGAGGTTCAGTCGGCTGAGGAAAAGGGCTAGGAGCAGGGTGTGGCGGACGAGGTTGAGGTTTCTGACTAGCCAAAGCAGGCTGCGGAAGAGCAGCCTGAGATGATTGCATCATGTAAACATTCGCCAAGCTGGGATCAGAGACAGGAGGAGGGGGAGGACCTGGGAAAGTTCTAAGCAATGAGGAGTCTTTGTAGACGCCAGGGGAAACACTGGTCAAAGAATCAATAGTTTTCTTATTAGTGACAGTAGAGATGGTGGAATCAGGGGAGGTCTGAGATTTTGGTTCATGGTACGTCAACTGGTCAATGGTGACAATCTTGCCATTATGAGGGAAGAACATCTTGCGGTGGACTGCGGATGGGACGACAGACATGGCATAGGTGTAACTATGCCCCAAAAGAATGTTGTAGTCAAGAGGGGCGTCGATAACTTCAACATCGACACAAACAGTCTTGCCTGCAAGGGTGATAGGACAGTTATGGAATAGGCCAATGGGCTGGGAGGCATGGCCATCCCACGCACGAAGGGTGATTGTGGAAGGGGCCAGCTCAGGGGATCCGAGTTGTTTCCAAACTGAAGTGGACATCACACAGGTAGATGCCCCCTCATCAATAATACACCGAGCGACATTGGCATTTCGGATTTTGACTGGGATTTGGAAAGCAACCGAAGGAGGAAGAGGGGGATGGTCTGACTGACAGGCGTCGAAAAAAATCAATTGGTCATCAGCAGGATCTTAAGCACCCACGGTAGATAGTAGAGCCTTCTTTTGAGAAGGACATGACTGGAGGAGTTCCAATGTTGAAATGGCAGCAAGAGATTGTGCCAGATCATCTAATATGCTGTATGAATGGATAACCCAACCAGAGGCAACATTTCGGCATAATGGGCCCTTAGGAGTCTTGGTATGAACCTCAGCTTTGGGCGTAGGGATTTGCAAGGGACCATTGGGTGTCGACAGAGGCTCTGTAGGACATGAATATGGGGAATCAGAGACAGACAGAATGGGAGGCGTGGAATACTGACGGGACCGAGTTTGAAGGTTGAGGTCGACGGTATGTCCGGGTTGGTCAGAAGCCATCATGAGAATCTGGTAATCGTAGGAACCAGAAGGGGAAGTTTGAGCTGTTACGAGGGCATGAGGTGGTTGAGTGGCCACGAATCCTTATTGAGGGAAAGGATCGGTAAACACAGCGGGTTGAGAAGTAGCTAGATTGGGAGGGACAGTAGGGGAGGAGTGTTGTCCCCGCACAGTGTCCTGAGATTCCCACATCTACTGCATTTGTGGTAATAAGGGACAATCGTGAGTGTGATGACCATAAAAAATGCAACACGAACATGGCTTATTAGTGCGAAGCGGTCTGTCCGGATTGGGCTGAGAGCCCTGTGGCTGGTTGGCAGTGGTAGAGCCAAGACTTGAAGGATTGGATCCACGATTACCAGAAGCGGGTTGATTGCCTTTCCTATTTCTTTAAGAAGGAAGAATATTAGTTGCCCCCTGCTGTGCAAATACTTGCCCTGGAGGGGGTAGTAAGTGCGGTTGCAGGGGTGGAGAAGGCAAGGGAGTGGGAGGTCCAAATGTTGGAGGAGCTGGGACACCAGGTTGTGGGTATGGATAAGGGGTAGGATGGGCAACATTTAGGTAAGCAGGGGTGTGGAAAAAAGGAGGAGGCATGCCATATCCTAGATACATGCTACTTGGAGGGGGGAAAGGGCCGGAGGGGCTGGCCCCTCCTGGAGGGAAACCATAGCCCAGAAGAGGTTGAGCAGAGGTATGTGATAGGGCTCCAACGATACCGTCGGCAGAGTGAGATGCCCCTGAGGCATTAGGGCCACCGGGCTTGGGGAGGTCAGGAAGGACGGTATAAACATAACCAAATTGGGCATAGATAAGGTCATGTTTCAAGGCTATTTGGAGGGCAACTTCTTCGGTTTGGGGAAAATGGGATGCGACATCTTTTTCAATGGGAGGTAAGAGAGAGCGAAGGAATTGGTCCATGTAAACCCGATCTTCAAAGGGGGGAGCGCGACACAAGCTCCATCTTCGTCGCCATTCCTAGACATGAGCGGAAAGGCGGGTCGAAGAGGATTGATGAAAATAAGTTAAGAGTTCAGTACCAGTGTTGTATTGGAGAGAGAGCTGGAAATAAGATAAAAAGGCTTGGGCAATGGTTGCAAAGGTGGTATGGGAAGAGGTGGCTTGATCAACATACCATTTAGAAGCTTCACCGGTAAGCGTGCGTTGGAACAATCGAAGATGGATGGAGTCATCGGTGATGGAATTGGAGGAAAACCACATGTGGAAAGATCGAATATGGTTAGAGGGATCTTCACTAGCAAGGCCTTCAAACTTGGGAATGTCGGAGGGGAGCTTGGTTGGCGTAGCAGGCCAACTGACATTGTGGCGGATAGGATCATTAATCAGCTGATTGAAGTCGGGGAGACTGAGGCCGGCCATATAAGGGAGCAAAGGGGCAGTCGAGGTAGGTCCCATAGTGGTTCTACTGGAAATAGACCCATCAGTAGAACTGTGGTTGCTGCTGGTAGTAGGCCCTGAAGTAGACATGGTGAAAGTAACAGGGGGAGAACCAGGAGTAGGGGGAGAACCCGAACAATCAGAAGAAGAGTCGGAGTGTAGACTCGGGGGAGGACTTACTCGATGACGACGAGAAGGAGGAAGTCAACCAACCAGAAACTGAGGGTGAAGGCCAAGAAGTCTTCGAGACAAACACCTTGGGGGCGCAATGATGACGGGAAGAAGAAAAAATGACAAGGGCAGGGAGAGGAAAAATCAAGTGAGGTCAATGTTGAAACAAGGGCGGAGAGGTGTAGTGTCAATTGATTTTAAAGTCTTTTCCGGGCGGTGTTAACCAGGCTCTTCTTCACTTAGGGTTAGTGTGTGGCGTGCGCTAATTTTAATTGTTTAAACCCAGACGTTTTGAGAGTAAAAGAAAAAGTGTGCTGCGTAACTGAAAATAAATCTGTAGTAATTAAGAGTGAAAGAACAGAAAATTAAAAGCTAACAATGCATCAATATAACCCAAGAAGGTGGGTCTCTCAAAACTAGTCTAAAAGAGGGAAAAAACTAAGCAATGCATGTGAAGAAGAGGCCAATAGATCTAAGGTCAGGAGGGATGGGGATCTAAAGGAGAAATCTGTTGAAAAGAGGTGCAGAGAACAACAAAGAGGCAGAGGCAAGGTTGCTGCTAAAAAGGAGGAGATCAGCTAAACATAGAAGGGACAATGAGGCGGCCCTAGAAATGAACCCAAACAAAACTATATGAGGTGATTTGAAAGGGATAAGAGCTGATCTAAGGGATACGAGTGACCCAAACAAAACTATATGAGGTGATTTGAAAGGGAGAAGTGCTGATCTAAAGGGATCTAAAAATGAGGTATTAGATCTGAAAGCAATAAGGCTAAAACCCTAGAAATTCAGACCTCTGAAAATGGCAAAAACTCTCCCACAAAAAGTGGAGGGTAATAGAGTCCTAAGGGGAAAGATTCCCACTTAGTCGAGTGAAACAGATCAGAAACAGGTCTAAACGGGTGGAGAACGGAGAGATTTGGAAAACCACGTGAAACTTGGACAAACCCCGAGAGAAAAGTCTTTGGAAAATTGCAGAAAAAAAGTGCGAGGTCGCCGAGGTTCGACATTTCGATCCAGTCGTGATTTGGGCGAGCAGTGCGACCTCAAGGCCGGGTTGCAATTTTTGGTCGATAGGGAGTGCGACACACGATTCGGGTCTCTCGGCAAATTTCGGAAAAATTTATCGTCATTGCAGTGATCTCTCACCTACGCAATAAGGCGAGAAACACGGAAGTTAAAAAATTTGAGCATTTGAGGTTTAGAGGTGAAAAGCACCATAAAAATAGGAAAAACAGAAAACGGAAGAGAAACCCTAGGGTCTGAAACAACTGGATATGCAGGAATATATAAAACGACAGCGGTCGCAAAAGAAAACCCGTGTGGAACCGCCAATTGTTAGTATGAATCTTTCGTCATAAAATATTACTTTAGCTACGCATAAAAAATATCCCTAACATCGATTATGGCTACAAACTATCTTTAAATATGCAATTAGGTGATCCAAATAATGTTGCACAAATCCAGATCTAAGCATAAAAGACATTAAGCAGATAAAATAAAATGTGGCTCCATGCATCCAATAGACAAGACAAGAACAATGTATTTCAAAGAATTTTTATATTATATTAAAAATGGGGCACCTAAGAGGAAAACAAGAAAGGTGTTTTTCGATTCTCCTAAATGGGATGGGTTCTTGAAATTCCTCAGTGTTTCAAATCTAAAATTCCTCTCTCTTGTTGTTGTAGAAAACCCAAATAAACATAGAACTCAATGGGAGCTCACAAGGCAAAAATGGAGAATGTGACCTAGTATAGATCCAAAGTGATCTAATGTAATGGAGGTGACTAATGAATGGGGAAAACCCTTCTATTTATAACAAAATATTAGGGTTATCTAGAAATTGGTGCATGAATAAAATGTTATTAATCAAGTTCTAGAACCACCCTTTAGGGAATATTTTATTATATTTGTTGGAGGAAAAGTTTTGACTTGGGTCAATTCCTTTATTTATAAATAATAAATAAATAAATGATTTATTTGTATTTTAAGGAAATGATGGAAAATAATTAAATAGTAACGGTTTATTTAATTTATTTATGGATGATTTAGTCAAATTTAACTAAGAATATTATTTAAATAATTATTTAAATAACTATTCTTAGGAAATAATTAAATAAATAAGGATTTATTTAATTAATTTCCTTGTTTTGGGTTAAATATGATCGGGAAATGTAAACAAATAAGTTATTTCATATGGTGAAAGCAATTTTAGCAATTTTACTTAGGGTAAAATTGGTCTTACATGGTGTACTTGGGTTCATCTAATTATAATAGGTTAGATGACCAAAAAATGGTGTAACACTCCTTACCATGCTGTCCTCTTCTGTTTGTATCTCTTGTACCAATTTAATCACTGGTAACCCTAGGCTGGTAGGAAAAACTGCCTCTGTTCCATAGAATAATTGATATGGGGACATTCCAATGGATTTCTTTGTTGTTAGCGTGTTAGCCCATAAAGCATGCACTAACTTGTTATGCCATGACTTCTTATTCTCTTCAAGCAGCTTTTTGATGATGGTCACGAAGCTTTTGTTTGATGATTCAACTAACCCATTACCTTGTGGGTAATAAGCAGTAGAATGACCAAGTGCAATCTGATACCTGTGACAAAAATCAATCATCTTTTTGGATCCAAAAGTAGCAGCATTATCAGTGATTATCTTTCTAGGGCAGCCAAATATAGAGAGGATGTGATATTCAAGGAATTTAATGATAACAGAATCTGTGGCATTCTTAGAAGGGATGGCCTCTATCCATTTTTTGAAATAGTTTGTGGTTGTGAGAATCCATTTGTGTTGGGCAGATGAAGCAGGGTGGATCTCCCCTATGAAATCTAGGCCCCACTGTTGAAAGGGAGCCTCAACAGTGATAGGTTGTAATGGCAAAGGGAGGAGCTTTCTTTTGCCCTCAAAGATCTGGCACTTATGGCAGGCAACTATCATTTTATGGATATCATTGAAAAGGGTAGGCCAGTAATAGCCAACCCTGAGTATTTTGTTAGCAGTGGCTTTCTAGTTTAAATGACCTCCACACTCTCCTGCATGGAACTAGTAACAGCCTCTGCGCCGGTTTCGAGAGGCGGACATTTTGGCAAACCATTTGCATTTTTCGATTGTAAACATTCATTTAAAATGCAATATTTTTGACGCTAACTTTAAACCTTGCCTTAATCTTTGAGTATTCGGGAGGGGCATTTAGTTTGTAGCGCATAGGATGTCGGAATACCAAGGAGAATTTTGAAATTGTTCTTGAACAGTAGGATCAGGCAATCCTTCATGTTCATCCAAGGCATCTACCATGTTTATGTCAAACATGTTTGTATCAAGGGCTTTCAAGTTAGATTTAGCCATTAGTTGAGCTAAGCTGCGGTCGCTCTTGCTTTGGAATAAGTTTGTCAACGCTTTCCACATCAAGAATGGAGAAACCTTTCCATGAAGGCTGGATACTATGTGATCCTTCACACCTTCCAACAGAATTCTTTAACACTTTGTTGTCTTCTTTTGCCATGCGTCAAGTGCGGCAGCATCACCGGAAGCAGGTTTAGGAATTTATGCATCTATGAACTCCTTCAACCCATTTTCATCTAACACTGCCTCCATCCTCTCCTTCCATGCAATATAATTGGAGCTGCCCTCAAGGGCATACTCCAATCGCAATCCGTTGAAATACATCTCAACTTCGACACCAAGAAAACACTACTGCAAATTCGAATTCCACCAGCTCAAAACTCAAGCGCTTTAATGTTTGCAATTGCTCCAATGATCAATATCGCTCTGATACCATGTATAAATTTGAATAACTGATATATTATTCACCGAGATTCTCCTGATCACACACTATTTTAACTTCATGCACAATACAAAATCTCTTCTACCATTTATCATTACATGCGGAAATAAAATCAATTGCATGCACACATTAAAACCATAAACAATCACACATACGAACATAGTATTTCATGGGAAAGCTTAAAGCTAAAAACCCCCAACTATCTGAATATTATATTTCATAGAGATCATGTAACAAACATTGTACAAAGCTCCTCACAAGCTCTCAGCACAACCTCCAATTGCTACACACTAATCAAGCTAGATCTAGCAAAACACATGCTCCAACCCTTGCCACTTGATAGCCAACCTCTATTGCATAATCAATGCTGTAGGATGGCTCATTAAATAACATAAACCACCTGGCTTGTACTGCGCAATCCTCATGGGCTCCTCCAATCACTGGTTGTTGCAAATATGAAACACTATAGTCACAACTGATAGTTAACCTGCTCTTTCACCTATTTCTGCACTGGTCTCCACTGAAACTGTCCATGCACTGAAGTTAACTGATGTATTATTTAGTTGATTAATGAGTTTATAATTATTGAATTAATTAATAATTAATTCACACCACTCTCACTAATTGTATCAATCATTTAAACTAGATACAAATAGCTCAACTATGTTTAGAATAGTTAAACTGAATAAAACTCCACTAACTTCCTCAATCAACTCCACCAAACTCTATCACATGAGTTCTAACTGAAGTATCCATGCAATAGCTCCACATAACCCTCAGGAATAGCGTAATTCCTTCTGTCAGCTCCTGTGCCACATATGTGCACTTAACTGAAGTGCTCCAAGAGAATAAGATAATGTTTATAGTCCAAATATTATTAAGAGCTAATAATATTCGACATATCTATTTTTAGACTGGCAATCTAAAAATAGATTCCGCCCAGTATGTCTAAAAATAGAAGTCCATCTGTTTTTCCCAACTTGGCCAACCATCCACAAATAGCATCCTGCAACTCATAGAACATGATCCATATGTCTAAAAATAGACTTTGCGCCAAAAATAGCCTGCGGGCCCACTTAGTGAAGGCGACTTCTTTCCACTAAGCTCATCATCTTGTTGCAATCTCAACAGTCGAAGTCGAAGTCACAGTGCATCACCGAGTTGAAAGAAATTAAACAGAAACCTACTGAGTCAGTTTGGGAATTAGATCAAATATTTAAGTTGTTATTGGATCATGTAATATTCAACATAGCTCCCCAGCAACATCAAGAGTGGTTTATAGTTGTGCTGCTACCGCATATCAGATTTCCATTGATGCAACAAAAGATACAAACTCAAGCTGAATCCCTAGATATTGCAATGACGTTGGAAACTTTGCCTATAGAAAATACTAATGCAGGTATGCAGCATATTTATAATCAGTTGGCGAAATTGACCCTGCAGATACAATACATAAAGAAAAAAAAGGAAGTTAGAGAAGAATTGTGGTGTACAAAGTGCAGATCAAAGGTCCATTCTAAGGAACATTGCCCTATCTTCAGGGATTACCTGGCTGGTGGAGCACCTAATCCCTTGAATGCAGGATCTAGCCTATGGTGCGAGATATGTAAGGCTAGAGGACAACATCAGTCAGAAGATTGCTACTTGTTACAGAAATATGTGCAGGCTTCAAGGAATCTATACTACAAGATCTATAAATCAGTGGGACATGATGAGAATAATTATCGAAGTTATGACCTAATGATGGAGCACAATGCTTACACTTATACAATGCAAGCAGAAGAGTGTGGACATGAGGATAATTGACAGCACGGTTGTCAAGGAGGTTACCAAGGAATAGGTCGAGGTGGTGGAGCTAGTCAAGGACGTGGACAGATCATTTGCTATAACTACGATCAACCAGGTTATTTTGCAAGAGATTTCCAGAAACCCACTACAACATGTAAGTATTGTAATTCCTTTGATCATGTAATTGAATAATTTCTTGTACTTATGGAAAAGATGCAAGAATTTTGATAAATCTAATGTAGTTTGGTCCTATTGTTCCATGGAAAGCCTATTGTGAAACTCTTGGTTTAGCCCTGCCTATTTGACCAACTATGGAGGCTCCTGGACCTAAAATGAATCAGTAGCTGACACATAATATTTTGATGATGACTGCTTAAAAGAGGATCAATGAACCTCGAATTAGTATTGTTACTAGAAGTGGAGCTGCGACCGGTAGTGATAAGGAGGATGGAAAGAAGGAATTTTAATATGCATGGGTTATAAATACTGGAGCTTCGACCTCTAATGCACACCCAAAGCCCGAGAAGAGACAAAACGGTGATGTATCATCAGCTTTGATGCAAAATCGAGCTCCGACATGGGATCGAGTTCCGACACAGGATTGAGCTCTGACACAAGACTAGGATGTGGCAAGCCAAGTAATTATTTTAAGTTCTTTGCTACATATTTGTATGAAATTTTTAAGGGGTAAAAAGGTTGTAGAAGGGCTGCAAGAGTTGATAGATTCTTGTGCATAAAAATTAACATTGTGAAGTGAGATGTGTGAAGTTAATAATTGCATAGAAAGAAGACAACTGGAAGAGAGATGAGGCTCAGCGCGTAGATAGGAGAATTTGAGATGGATCAAGTTATTCTAGATCTGGGATATGATGCTAATTTATTGACGAAGTAGACATGGGAATTGATGGGTAATCCAAAGCTATAGTCGTCACATATTTAGTTAAGGATGGAAAATCAACAAAATGTCTTTCCTATGGGAAGACTACTAGGTGTCATAGTGAATATTAAAGGAGTGCGCACGAGTGTTGATTTTGAAGTAATAGAGATTGTGGATGATAGTAACCCTTACCCTACATTACTTGGAATTGATGGGAATTCGCCAATATGTCCATAATTAATTTGAAGAAGGGACTAATGATATTTGAAGGAAACAACATGAGAGTGATTGTTCCTTTGGATCCATCAAAAGGAGCAAGATACACAGAACCAGTCGGAGAAGACTACTGCGCAACAAACATAGACAACACTTATCAAATGACAGCGAAGGAACAAGATTGGGTTAACCCTACTACATAATTCAAGTTGATTTTGGAGCATGATAGTTCTTTTACCTAGAATTCAGAAGAAGAAATGGAGAATTGGTATAATAGGTTGCATGAAGTATCCACAAGGCATCGTTTAAGAATTACTAAGTCAATTCGATGTATAATTTCTGAGGTATACGACCTGCCTTCTTGCGATGGCATAGGAGATGTGAATACTTTTATTAATGATTATGAAGAACATGTTAACTTTTAATATTGTTCTATGTTGTATCAATTACTTAAACCCAAGTTATATTTTCATTAACAGTATATTCAGATCTATTCCATGTAGATAACTATAAATTGTAACTGAATATAGAAAAATGCATGCAAGTATAGAGAAGACAATATCACAACCATGAGATACAGAGATTGGTCCAAGACTAGGGGAAAACCCCACTATAGGGGAAACCATTTCAAATATTCTTCTTCAATAGATTGTCATCAAAATATTTCAGCAGAGAGTACAAAGAGCCCAATACATATTTCCAACAGAAACAACCAAATCAGATCTATATATCTGCTGATCTACAATAGAAAAAACATGAATTCGATGTATCACCAACACCAAGTGATCTCAGATGCCCATTTCTAGATCTAGATCCATAATATTTTCGATGATTATTCTAATGCGACTGTGACTGTGTGACGTATGAGTGATGACATTGCGCAAGAAATTGACTGTGAAACAAATCAGATCTTCCTAGTAACTCTATGATCTGCGGCCTTAACTCACTCAACCTGTGGCTGAAGGGCTATGAGCCACTACCTCGGCGTTTTTGGCCC
Organism: Pinus albicaulis; assembly: GCA_034641835.2. Classification (NCBI taxonomy): domain Eukaryota; kingdom Viridiplantae; phylum Streptophyta; class Pinopsida; order Pinales; family Pinaceae; genus Pinus; species Pinus albicaulis. Next base: position 1,176,579,709 of record CM076574.1, on the reverse strand, counting down.
GCAGCTGAGAGTCTGAATACCCTAGAACCCTAGCCACACCCTAAAGTCGTCCTGTCAGCGGCTTTACCATCTGAGCCACTACCTCAACAAGCCTAGCCCATGGATTTACCTCAGCTTAGCAGCTACCTCAAACTTTCCTACCTTCGGCTCTGGCCCAATAGACCCAAATCTAATGTGTGCTTTTGACTGTGATCCCAATCCACTGCGTGAGCCTCTCGTGATGTACCTATGCGAGCCAAAAACATAAAATACGACCAAAAACCAAACAACATGAATAAAATCTCATGAGAGAATGTGTGAAAATGAGCTTGGGGTCGCTTCTATTTATAAATTTTTCAGGGACCACTTGGGGCTTTGACCAAATAAACATGCGGTTAGGCCGACCCATAAAATAGTAAAATAATTCATAACTTAACTTCCACTTAATCGATTGGGATGATCTATAGGTCTGTTTTGATCCTCTCGAAAATAGGAATCTAATTAACTTATTATCTCAATCGTTTGAGTTGTCCAATGTGGAATTTGACCCTAGTTATAAAAATTAACACTCTCTCTCAACTAGGAAGAAATACACTTTGAAATATTTTCTTGTAGATATTTCCATCAAGGTGTCATCATGGCTCAACTCCATCTGTTGAAAATTTCTCGAATCTAGAAGAAGAAGAATCAAGGAGAAATAGCTTCCACCCGCATCTAGCAACAGGATATCTCGTCACATACGGGAGCACATCTCCGACCCTGGAATCTCGTCGGGGAGCTTAGTCTCAACCCGGAATCACAAAAGGGGAGAAAATATCAACCCAATCCTATCGCCTACTGATCTTCCCATCAACGACTCGCATCAATGATGCATTAGAACAACTAAATCATAATCAAATTTGGTTGTACACCCCAAGTACACTCTCAACTCGTTGTCCAAATGAGGAGTGGTATTCCCAACAAGCCATGATTTTGGGTATTATGCCAACTGGGGAGAAACATTCTCAACCCTGGGTAACAGATATGAAAATTCCATATTATCCAGAGATTCTTCAATGCAAGGAGCCTTTCATCTCAATTCTTCACCTTGAGAGCTCAAGCAGGGTAGGAAGAGCTTGCTCAGTGTCCTAGATCAACGCTGCCCCTTATCCGGAGGGGCTACATCCATCATTTCAAGTTGTTCTCTGAAAACCAAGAACTTCCCTTTCGGTAATTCCTTGGTCAAAATAATTGTTGTTTGATCATCAGTCACAGTGTGTTGGAGTCTAACAGCTCCTCTCTGCACCATGTCACAGATAAAGTGATATCTAATATCGATATGCTTGGACTTGTCATGAAATAAATGATTCTCAGCCAAACAAATCCAACTCTTGTTATCACAATATATCATTGGAGTGTCCAAAACTTGACCAAGGATCTCACCAAAGAGCTTCCTTAACCACACAACTTCACAGCTTGCTATGCTAGCAGTAATGTACTTTGCTTCCACGGTGCTTAATGCTACTGAATTTTGCTTCCTTCTCATCAATGATATCATGGCAGAACCAAGACTGAAACAAAACCCATATGTACTCTTTATATTGGTGACATTATATGCCCAGTCGGCATCAGTGTATCTATTGTGAAACTAGCTCCAAAAATAGAAGAAAAGAGAGATCAACGCCTTAGAAAAAAGCCACTTCAAGGGGGAAACCTCCTTTACATTACATAAATGAAAAATTCTTGGATGATACAAATGACCAAAACCTCCTTCTATATATAGGAGTCCATGGGATCACAATATAATCCTAGCCGACCTAGCAATGATAATGTAAGGGCACAATAATAACAATATTGGGGTTACAAGGGTACAACAATAACAATAAGAGGGTTACACTAGCAACAATAAGGGACTATACTAGCAATATAGGGACCTAACATGCCCCTCTCCTTCAAAAAAATTTTGTCCTCAATGCTTGAGTAGCTTCGGATGCTTCTGTATAAAATTCTCATCCTCCCATGTAAAATCTTCAGTGGGTAAGTTCTTCCACTTGATGAGATACTCTGAGATTGATCAATTTTGTAGCTGTTGAGTTCTTGTTTCCGTGACTGCTTCAAGTTCCAATATGATTTTTCCTTCCTCATCAAGTTCTGGCAATATTGTTTCAATTGGAAGTGTGTCCCCTATAACCTTATTTAAGCATGAAACATGGAAAACTGGACGCACTCGCGAAGAAGAAGGAAGCTCAAATTTGTATGCCATAGTACCAATCTTTTGCAACACCTTGTAAGGAGCATAGTACTTTGGCAATAATTTATTATCCTTCTTAGCTTTCTTGAGGAACATTTTTTTGTAGGGTTGTATCCGTAAAAATACCCAGTCTCCTACAACAAAAATTCTCTCGTTGTGATGTTGATCTGCCTGTTGTTTCATTTGATTTTGTGCCAAATTAGGTTATCCTTTAAGAGTTGGAGAGCTTCTTGTCGATGCTCGATGTGATATTCCACTGCTTGAACCTTAGAATTTTCTCTTAAAGAAGATGTGATGGACGGTGGATGATATCCATAAAGTGCCATAAATGGGGTCATTTTTGCTGCAGTATGGAAAGAAGTGTTATACCACCATTCAGCGAGAGGTGACCACTTGACCCATTGTGTTTGCTTATCAGATACAAAACAACGAAGATATCCTTCCAAACATTTATTCACTATCTCTGTTTGACCATTGGATTGAGGATGATAAGATGAGCTATGAGCTAGTTGAGTACCCAAAAAAGAAAATAATTCCGTCCAAAAATTTCCAGTAAAACTGGGATCTCTGTCACTTACAATAATCTTTGGGTTTCCATGTAGCTTTTGAATTGTTTCCATAAATGCAGTAGCAAGTGTACTTGCTTTAAATGGATGAGATAATGCACAAAAGTGTGCATACTTGTTAAGTCTATCAACTACCACCATGATGACACTCTTTCTTCACCCTATGGTAAGTTTTCAAAAAACCAGAGTGTCCTCCTAAAGGAGAAGTGTGCAATTCCAAAAGAATCTTTTGTTTTAGTTGGGAATTCTTGCAAATATATAAGCGATATTTGTACCATAAGGAATCATTTTTCCAACTAAATGTATCATATGTACTAGGATCTTGCTACAAATTTTGAATGAGTGTCCACACTTCTTCATCCTTCTTCCATTCATCCCTTGCTTCGCACAACTGTTGGATAATATAAATGGCACAAAGCAATGCTTCCACCTCTTCATTCTTTCTTGAGAGTGCATCCGCAACAACATTTAGCTTCCATTTTTTGTAGATTATTTCAAAGTCATAACCCAACATCTTTGTGACCCATTTTTGCTGCTTTTCTAAAGATAGTCTTTGTTCCAAAAAGTGTTTAAGACTATCATGATCAGTTTTTACCTTGAAGTGTCTTCCCATTAGGTAAGTTCGCCATTTTTTAGTGCATGCAGTTGTTATGTATATTTTATTATTTATTAATTAGATTTAGTTATCTTAGGTTATTAACTAAAAGGGCATGATCAAAGATCATGCCTCTTCGCCAAGGGACACCTTGAGGCTGTATTTAAAGCCTAGGCGATCCCTCATTGTAATCATCTCATCTTTCATCATTAATAATATATATTTATCAAGTTTTACCAGAGTTTTTACACTCCATTGGTATCGGAGCCATCGCTCTTTGGATCTGTGTGATCATCAAGTTAAAAAAAAATTCGAAGGAAATTTCAGAAATTTTTT